>CAMRHE010000133.1:3000000-3552500 GCA_947044405.1 Leptodactylus fallax | reverse complement strand
ACTGTGTGAGGACCCCATCAAACAGCTCCTCAAATCTCAGCTTCCTAGACTTCCTTGAACATGAGGTGAGGCAGAATTATTATAGTGTTTTAATACGAAATTGTTAACTATTTTCATTAATGTAAGCAGTCTGTTTATCTCAGAGGGTAAGCTAAGGTTACTCTGCTGCATGAAGAACCTATCCAACAGCTCCTCAGATCTCAGTTTCCTGGACTTTTTGTGAAAATGAGATTAGGCAGAGGCATATTAGAACTTTAATATTGTAATGTTACTACCAGCTTAAATGAAGTATCCTCTCTATCTCAGACAGATAGCTACAGGAGCTCTATAATATTAGGACACCATCAAACAGCTCTGTATATCTTAGTTACTTAGACTTTTTATGAGAAAGATATCAAGGGCAATATTGGAGCTTTAATCTGAGCTGTTATTACAAGTGAACCCATTAAACAAAGGACCTTGTCTGTCCCTGTTTATCTACAATATGAGGACATCAAATAGCTCCTTGTATCTCAGTTTCCAGGATGTCTTGTGAAAATGAGATGGAGCAGCGAGACATTGAAGCCTAAATATAAAAATGTTATTACCAGACAACTAGTCCCATTAAATGAAATATCTTATCTAGATAAAGAAGATTTATAATATGAGGACACCATCAAACAGCAACCTATAGCTTAGCTAACTTTAACTTTTTATGAGAGTGATAACAAAGGGGAATATTGGAGCTTCCATATTGAGCTGTTACTAGAAATCAACCCATTAAATAAAGGAACATGCCTATCTCTTTCTGTCTACAGTATGAGGACCCCATCAAACAGCTCCTTGTATCTCAGCTTCCTGGATGTCATGTGAAAATGAGGAGCCTAAATATAAAAATGTCATTACTAGACAACTAGCGCTGTTCAATAAAATAAGGATACTTTATTTTTTGTTTATCTAGGTCTGAGGAAGCTCTATACTATGAGGACACCATCAAACAGCTCCCCATATCTTAGCTACTTTGACTTTTTATGTAATACCAAGGGGAAAATTGGAGCTTCCATATTGAGCTGTTCTTACAAGTTAACCCATTAAATAAAGGAACACGTCTATCTCTGTGTGTACAGTATGAGGACCCCATCAAACAGCTCCTTATAGCTCAGCTTCCTGGATGTCTTGTGAAAATGAGGAGCCTAAATATAAAAATGTCATTACTAGGCAACTAGTGCTGTTCAGTAAAATAAGGATACTTTATTTTTTGTCTATCTGGGTCTGAGGAAGCTCTATAATATGAGGACACCATCAAACAGCTCCCCATATCTTAGCTACTTTGACTTTTTATGTAATACCAAGGGGAAAATTGGAGCTTCCATATTGAGCTGTTCTTACAAGTTAACCCATTAAATAAAGGAACACGTCTATCTCTGTGTGTACAGTATGAGGACCCCATCAAACAGCTCCTTATAGCTCAGCTTCCTGGATGTCTTGTGAAAAATGAGATGGAGAAGCGAGATATGGAAGCCAAAATATAAAAATGTCATTACCAGACAAACTAGTCCCATTAAATGAAGCATCCTGTCTACCCGGGCCTGAGGACGTTTCGGTGCTTAGCGGGTGTATGTCATGTTTGCGGCTGCAGTCTAGTAAATGTACAGCATCAGCTGGGAAATCAGGGACTTACTGGAGCGTAGCGGCACTCCTTGAATTGTCATGTTTAGTTTACGTATGACACTAACGCTGCGAAAGCTGAAGGCACGGCTAATTACACGTCTGTCACATAACTCGCCTCTTCTGACTTTTTAATTTCCACCCTAGTGCTGAAGAACTCCGAATCCGCTACTCTTACAGGCGAAAATAGCACCTAGAAAAAGGTAGACTGGCAGCAAATCTGGCGCCGACATTTATAAATGCATTTTACTTTACTTTTTATAAAGAAAAAACATAAAAAAAAACATACTGAAAAGGCTTAGTACATAAAATAATTCACCCACGTACCTGAGGTCCTCCGGAAACTTATAGTTTCATACATCGCGCTCAAAAGGTACCAAAAGACGAATTCAGCTCTGCTACATCTGTATCGCCAGTTTTATCTATTAAATTGAAATGTATCACTTTTTTTCCATCTGTTTTTATTTTCTAATTGTAGATTTTTTGATTCTATTTTCTGTCCATGATTATGGGGGCGGCCATCTTGCCTGAGCTTCTCCTCCGTTCTGTTAACAGCATTTAGTGATCTACTTTACAGCACCATCATGGCCATAGACTGGAGCCGACCCATTGAGGTCTATGGGAGAATTTTCTAGAGTAGATAAGATGTGACATCAGAATTCTGGTACATATATGACCTCAGGGTTGTCAGGCTTGGACAGCCCCAAGGCATGCAAATCTCACAAGGTCTTGGGATCCTCCTGTTATCTATACTGAACCCACTTTGGAAATGTGACAACAGTGTCTTCTTTCTTTATTCTTCCTTTTGGTTCAGCATATCCTGATTTGTGACTGAAGATGACCAGCTTTAAAAAAAATAAATGATTTTGTGATACTCTGTTGGGAGATGAATATGCTATATGTATTAATAGATGACCACCTAGTGGTTGTGATGTGAATTGCAGCCCGTTTGGGGTTTTTCTAACGTGATGCAATATTAGGTAAGGGAGAAGTGAGGGGACATCATAGAATGTTTAAATCAGGACCAACAGGGTCCTCCGTGGCCTATTGTGGGGTCAATTTTGCACCCAATTTAGAGAGGGGAGTCCTGCAAAGGTCCTTGCCTCCCATAGGCAAAGGTGATGAGCCCAAACAGGGTTGGACCACTGCTCTCCAGGGTCACAATAACAATTGCATGGTCTATCTCTATGGTATGTATATGGTGTGCCTCTATGGTATGTATATGGTGTGCCTCTATGGTATGTATATGGTGTGCCTCTATGGTATGTATATGGTGTGCCTCTATGGTATGTATATGGTGTGCCTCAATGGTATGTATATGGTCTGCCTCTATGATATGTATATGGTGTGCCTCTATGGTATGTATATGGTCTGCCTCTATGGTATGTATATGGTGTGCCTCAATGGTATGTATATGGTCTGCCTCTATGGTATGTATATGGTGTGCCTCTATGATATGTATATGGTCTGCCTCTATGGTATGTATATGGTCTGCCTCTATGGTATGTATATGGTCTGCCTCTATGGTATGTATATGGTCTGCCTCAATGGTATGTATATGGTCTGCCTCTATGGTATGTATATGGTCTGCCTCTATGGTATGTATATGGTCTGCCTCTATGGTATGTATATGGTCTGCCTCTATGGTATGTATATGGTGTGCCTCAATGGTATGTATATGGTCTGCCTCTATGGTATGTATATGGTCTGCCTCTATGGTATGTATATGGTCTGCCTCTATGGTATGTATATGGTGTGCCTCTATGGTATGTATATGGTGTGCCTCTATGGTATGTATATGGTCTGCCTCTATGGTATGTATATGGTGTGCCTCTATGGTATGTATATGGTCTGCCTCTATGGTATGTATATGGTCTGCCTCTATGGTATGTATATGGTCTGCCTCTATGGTATGTATATGGTGTGCCTCTATGGTATGTATATGGTCTGCCTCTATGGTATGTATATGGTCTGCCTCTATGGTATGTATATGGTCTGCCTCTATGGTATTTATATGGTCTGCCTCTATGGTATGTATATGGTCTGCCTCTATGGTATGTATATGGTCTGCCTCTATGCCATGTGTGTCTCTATGGTATTTATATGGTCTGCCTCTATGGTATGTATATGGTCTGCCTCTATGGTATGTATATGGTCTGCCTCTATGGTATTTATATGGTCTGCCTCTATGGTATGTATATGGTCTGCCTCTATGGTATGTATATGGTCTGCCTCTATGGTATGTATATGGTCTTCCTCTATGGTATGTTTATGGTCTGCCTCTATGGTATGTATATGGTGTGCCTCTATGGTATGTATATGGTCTGCCTCTATGGTATGTATATGGTCTGCCTCTATGGCATGGATGCCTTTTTGTAGACCCAGCATGTTATCCCAATTATTCTTTCCCAGGTAATCTGTAATTTGTAGATAGTTGAGTGGCCACCATTTACACCATATACACTATATATACACTATATACTCGGCTAATTCCTCCAAAATCAGTGGATTTGGCTTAAGTTTGAGCACCTTAAAGGGAGTCAATCACCAGAACCCAGCATATCAACCCAGTCCCGCAGATAGATAGGTTAGGCTCACCTGAATGAAACCATGTTTACCCCTTGTGAATTGGTGCCTCCTTTGCCGAGATATTGTTGGAGCTCTTTGGAGCAATGGCAACATCCTCTTTGCTCCAAAGAGTTAATTTGGGGAGAGCACCATTTGATTCAGGGGAACCTAACCTATCTATCTGCAGGGCTGGAGTGATATGCTGGGTCTAGTGACACTAACCTATCTATCTGCAGGACTGGGGTGATATACTGGTTCTGGTGACACTAACCTATCTATCTGCAGGGCTGGAGTGATATGCTGGGTCTAGTGACACTAACCTATCTATCTGCAGGGCTGGGGTGATATGCTGGTTCTGGTGACACTAACCTATCTATCTGCAGGGCTGGGGTGATATGCGGGTTCTGGTGACACTAACCTATCTATCTGCAGGGCTGGGGTGATATGCTGGGTCTGGTGACACTAACCTATCTGCAGGGCTGGGGTGATATGCTGGTTCTGGTGACACTAACCTATCTATCTGCAGGGCTGGAGTGATATGCTGGGGTCTGGTGACACTAACCTATCTGCAGGGCTGGGGTGATATGCTGGGTCTAGTGACACTAACCTATCTATCTGCAGGGCTGGGGTGATATGCTGGGTTTGGTGACACTAACCTATCTATCTGCAGGGCTGGGGTGATATGCTGGTTCTGGTGACACTAACCTATCTATCTGCAGGGATGGGGTGATATGCTGGTTCTGGTGACACTAACCTATCTATCTGCAGGGCTGGGGTGATATGCTGGTTCTGGTGACACTAACCTATCTATCTGCAGGGCTGGGGTGATATGCTGGGTCTGGTGACACTAACCTATCTATCTGCAGGGCTGGGGTGATATGCTGTTTCTGGTGACACTAACCTATCTGCAGGGCTGGAGTGATATGCTGGGTCTGGTGACACTAACCTATCTATCTGCAGGGCTGGGGTGATATGCTGGGTCTGGTGACACTAACCTATCTATCTGTAGGGCTGGGGTGATATCCTGGGTTGGGACCCAACCTCTCGAGGGGGGGGGTGGTTTCCGGGTCCCAACATACTCCATTAGACACTTTTATAATCTATACAATCATAAAATTGATGAATCTAATCTTTTTTTTGCATCTACTCCTTTCTCAAATTAAATCTTGGAATATAAACACACAAAATAAATCTCATATCCCTCACGGACCAGGTTGAAGAGTTTAGTTATATCATATAGCTCCTGGTATTCTCTTTCATTCCTCAGCATACAGCAATCCCCCTGGGGCAACACCCTGACTCAAGTAGCCAAAAGCATTGATATCCTTGTTAATGAGAAGTTCACGGCATGCATCGGATGATCTTTGTCATGAGTTGGCCGCAGATCAGACCCTGCATTTTAATTCGCTATATATAATACCTCCTTAATGAGTTCCGGGGAACAGACAAGGAGAATAGATGCTCCTAAAGCCGCTTCTCGGATGATGAGAGTCCTTTATTTACTGTAGAGCAGCTATTGGGGACAAAGACCAAGTAGTCATTTCTGGCCTTGATGCATGTAGGGGCCCAAAGGGTGTCTCCAGTTTGCTAGGAGACCAAGAACTTTAAGTTCCACCACACACAAGGAAAATACACATCTGTCGATTTCTCGATGAAGACATACTGTAGTAGTTCGGAGGTTATTCTAATTTCACATCAACTTATTGCGGTGATTATTTTGCAGAACTTCGCATTAACAACTTCAGCCTCACATTTAAGGCATCGACAGCGATAGGCCTTAAGTCACTTTATAAAAATTGATCGGTATCTTGCAGATTAAGATCTTCATGCCGGCTCTTAATTCTTTATTTACTCCGGTCGCAGTGGTGGAAGTCCATCGGGAAGAAGTCCATTAGGGTTTACTGCTCGACTATTTGATGTACCATAAAATGAATTACAGCCTTAATAACCACATGGATGATGTCTACGATTTCTTTATAGATGATCACTGTGGTTAGTATACAGTTTATATAGTAGTTCCTGTAAATACCATGTGGTTAAAGGGAGTCTGTCATTCGCAAAAGCACTTTTAAGCTAATGGCACGTTGGAATGGCCTTTAAAAAGGCCATTCTTCTCCTACCTTTCCTTGTTTTCTTCTCCCAGCCGATTCCAAGATAATTAGTTTCTTCATGTATGTAAATGAGCACCTGGGGCATACCTTCACTTCTGCGAGCACCCATCGCGTCATCGCTTCTCACCGCCCCTTCTGCCGTTGCGGGGACTGCCCTCTTGGTCTTCTTTCTTCTCAGTTCTCGCTGGCAGCGAATTCTCAAAACTGTGCATGCGCCATTGGGCCACCATTTTCCGGTGGTCTGTCACAAGAGCGTGGCAGAGCCGATTGCGCATGCGCACAGAAAGACTTTGCACTTGAATGGGAGCTACTGAAACCAGGAACACCAAGTATACAGTAGCTTTTTGTCTCCATAATTTTCTAATTCCACTGCCGTGGTTCCCAATATCAGCTGTTCGTAGGATCCTGATTGTTGGATCCCATCCAATCTGGGTAGGATCGGTTATCAATATTTAATTCCCCAAAAACCCATCTAAGGTACTGGTTTCAGGGTGGTCACTTCAAATGGGAAGGAGATAGGACCGACAACGTAGCAGGAAAGCGCCGAAAGGATGTCCAGTGCTTTAAAAAAATTGTGGTCATGTTATTTTTGACAAAGACTAAAACTGGATATATCGATTAGATAACAACTGCCCAAATTGACTTCTATGTTCGCATAAAGCTGACCATAAGCATTATATTCATGTTGACCCACCCCACCAATTTCAGGGTTGACTTATACAAGCCCGGGGAGATAAGCCAGCACCATAGGGACGTGGCACCAGCTTACTTCCATTTCCCTTTTGACAACACATGGGTTTCGGAGGGGTGAAAACGATAGCCGTTGGGTAAATGAGCCAAAAGTGGTGTGAAGAATGTGGCCAGCTAAATCCTAAATCCGTCTGGGTTGTAGGTGTAACATTTCCTTACTGAGATGTTCTTCCTGGTCATCGAATGCTTGTTGTTGAGTTTCCTCACACTGGCTTCTTTGTTCTGCATATGGTTCATTAGGAATTGTATCTTTAATGATAATATTGTTTACCATCTGGCTTTATTTGGCCAACGGATGGAAATAAGAGGAGATGAAATCTGGCTGATATT
The DNA here is from genome assembly GCA_947044405.1 of Leptodactylus fallax. Classification (NCBI taxonomy): domain Eukaryota; kingdom Metazoa; phylum Chordata; class Amphibia; order Anura; family Leptodactylidae; genus Leptodactylus; species Leptodactylus fallax. Next base: position 3,545,094 of record CAMRHE010000133.1, on the reverse strand, counting down.
AATTACATGTCTTTTACTGGTAGGTACAATACTAATTGTTACCATGTGCGAGAAATTTGTGTTTAATGGACCAATGCCCATGAATGGAATTAGGAAAGGTGCCAGTTAAATAACAGATTCCTTGTAAATTTGTGTAGAGGGAATGATGGATAGGCAGACAGGAATTAGTTCTATCATATGTAACATAATACTATTGGATCTGATTCGTCACATAGCGCAATAATATCATCTCCTGAAGTAAAGGAATTAATATTTGAATTGTAGTTTTTGTGTTGCTACATTAAGTATCCTTCTTGTATAAGTAACATTGACAGATATATAATGTTCTTATGGACTTACATCACAAGTACTTGATATTGCAGGAAGAGATTTATGGAAAAGTTATAGAAATTCATGGAAGATATGTTTGGTATTATGTGATCAAGATTGGAACCGTGTGGTATGGACACCATGTATAATCTCAAGTTGTCTCGATAACCATAGAGTTGGCCAGATCTGTTTATGGTCAACCAAAGAAGTCTGAAGTTCTTGACCCTTCAAAAATGTTAAATAATTTGAACCATTTCTCTGTTTTTCTTGGGTACTTATTATATTGTTATAGATTTTTCTATTGTTATAGATTTGTTGACCTCTTGTTGACCAATTGTCTTCTCCATTTAATTTGAGATCTCTGATATTTTGGATATTAATATTGTTATAGATTTGTTGTCGTCTTGCCGACCAATTGTCTTCTCGACTTAATTTGATATCCCTGTTATAAAATTTGTCCCATTGATTTTGACAGTCTTAATGAATTTAGCTGTTCTGTTTCTTCTTGTTGACCCAAGTTCAGGTGACCATACACCTGAATTTGACTAAATGTTCATTTCCTCGTACACGCTCAGTATGGCCAGCATATGTGTTAAATTCTTGTCAACCAAACCTTTCATACATCTCAGATGATCGGCAGGGGTACGCCAAAGTATGTCTTACGTATATGTCTGCTTTAGTGTCGTTGATGTCATCAATTCATCTCTTCTATGATTCTGTCCATTTGGTTTTCGACTTGATATGTTCTTCTTGTTGGGTTCATCCATAGATCATAATATTCATTCTGGGTTTACCTAGAAGTTCTCTAAATGTATCATATTATATCTTTTTTGATTGTTCTTGATGTTGCCCTTCAGTTCATCGCTTTGTCTTACTCTTTTTTATTTTCATCCTTCCCATTAACTTTCTTTTGATCTTCTCATTCTTGTCCTTCATTCTTCACCTGATTTAATGTATTCCTCCCATCCTCCTCTGTCTTATTGATTTAGTCTATTGCTCATCCCATCAGATCCATCACTTCCTCTCTTTATTCATTTCCTTTTGATTAAGAAACACAATATTTTTACTTGATTTATTTAGTTTATCTATACCTCCATTTAAGGTTTATTAACTTGGGCTGTGGAAGATATGGCGTTGGGAAAAAACTGAGGCAGATTGTTTAGTCCATTCTTCTGTTATGTCGTAGAAACAGAAGACGAACTAAACAGTAGAAAAAGATCCATCTTATGACAACGGATTATGAGGGACCCCACTGACTATTAAGGGGTCTGTCAAGTAGCTACTATTTTTCCCATCGTGTCTGATGAAAATCCTGCAGAGAGTACAAGGATTAATCTCCATTTTGGATACATGGGTCTGGGGCTTCACTGACTTTTGTTTTACAGCAGATAGAGCACAACAGGGAGGCTCCTTCTTCAGCCAGTTGTCTTACAGCCTGTCACAGGGCAATGAGGAACAGTGATAGACCAAGTTTCCTTGGGCCTAACAGATAAATTGATTATGGCGGACCACCCTCCAACAATCAATGGGAAATAGACCACTTCAAATTTGTATTCTGCTAGAGCTTGGGCCCATTAGAGGGTACTCTGGTGGGCCAGTCCACCACTGAGAGGATGGGGAACATAGTTAAGCTACTAGGAAAATAGGATTGAGTGAGAGGAGGAGTTAAGTGGAGAAAAGTTGGAGCAATGTTAGCCAACAATTCGACTGGAGCTATTAAAATGACAAGGACTTTCAGTGGTGGGTGGTGGTATCAAGCATCTACTGAAAGAGGCCTCATTTTTGTCTTTGTTAATGAGCCCCTTGTATGCCAGTGCTTGACCACTTATACAAAATGTAATACTCAAGCAGAGTTGACACATAGAGGCCCCCATAAACGAGAGTAAAGTTGACCGAATCTGCCAATGTTGGTAGGACCTTCCAAATTTCAAAAAGAAGGATTGGGTATGGTGCATTTCAAAGCCTATTTCTTTGGTTCTCAGAGGTTTTGCGTGATGACTTACCATCCTTCTCCCATTGAAAACTCATGTATGCTCAGCCTAACCATGGAGTCGAGAATAATAGGTCTTGACTGAATGAAAACTTCTTCTGTGACAATTCCAGGCTTCTGTCTACATTGTAGACACAGAGCTCCGCACTACCTGGGGATGAAAGAACAACCCAAATCCTTTACTGGTTGTGTCTCATTAGTAATATTGGTAGATATAAAAAATATTTGCATCTTACAATAAAAGAGGATTACACACAGTATTTGCACATTCACAGGGAGCAGGTGACTTGATCTGCGGCTCGTAACAATGTATCAGCTGGAGTCACATCAACGCCGGATGTTTATAGAAAGTAGAACACGACCAACATCTGTGTGTGGAAACATAACCGTGAAGTGTGCGCCATATCTCTCTTACCGAGACGCAGGAAAGAGCTACGGGTCAAGCCATGAATCTAAATGAGGCTTATTTGTATGTTGACATGATTTCCCTTCTTGGTATTGATGAGGCGAAAATCACGGGGAGTGACACTAAACTATTTTAATGATGGTCTCATGTGAGGAAGGTATCTCATTAAATCTGTTTTCCCCAATAATTACCCCTGGTAAATGGGATTAAGCTTGTTAAAATGCTTATGCATGCCGCCATCATTAACATCTTTTATGCAAAAGAGGGCAATAACAATATTTAACCCCTTCACAAACCAAAGGGAAAATGGGTTAATGAGGGTTTATTTGTCCAAATCATAATTTGTCGTAGGACTGAAGACATGACATGCCGAAGCCTGAAGGATGTGGTCCTGCTGTATAGTAACATTGTGTTCTTCCATAGTTCCTGCACTGGAATGCATTTAAAGTGTACTCATTACCTGCGGATAATGGAGGCCGCCATGGTTTTATATTCTACAGCTTCGCCAATACAGATTATCGGATCATTAAAAAGAAATACGCAGGAAGAGGATGCTATGACTTGTTCGCTTTGGAAGTAAAATTATAAAAATAATGATTGGAAAATAATAATAATATAAAGTGTGATATAATAATGTAAATTAGAATATATTCTATCCCAAGAAATAGTATGCTCGAAGGGTAAAGCCTAATTCACTATTTTTGGAATGGCGTCACATGGTCGTTTTGAGAAGACATTGCTTCAATGTGTGTATTCACATGCCCGTTTTTTGATGGACCATTTTTCATGCCCGTCAAAAAAAACAACCCGACATGTTCTATCTTTGTCTGTTTTGATGGACCCAATAGGTGCAGACCCAAAATGGACCCAATAAATATCAGTGGATCAGTTTTTAACAGATGTTAAATGGATTGAAGTCCAAGTTGTGTCTGTTGGTTGGGTTGAGTCAAAAAAGAAAGACCAATGAAATTCATCCATTTTTTTTTTTTAACGGTCAGTTAAAACCGGATGCCAAATGGATGAGACTGGGCTATCAAAAACGGAACAACGGAACGGCGGTCAAAAACATTAGATCCATCAAAAAAGGCAATGTCGTGTGAATAAAGCCTGACCCAAAGTACTGAGATGAGAATACCATTCCATATGCCATGGCCAGAAGTGAGTTGGAATATGGAACCAGCCAAGCTGCCTGTGTTACGCTCTTTCTGCACTTCTGTTTACTACTACTGCATTTAGGGTATGTTCACACGTAGGAATTTGTCCAAGGCAGATTCCATGAGAGGTAGAGAACGCTGAAAAAGTAAGCGTCCTGCTTGACCTTGCCAAGGCATGAGACACTTCACCGATCAGCCCCATTCATCTGGGATTAGTCAGTGAGTATAAGCCATGGTGGAAAGCTGAAGCTCTACTTTGGCTTTCTGTCATAAGGGGCCAGAAAATGAAGAGGAAGCTGAGGAGGAAGTCCATCTCGTTTCCTCTTATTTTCTGTCATCTGAAACTGTGTATTACACAAATCTCAGCTGTTTCCATAATCCCACCCACCTCTAGCATCGACATATGGATTGGTACTTCCATCTTGCCCATAAAGGATTGAGATGTGTTAGCCATTGACGGAATGAGCTACTCGGCTGCAATATACAATATCCAATATGCAATATACAATACCCATATACTGTATTCCCATATATTATATTATTCCCATATATTCAATAGGATTAGAATAAATCCTATCCACACTCTGCAGATTTTGAGCCCCCATCAGGTCAACTGATACCATGGGTTTGGCATTGTGACAGTTGCGGTAAAACTGGTGGCCAACCAGACCCCACACAGATCAGCCTCCGGGCACTGAAAACTGCTGCAATAGATGGGGAACTCGTGCAGGCTGCTCATAGTCAAGTAATATGCAATTCCCTGGAACCGTCATAATTCTTGAATATGAGCGCCCTGCACGTGCTCCCCGTCCACTGCTGTAACTTCTGCTGCCTAGAGACTGCTGGAAAAGCTGATATATGTGAGGTCCGGGTGTCTGACCCCCACGGATCACATACTGATGACTAGAGATGGGCGAACCGACTTGTACCGAGCGGGATTCAACACGAAAATTCCAAATTGTTTATTTTTTTACGAAACCAAACAAATGGAGATCCATCTCGGGCAAACTAAAATGGCAACTGTATTATGTTCTGGGGTCTCTTCAGACCTCTGAGTATTAAAGGTGGAGGCCCAGGGGAAGTGACAAAAATAAGAAAAACATTCATACTCATCTTCCTTCCTGTATTAAAAATCCCTTCAATTCTCTCCTTGAAGTGATTACCCGTATCTCAGGTTTTTGATGAATGAATTCAATAAGTGTGTCGATTCTAAAAATAATTTTTTGCATATATTATCTAAATCCTGCAACGCTATTTCAAGCTTTTCCACGTTCGCGATCATTTGATTGATGAAATAAATATTTCTGTTTTTGTCTATATTTTTTTTTCTAATGGGCAAAAAATTGCAACTTTTTTCTTTTTAATAAACAAAAACGAGCGTTCTGGAGAAAGTATTGTGTTTAATGTGGGATTTGTAAAGCTTGCAGATGGTCCCTGCCTACCTTGCTAACTAAAAGCTGTCTTATCTGTTGGCTCCGACATAAGGGCCTGGAGGAGGAGAATGGTAATCGTGCATTTTGGCCTTATTAACAGATGGGGGTAGGAGGGATTTTGAGAAGTTGATTATAAGAAAACAAGCTATAGAAAGCATCAAGAGTTTATGAAACAACAGACTGGCAGAGAGAAAAATGTTTCATCCTATTTTTAATTATTCACAAAATCCAGGTCCAATTTTCTTCCGGGACCTTCTGTCGTAATGAACGGTGCGATTATAGAGTGTCCATCTGTTATGGCTACTCGTAGTGTTTAGATGACTGAAAAGTGTTATATCACCTGTCTGTCTGGAATTATTGCATCCAAGGAAGCTAGGGAGACTGATATAGGCGGACTCAAATGGATTTCATGGGCATAACTACCAGGGTAGCAGACCGGGGGCCAAAAATTAAGGGGACCCATTTCCACTGAGACCTAGGGTGAAACGCTGAGGCTGCAGAGATCAACTGGCACAAATGAGACATTACTGCTGGGGGGGCCTGTAAACCCCTGGGGGGCCTGCTAACGTCAGCTGGGGGGCCTGTAAACCTAAGACCGGACCTACCACCTACCGAATGGAGGAGACATGAGTATAGTTTATTATGGTCTTGCCCACTTTAGGTCTTTGCCAGCACTGTTAAATATTAACAAAATATGTTAGCTATGTACCAAACACAGCGCCATACATTGTATAGTGTCTGTGCTTGGTATTGCAGCTCGGTCTCATTCATTTAGCTACATGACCAATGGTTGGGATGTTACTACCTGAGAAGAAAAAGTGGAGCTCAGTATCACAGTCCCTGTCAACCCCTTTAAATGTGGCCACTGTAAAAACGCGCCTAAAGATGGCCAAACACATTACATATAAATAGTTTAATGGTCACCTGGTGAACACTCGGTCTGCAAATTAAGCCATATCCATTTTAGCCCACTTTGGCCACTACAAGCCATACACGTTCCATGAAATGTAGATGAATATTCTTTCCCTGGTCATCTGCCCTTTGGGGAGAGTTGAGTGGCCGCCATACACGGTATATTCTCGGCCGATCCTTACAAAATCAGTGGGTTTGGCTGAAGGGACTCCATCACCAGAAACCAACATATCATCCCAGTCCCACAGATAGCGTTAGGGTCACCTGAATCAAATGGTATTTTCCACTTGCCTCTGATGGTGAGATATTTTGATGCCCTTGAGGTCACTTGACAAAAAGTGGTATCTTGGCGACCGAAGGCCCGAATTACAAGGGGAAAACACTGTTTGACTCAGGTGACCCTAACCTATCTATCTGTAGGGTTGGGTTGATATGCTGGGTTCTGGTGACACACACCCACTAAAGCTGGCCAAGCACTTTAGATGACTGCTGGCCAAACACTCTATGACGTCCGATCCACCATATACATGTGAATGCATATTGAACTGGGAGAGTCGAGGCAATTCACTTCTTGTCTCTCATGACATCAGGCGAGAGTCAAGAGGACTGATACCTAGATGGTCAGTGGAATCCACCATTGTATGACCTCTTTTTGACATAATAAATCCACCCTTTGTAAACCATTCCATCATCCTAGTCCTAAAACGTTGACATTAGATGGTAAGCAGATCTCTCAAAAATTGTCACAATCTTTCGACCAATTATATCCATCTCGATCTATGGCCAAAGTTAAGGTTTGCCAATAGCGTTCCCTGTTCTTTTCTCCATCATCTACTTAAAATTTTGCATACGAAATGGACGTTTTTTATATTCATTGGTTCCACTGTCGTAAAATGTCCCATTGCTTCGAAAATGAACATGGAATGAATCCTAATGAAGTCTTATTACCCTGGGAAGACAACAGATTGTTCTTAAATAAAAATTAATTCTTGTCTCACTCATTATTAGTCAAAGTCGCACGCGTGCTTAATATGCAACAGAGTCAAATTGATGTAAGACATTTAGTAAGAGTATTCATGAGCGGAAGGGAATTTTTTTTTTTTCCTCTTGGAACCAAAAATTCATTACAAAAAAATTTGATCAAGTCCTTTGAAAGCTTCGACGCGGCTCTTGTAGAAATTTCTATATTATTATTAAGAAGAGCTAAGGTTTAATTCAGCGATAGGTAAGATCTGTAATAATCTTCGACTCCTTGGGGGTCTCAGACCATTATTACTGTGTTCGGGAAAACACGCTCTAGCGGGTGGGGATTGCATTCCTGCAAATTGCTTTGTGAATACCGTCTTAATTAAAAAGGGGCGCAGATTGCCTCGGAATATCTTATTAACGCCGTCTTTGCAGAGGTCATAGAAATGCCGAAGGTTTTAATTATTGAAGGCCAATTGCCAAAATGTTTTTACTTTTTTTTTATTGAGATTTGATTTGCAAATGCAATATACTGTACTCTAAATATCATTAGTGATTAATGGGGCGGAGGGTAATTATTTCATTCATTATTTTTTTTGGGGGGGGGGGGTTGTATAATTTAAATGATGTGACTCCTTTTTCTTTCTTTTTTTTGTGTCAGCGGGGGTATTTGGTGAACAATTGTAGTGGTTTTCTTTGTAGAAGTCACCTAATTTACATCACAGACAATATTACAATAGAAGATAACACCTCTAACACCAAATACGTTTTCCTTGATGGAAAAAAGGAAAACTGATACTCTAGCGACACTTTTTGAAAGGTAGCTTCTGATAGATCAGTACCTGGCTTTCAAGAAGCCTAGTGACATGACCTGGAAACCAGAATATCTCCTCCAAAAGGAGGAGAAACCCATCCGCATAGAGATGTGTCAGGGTTATTGCCCCTCATTAGTGCAAAGCAGGGTACTTGTTGGCCAGGTGATAGGCCATAGACATGGGAACACTCCCAACGGGTTATGGGTTCTAGATTTTGTTAAGGAAAAGTTGATTCAGGGTTTTATGACGTTTGCCAGATTGGAGTCGGGAAGGAATTTTTTCCCCTAACATGGGGCAATTGGCATAAGCCTCATGGGTTTTTTATTCACTTCCTTTGGATCAACACTGTAGGGTTATAGGTTGGACTTGATGGACCTGTGTCTTCATCCAACCTCATCTACTATGTAGCTATGTAACAGATCTTTCAGAAATCACCTGGTTTGGCCAAAATTCATCTAATGTGTTCAGCTACCTTTTGTTATCAGGATATCCTCTATCGTTATCCTTTGGTTTGCACATATCTCCTGCATGTTGGGCTGAACACGTTCCCAAAAACATTAACTATATATCAGCTAGAAAATAAATCAGCATGTGTGCACATTATCGACTAAGCCTAGAAGCTGTCTACTTCTCCAGACAAAAACCTTCGGAGTTCCTGTTGTTTCTCCACCTCCATATTTCTCAGCATGAACAAAAACTCCCATGAGTCCACTCTACGCTACAATAAAGTGTTATACAAGAACCAACCTGACTTGTGTGTGCCTTGTTTTTGGAATATTTGTCTTCCCCATAATCGCTTTCTACAAGCTGACGATCAACAAATCTTATTTTCGTTGCTCAAGAATGTCAATAATGCATGAAGGTAAAGAAGTCCTACGCCCCTCTCACCTTCATACGGGTCACGCATCCTTGTAGGTCCGACATGGTTGAGTCTTTAAATACCATAAATGAAAATGCTCTCCACAATTAGAATCTTAGCTCGGCACTTAGGCTATCCTCCTGCTCTTTCTCCGAGTATTTGCCGAGCATGATGGCTCAATATTGCTTCTCAGCAGGATCTTGTGTTAAACTCTCGCTCCTGCAGTCTGGATTATTTTGTTTCATTAAAATAAAACACTGAAGAAAAAACTGACATTTAACGTCTAATTTGGCTGGACGGGAACACGGTATTTGTGTCTTAAATGTTTCCAATTGGCTTCCTACCTGAGTCCTGAGACAACCAGCAGAGAATTCCTTCTCTGTCTATGAAGAATTAAAAAATATTTTGCCCCCCGGCAGATCCATGTACACTTGTCTGAAATTTTTAGATATCATAAAAAGTCCTTTTCTATAACTAACTTTTACCGTCTATTTAGGGTGCGAGTATAAAGGGATGTTCCAATTTTTGCAAATATTGTTAATATTTTTGAAAATTTTTGGCTTGTCGAAAGGTAGTTCAGAGTTGAACAATCGCTCCACAATCATCTCACTCTTTACAAGAAATTGTTATTGCAACTTGTCAAGTAAGTGTAACAACTTGTAGAAAGAAATTTAACACACAGATTTTGTAGCCGATTTTTGTGCGGACTTGACTCCTTACCGAAAATAAATTTTTGCAACCCATAGGACATGCTGCTTTTCTACACTGTAATTGAATGAGGTTTGTTTGTCTATAGTTTGCAGGGGAATATGTGTGCGGATTCTCCAACCAAAATTTTTTCTAAATTCTGCAATTTATAAATCCAGTTTTAAGGATTTGTCTTGTACATATGTACTATAGAGGAAGACCATGAGGTATCTGCTATGGATGGGGCAGAATGGTGGTTGAAAGGTTAGTGCTACTGTCTTGCGACACTGGGGTTCTTGGGTTTCAATATGGCCGAGGGCAACATCGGCATGGGCGTTGTGTGTTCAATTTGGGTGGGTTTCGTCCCATTTTTCAAAAACATACAGGTAGGTTAAAGGGATAACTCAGGAGTATAGTATTAATGACTTATGCTTAGGATAGGCCATCAGTATTAGGCCAGTGGAGGTTGAACTTCCAATATCCCCACCGATCAGCTGCTTTAGTACCCTCAATGTACCAAAACTAGCATAGCCTGTACACTCTGTAGTGGCCAATGGCAGTAGTGCAAGGTCAGTCCTATACAAACCAGCAGGACTTTTGACTCCTATTCTGAGGCTCTCTCTGGCTTGGCCATTATAGGAGCTCTGTTGGAATGGATGGAATGGAGTGAATGGAGAGAACAGCGCATGTGCAGACTGGGTCGGTTAACCTCCACTTTCGAGAGTTGGTGGGATCCACATCACTTGGATATTTATTGCATATTCTGTAGAAAAATGCTCACATAGATTATGAAGGCCATATTTCAGACACGTACAACATAGTCATATGCCTGAAACTATTGCAGGAGTGTATCAAGCTGTATTCTGCTGCCTGAGGCAAAAAGTGAAATGCCCCTGATTGAAGATGGGATTGTATCTGTCCTAAACTGCTGCCCCCTGCTGTTCTCAACATTGATAGTGCGCCCCTGGGGTAATTGGGATGACTATTGCTTCTCTAATATGGACTTTTTGTAGAATACAATAGAATTGGGATAACTTATACAGTATATATAGTAGCTAATTATCACCCCCCCATGTCATTGCCGCGTACACGTCTACACATGACTGCCAATGAGCTTTCTGTACGCTCAGCCACATTGACCCAAATTTAAAAATCACAAGTTTTGAGCTCTCTTTTCATGTGTTAAGTGGAGATGATGAATGATGTTAAAATTTCCGACAATTTGCTCGGAGGTTAGATGTACATCAATTGTCGAGCAATTTTCAAAGGAGACCATCAAGAAATTGGATCATTTTCACAGTAAGGAACATTTTTCAAGATTCCTTTTCTGCTGGAGAAGATTGGGCGACATTTCACCCTTATTGTGCGCTTATCAAAATGGGAACATTTAGAAAATGTCAGAAGGAAAAAAAAATTCAAGGTTAAGTATAATGTTCTGTGCTGTTAAACCGCGGATCCGGGACTTAAGGATACTAATTACGACGTTCACACTCCCATCAATCTTCTCCTCTGATCTTGGATCTCAATTTCCACATAAGGAAACATCAAATCATTTTATTGTGGCTGATTTTTACATTTTTGTTGGGCTCGCCGGAGATTTACAGTTTGTGTGGTTGAAATTTTTGATGTAAAAAGCTGATTTTTATGGTGGCTAAAAATTAGACAAAATCGATATGTCAAAACACTTTAAGGCACCTCAGACTTATCCATAGGATAGGTCATCAGTATGCAGCTTCTTCATAGTGACTGATGTCACATGATCACAAGGTCCTTCCGCAGTTCAGTTCCAGTCAAGTGAATGGAGAGGTGCAATACCAGGCACAGCCACTACACAATGTATGGCGCTGTGTTTGGTATTCAGTGAAGAGGCCGACTGTGACGTTACTGACATTGTAGCCAGTCTGTTCTCATTCATGTCATTCATTGAAATCACTTTCACCAGACCTGTGTTGTCAGGTAGTAAAGTTGATCCTTAGCAGTCATTCCTATGGAAATGTATATGGGTTCAATAGGAATTTTACAACCTTGTCTTTCAGAGATATGCATCACCCCTATGTAGCAGAGCTTTGTATATTGCCATGGACTAACACGATGCAGATATGTGTTATAGATAAAGATCTGCGTAGTCTCCCCTCTGATACTGATAACACTCAGGGTGGTCCAAAACTATCAAGATAATAGCAGATAAGAAGAAATTACAAGCACAATGATTATTTTACTTTATTGCTGTAGACATCCTACTGGGGAAGTAAAAGCTCCAAAGTGGGGTGTTAATGTTATACTACTACTATGTTTGGTATTATTGAGAATGTAGGCCCCAAGATGTAGGAACATCATCCCTGTTCTGTTGTTTCACCATGTATATAATCCCACTACTGTGACATCACTGTGTGTATTATCCCTGTACTGTGACATCACTGTGTGTATTTTTTTTTTCCTGGTATTATCCCTGTACTGTGACATCACTGTGTGTATTATCCCTGTACTGTAACATCACTGTGTGTATTATCCCTGTACTGTGACATCACTGTGTATATTATCCCTGTACTGTGACATCACTGTGTGTATTATCACTGTACTATGACATCACTGTGTGTATTATATCTGTACTATGACACACTGTGTCTATTTGTACTGTGACATCACTTTTTGTGTGTATTATCCCTGTACTGTGACATCACTGTGTGTATTATCTCTGTACTGTGACATCACTGTGTGTATTATCTCTGTACTGTGACATCACTGTGTGTATTATCCCTGTACCGTGACATCGCTGTGTGTATGTTATCCCTGTACTGTGACATCCGTGTGTGTATTATCCCTGTACTGTGACATCACTGTGTGTATTATCTCTGTACTGTGACATCACTGTGTGTATTATCTCTGTACTGTGACATCACTGTGTGTATTATCCCTGTACTGTGACATCACTGTGTGTATTATCCCTGTACTGTGACATCACTGTGTGTATTATCTCTGTACTGTGACATCACTGGTTATTATCCCCGTACTGTGACATCACTGTGTGTATTATCCCTGTACTGTGACATCACTGTGTGTATTATCCCTGTACTGTGACATCACTGTGTGTATTATCCCTGTACTGTGACATCACTGTGTGTATTATCCCTGTACTGTGACATCAGTGTGTATATTATCCCTGTGTGTGTTTGTTGTGTAGTGTGTGTGTGTATTATCCCTGTACTGTGACATCCGTGTGTGTATTATCCCTGTACTGTGACATCACTGTGTGTATTATCACTGTACTGTGACATCACTGTGTGTATTGTCCCTGTGTATATAAGAGACTAATATACAGTAATCACAAGCTTTTTATATTCTGTATAGTGCGGTATTACAGTTTTCCTCTGGGCTACTTGTCATTCCCTTGCTTGTTGTACGTCTCTGTGTAGTGGGAGGAGGAGGAGGAGGAGGGGGTGATTTACCACATGTAATACTGATATTGTGTGTATAATATAAGCAGCATTTTTACAGCGTTTCATTACTGTTAGCATTTGATATATGGACACGTGTGACTCCGTGAACACACAGGACAAGAAGTGCGGCGTAATATAAAATAATGTGTCCCTCTTTGGCCATCGGATACCTTGGAAGGAGAACCAAAATAAGCAATTCCTTTATACTGCGGAGCTCTGCAGCTCATATAATGCACAGTAAATGTCCTTGTCATTGAGAGTCTATGGAGCAGATCTATGGAGCAGATCCTGTTTGTGCAAGTGTGGAAGTGATTAAGTGTGGATAGCCGTCACGCACGTCACCGTGTTATTGGTCAGGGATAGCGTGTGACAGCTGAAACATTCATGTAGTGAGCTTAGGTTACCAGACCAGAGCATTACCCATAATCCCTTCCCTTTCCCACAGACACCGGGATATTAGCCGAACACGTTCCTGAGTTGTGTCTACTTCTATGGTTTCTCTCTGCTTTCTAATATATATCTGGGCTGGAGACTCTCTGGATTATAGAGGCATCTGGAAGCTTCGAATTCCCATTAGAGAGTATAGCAAGTGTAGGTCATGAGCTTGTCAGGATTTTCTGCCGGCTGCTTCCTGTATATGTAGAGTCTAATACATCAGTTCTGAAGCAGCCACCGCGGCCAAAAGTCTCTTATTATAGCATTGGAGAGCTCTATATAAAATGTTTTCACCACTTGGAAATAATACGGTATGGAGGAATAAAATACCGTAGCCATTATATTATCTGATACAGGGAACCGAGGAACTACCATCCCTGAATACCCACATGGGAATATTTGTACAATGTGAATTAGGTCTATAGGAGGGAAGCCATTAGATCCTTTATAACTATGCTCTAAGGAAGTGGCTTGTTATGGGGTTACCCCTTGACAGCTTATTTTTCACTTTTGATGAGTGGGGTCTAACCACAAAGATGCCAAACGGCAAGAGCCCTTCACAGGATGATACTTAAAGGGTACCTGAGTTTTCATCAAAAGTTAAAATATGTGCAGGGTCTTGGTGGGCAGTCTGTTCTATGACTGTATAAGTCTTCATATATGGAGTCCTATCAGTTTTTCTTCTGCTAATAACCCCATTATGGCTGCAGCACATTTTCCATTTCTCCCCATCCATTATTACTACTACTGGTTTTTGCAAGGAGCAACTGTAAAATAGCAAACACACTGGTTTCTGCAAGGAATAACTGTAAAATAGCAAACACATAGCTGAGAAAAGGTACATAAATAAATTTAGACCCCCAGAATTAAAATCAGACCTCCAAACACATACATATATTAATATCAAAACCCAGAAAGACCCTCTAAAGGCATTCAGTCCCCCATAATAATATCAGACCCAAAAACTAGACTCCTAAATTAATTTCAGACCCTAGAGCAGATCCTCAAATATATTCATCATGGCTTATATAAAAGGGCATGGCTAAATATATTTAGACCCCCAGTATTAAAACGAAATCCTCAATCATATTCATATATTAATATCAGAACCCTGACAAGACCCCCCCTAAATGTATTCAGACCCCTACAATAATATCAGACTCTAACTAAATCATACACCCCAGATCAGATCACCAAATATATTCAGACTCTCTATATTAGTATCAGACCCAAAAATTATTTTAAACCCCAGACTAGACTCCCTTAATATAGTCAGACTCTCTATATTAATATAAGACCCCTAAATTATTTCAGTCCCCAGACTTGGCCCCTTAAATATATTCAGACTCTTCTTTATTAATATCAGACCCCAAGTCAAATCCCCTCTATCTTGTCAGACCCCAGACCAGACTCTTGACCAGATCCCCTAAATATATTCTGAGCACAGACCCCCTATTATAATAGACTCCAGACCAGACCATATATTTACCCTCCTCACTCTTGGTTCTTGTAGAGCTATGGACACTACTGCCCTGGGTCCTGACACCATTCGGGATGTTGCGTGTGCCACCACCCTTTAATAATTGTAGTCAATTGGTACGTGAGGCTTCTGTAAGTCATCCATTAGCTCCTTTGGTAGAGTAACTTTGGCTAAGAATGTGAACCATGACTGGTCCTTGACTCATCCTTGGACCCTCTGAGATCATAGACAGATAATGATTTTTTTACTTATCGTACACTAACCCAACCATATTTTTGTATTCTTCTCTTGCAGGAGTCATCTACACGGCAGATGTCCTCGATAAAGAAACCACCAACTCATACTGGCTCACAATCTATGCCACTGACCGAGGGGTTGTCCCTCTCTTCTCCACCATTGAGGTTTACATTGAAGTGGAAGATGTCAATGATAACGCTCCTCTGACTTCACAACCCATATACTATCCTACCATCATGGAGAATTCCCCTAAAGACGTGTCCGTGCTCCAGGTCCAGGCTGTAGACCCCGATTCAAACACCAGCGATAAGTTGACCTACAAGATCACAAGTGGGAACCCTCAGAACTTCTTTGCCATCAATGCCAAAACAGGTAAAATTTCAAAAAGTTTCTTTTTTTTGTGTTTGTTCAGTGGTCATCGATTCATGGGTTTTCCTGATTTAAAAAATATGATGATTCTGAGATATTATATACTTATTTTTAGATTGCACGTTCACACTTTGTTGATACTTTGTATGGACGCTCATGACATTGGACCAGATTCATGCAATGCTAGATAATGTGGCAGAATATTTTTGTAGTGTAGGAGTTAACGTTTTATTAGACCATAGTAGACCATGACTGTATATTGGTTGGGCGTGCTTCTTGTTGAGGTTGCATCTAGTTATTGTGGTTTGGTTACATTGTTGACTTTGGTATTTAGATGATCCTATTGGTAATCTTTGGTCCTTTCACGTAGACAGTAGGTTACTCTTTTGATGAGAGCTAAAAGTGGCCATATGCCTTGACTAGCCATTGGCTAAATACATGTTCATCAGTTATTCTTTGTGACTCCCCACATCCACATGAATGCTCAACTCAGCCGAGCATGCACGTACTCTGTATGGAGCGAGTGGAGTAAGCTGCTACCAGTGGCAGTGGATTATGGCTCTACTGTCCATGCTGTATGGAGTACAGGACAGTAAGGCTGCCGGCAAACAGGGACTCCAAGTATCATAAATCACTGGGATACAAGGAATCACAATCTCTGGAATGGATCTCTGGATAATGTACAGACCAGATTTTCCAGCCCATGGGGCCTTGGGGTATGTCCACACGGCATGAGTCTGCTGCTTAAATTCCATGATGGAAATTCAGCTATGGGTTTATTCCCGTTGGAATCACAATGGCTCTTCCTCTGCTTGTAACCTTTGTGTTGCATTAAAGGGGTTATCCGGGCTTATTTTTTTTTTTTATAGACTATCCTCAGGATAGACCCTAAATATATGATCGATAGGGGGCTGATACCCGACCCCTGCCACTCCCGGAACCCGTCCAGTATATAATACGGGGCCGGAAGCAGAAAGCTCCATCCATTGTTTAGCGGACCTGCGCCTTCACCGCAGCTCAGCTCCCATTGAAATCAGTGGTAGCTGAGCTGCAGTACTGGCACCCGGCCACTATACTACAGATGGAGCTTTCTGCATCCTGCTCCATATTGTGTATTGGATGGGTGCTGGAAACGGCTGAGCACCGGATGATCAGTCCGGGTGCCGGGCCCATATCGATCATATATCCTGAGGATGATCATTAAAA
Organism: Leptodactylus fallax; assembly: GCA_947044405.1. Taxonomy (NCBI): domain Eukaryota; kingdom Metazoa; phylum Chordata; class Amphibia; order Anura; family Leptodactylidae; genus Leptodactylus; species Leptodactylus fallax. The sequence goes on along the minus strand of CAMRHE010000133.1, from coordinate 3,528,399 downwards.
AAAAATAATAAAAATCTGCAGTGTGGGTCAGTTGTGCTGTCGCTTTTTATTGCAGCATATGGTGAGATTTGGTATTGGGACCTTTCGGTCCATTCAGGGTCCAAGGGCTGGTGGCGACTACTACTACTGCATCCCGTATAGCTATGGCCCTTTCTGGCACTGACCGCATGGTTTCCATTATAACAAAAATCATCCAGCAGTGTGAACAGAGCCCAAGTCTTTCGGTCACTGGCGATATCCATCACATATATTCAGCACTGTATCGTGTTTTCTATTAAAAAACATTACACTGTATATTTCCCCCCCTCAAAAAAAAAAAAAAAGTTAAAAAATTTTAAAAAATAAATCAAAATAAAATAAAAAAAACAATAGTCATTAAACAGGATGATGGAAGGAAATGTTAATCCCATGGAATGTGCTGTGGTTACATTTACCCCGACTATCGCTACGCCCGCCTGAAACGCGTTAAATCTTTGCAGCCTGCAGCCGCAGGAGGAAATAGGTCACAGCTTTAAGGCAGCCATTCCTACACACTGTCATTTTACTTTCACCTCGAAGTGATTGCACCTCGGCGGGGAGTCCTTTTGTTCATTTCGTGTGGCGTCAGAAACCTTGAAATAACAAGGCAAACAGGTCGAGCTCACAGCAACGTCCAGTTAGGTACATGTTCTGTGCATCTCTTCCCGTGGACCCCGCTGCGTCCCCCGTAATCTGTACCCCCCGTTACCTGCATTAAATCTTTCAATTTTCTATAAAATGGAAAGAGAAAACAGCGGCGTACCTGCGATCCATGTCTGAGGCCGAGTGCTGCCTCCAAATGAGCTGCTATGTTAACCTGAGCACTCAGTAAAGAAATTAAGTATAGCTTGCAGCAGACACAAGGCGCGGGTCTCCTTATACTAGAAAATACATCGACTGCTGCTCTAATGATGGCTTATGGAGAGGGCGCAAATTTTAGCAGAAATTGCTCAGTTCCAGCACGTTCCTGTCGAGGGTCTTTTGGGAAATCTTAAAAGTGTTAATTGTATTAAATATGCCTGAGTTCTTCCAAGAATAGCACCAAAGCTGTTCACAGGTTGTACGTGGTACTGCAGCTCAGCCCTATTCACTCTACTGGAGCTGAGAGGCAATACAAGGGACAACCTATGGGCAGATATGATGTGGTTGTTGGAGGAAAGCAGCAATGTTTTCTAATCCTAACAACCCCATTAAAGTCAGTGAGTATTGGGTAAGCCTTCACTCCACATGCTACAGGGAACAGGACTATTCTACCAGCAGAATAGTGAGCACAGCTCTGGAGTATAATACAGGATGTAACTCAGGATCAGTACAGGATAAGTAATGTAATGTATGTACACAGTGACTGCACCAGCAGAATAGTGAGTGCAGCTCTGGAGTATAATACAGGATGTAACTCAGGATCAGTACAGGATAAGTAATGTAATGTATGTACACAGTGACTGCACCAGCAGAATAGTGAGCACAGCTCTGGAGTATAATACAGGATGTAACTCAGGATCAGTACGGGATAAGTAATGTAATGTATGTACACAGTGACTACACCAGCAGAATAGTGAGTGCAGCTCTGGAGTATAATACAGGATGTAACTCAGGATCAGTACAGGATAAGTAATGTAATGTATGTACACAGTGACTGCACCAGCAGAATAGTGAGCGCAGCTCTGGAGTATAATACAGGATGTAACTCAGGATCAGTACAGGATAAGTAATGTAATGTATGTACACAGTGACTGCACCAGCAGAATAGTGAGTGCAGCTCTGCAGTATAATACAGGATGTAACTCAGGATCAGTACAGGATAAGTAATGTAATGTATGTACACAGTGACGGCACCAGCAGAATAGTGAGTGCAGCTCTGGAGTATAATACAGGATGTAACTCAGGATCAGTACAGGATAAGTAATGTAATGTATGTACACAGTGACTGCACCAGCAGAATAGTGAGTGCTGCTCTGGAGTATAATACAGGATATAACTCAGGATCAGTACAGGATAAGTAATGTAATGTATGTACACAGTGACTGCACCAGCAGAATAGTGAGCGCAGCTCCGGAGTATAATACAGGATGTAACTCAGGATCAGTACAGGATAAGTAATGTAATGTATGTACACAGTGACTGCACCAGCAGAATAGTGAGCGCAGCTCTGGAGTATAATACAGGATGTAACTCAGGATCAGTACAGGATAAGTAATGTAATGTATGTACACAGTGACTGCACCAGCAGAATAGTGAGCGCAGCTCTGGAGTATAATACAGGATGTAACGCATGATCAGTATGAGAAATATATTTAAAAAGTTGTTCAACATTGTGTGTAAATTAACACTGTGCATTGTTGTAATTGTTGAGCAGTTCTTTCCCATTATACCTCTTGTGAACATAGCCCTAGACGTTCACTGTGATATTCATTATATTTTATTTCTACATCCAGCGTAGTCCAAAAGAATTAATAATGTATGTAATTGTGCGCTAGGCGTTCACCAGTAAACCATGGGTCCAGATGACAGCATAAGGGTGAACCAGAGGGCATCCTACATCGTGGCGGTTTATGCTGAATGCTTGTACCTAATTGCCATAGCATTGATGAGCCATTAATTCGGCGATGTGCAATGTGGGGCACCGGAGACTCGTAGAGACGAGATATTTTTGAGTTTATAATATAAACACACAGACCAGAAGACCCGACTAATGAGCTTCATTTTTTTCAGGCTGTGTATACAGTTTTCTATGTAGAACCCAAGAGATGTTTTTGCAATTTTTGAGAAGCCTAGAAAAATTAAAAATGACAACAGACAATAGCGGATGGTAAATAAATTGTATAATAAAGTCATAAAAAGTGATGGAAAGAGGTCACACGTCGTGTGTCGCCGAGCACAATAGTCATTTCCCGAAATTCATAGATGTACCAGGGAGGAGATATAAAATAACCGCCATACTGTTACATTTCTCGTTCTAATGTCTTTTTTGGGCTTTTCCGCCTCAGTGCCTCCATAACTTCATGTATGGCTCATCCACGGCCTTCCCCAAGAGGGCTAATTGGCAAACCGGCAGTACTAACAAAAATGTAGTCAACTAAGTATGGATTTCTGCCGAATGCCCCTAACATTTCTGTTAGACTTTGCCCCACCGAGACAATTTTATTGTTTGAATAATTCACTATTAATTTATTCCATTCAATTCTATGTTTATCTGAATTTTTTGTCTCTGTTATGTACAGTGGGGAAAAAAGTATTTAGTCAGCCACCAATTGTGTAAGTTCTCCCACTTGAAAAGAAGAGGCTGGCCTGTAATTGTCATCATAGGTAGACCTCAACTATGAGAGACAAAGTGAGAAAACAAATCCAGAAAATCACATTGTCTGATTTTTAAAGAATTTATTTGCAAATTATGGTGGAAAATAAGTATTTGGTCAATAACAAAAGTTCATCTCAATACTTTGTTATATTTCCTTTGTTGGCAATGACAGAGGTCAAACGTTTTCTGTAAGTCTTCACAAGGTTGGCACACACTGCTGCTGGTATGTTGGCCCATTCCTCCATGCAGATCTCCTCTAGAGCAGGGATGTTTTGGGGCTGTCACTGGGCAAAACAGACTTTCGACTCCCTCCAAAGGTTTTCTATGGGGTTGAGATCTGGAGACTGGCTAGGCCACTCCAGGACCTTGAAATGCTTCTTACGAAGCCGCTCCTTTGTTGCCCTGGCGGTGTGCATGGGATCATTGTCATGCTGAAAGACCCAGCCACGTTTCATCTTCAATGCCCTTGCTGATGGAAGGAGGTTTGCACTCAAAATCTCACGATACATGGCCCCATTCATTCTTTCATGTACACGGATCAGTCGTCCTGGTCCCTTTGTAGAGAAACAGCCCCAAAGCCTGATGTTGCCACCCCCCATGCTTCACAGTAGGTATGGTGTTCTTTGGATGCAACTCAGCATTCACTCTCCTCCAAACACCACGAGTGGTGTTTCTACCAAACAGTTCTACTTTGGTTTCATCTGACCATATGACATTCTCCCAATACTCTTCTGGAACATCCAAATGCTCTCTAGCAGACTTCAGACGGGCCCGGATATGTACTGGCTTAAGCAGGGGGACACGTCTGGCACTGCAGGATCTGAGTCCCTGGCGGCGTAGTGTGTTACTGACGGTAGCCTTTGTTACGTTAGTCCCAGCTTTCTGCAGGTCAGTCACTAGGTCCCCCCGTGTGGTTCTGGGATTTTTGCTCACCGTTCCTGTGATCATTTTGACCCCACGGGGTGAGATCTTGCGTGGAGCCCCTGATGGAGGGAGATTATCAGTGGTCTTGTATGTCTTCCATTTTCTAATTATTGCTCCCACAGGTGATTTCTTCACACCAAGCTGCTTGCCTATTGCAGATTCAGTCTTCCCAGCCTGGTGCAGGGCTACCATTTTGTTTCTGGTCCTTCCACAGCTCTTTGGTCTTCACCATAGTGGAGTTTGGAGTGTGACTGTCTGAGGTTGTGGACAGGTGTCTTTTATACTGATAACAAGGTCAAACAGGAGCCATTACTACAGGTAATGAGTGGAGGACAGAGGAGCCTCTTAAAGGAGAAGTTACAGGTCTGTGAGAGCCAGAAATCTTGCTTGTTTGTAGGTGACCAAATACTTATTTTCCACCATAATTTGCAAATCAATTCTTTAAAAATCAGACAATGTGATTTTCTGGATATGTTTTCTCATTTTGTCTCTCATAGTTGAGGTCTACCTATGATGACAATTACAGGCCGGCCTCATCTTTTTAAGTGGGAGAACTCGCACAATTGGTGGCTGACTAAATACTTTTTTTCCCCACTGTATATTGTGAATTTTCATACATTTCATATCATACAAAAATTACCTTGAAGGGACAGTAGTCGTAAAAGTAGTAAGGTTGTAAAAATGCAGGATCAGTACAGGATAAGTAATGTAATGTATGTACACAGTGACTGCACCAGCAGAATAGTGAGTGCAGCTCTGGAGTATAATACAGGATATAACTCAGGATCAGTACAGGATAAGTAATGTAATGTATGTACACAGTGACTGTACCAGCAGAATAGTGAGCGCAGCTCTGGAGTATAATACAGGATGTAACTCAGGATCAGTACAGGATAAGTAATGTAATGTATGTACACAGTGACTGCACCAGCAGAATAGTGAGCGCAGCTCTGGAGTATAATACAGGATGTAACTCAGGATCAGTACAGGATAAGTAATGTAATGTATGTACACAGTGACTGCACCAGCAGAATAGTGAGTGCAGCTCTGGAGTATAATACAGGATGTAACTCAGGATCAGTACAGGATAAGTAATGTAATGTATGTACACAGTGACTGCACCAGCAGAATAGTGAGTGCAGCTCTGGAGTATAATACAGGCTATAACTCAGGATCAGTACAGGATAAGTAATGTAATGTATGTACACAGTGACTGCACCAGCAGAATAGTGAGTGCAGCTCTGGAGTATAATACAGGCTATAACTCAGGATCAGTACAGGATAAGTAATGTAATGTATGTACACAGTGACTGCACCAGCAGAATAGTGAGCACAGCTCTGGAGTATAATACAGGATGTAACTCAGGATCAGTACAGGATAAGTAATGTAATGTATGTACAAAGAGACTCAACTTTTTGGTGTAGATTACTTCTGTATATACACTTTATACTGGTGATGGACATAGAATACATTTTAAGGGAAGATTATAAGATAATTAAATATTTTTCTTTCTCATTTACAAAAGTAAACACATGAACGATCCTGTAATTATTGAACGCTGTCCTTTTAGCTGCTGGAGGAAAAGGTTGGCGGCGAGCTTTGATAGGATTTGCATGGTCGGCACAGTCCTAATAGACTGCGGGTATTATCTTAGGCAGTAGGTTAATTACCTCTCATGTAAGTAGACTTGTGGTGTTTTACTTAAAGTTAACGGTTTCCCCGCACAATTTCCTGCGATCAGCAGATTTTACTACTTTGCACTTGGCTGCATCTTTTAGGCCATTTGGATTAGGTATAAGAGTAATCAAAATGCTGACTGCTGGTGAAACTCTCCTTTAATGCTTCCCTGTAGCCTGACATACTGACATCCACTATCGGCCTCTCTATCCATTTAGGCTTAAGGCGTATTTAATAGTATTTCACCAAAACATGCAACGGGAGGGATTTCCAAAATGTGCAAACCTTTAATCTTTGTGCGTGTTCTTAATAGATATGTTCTTCAAAAACGTTCTTCAAAGATGTTTCCGCACTTTAGGCAGCCATATTGTATCCTTTTCTACCTGTCTACCTATTTAAAGGGAACCTCTCAGGGCGAATTGGGACACTAAACCACCCACCGATCCTTATGGTCCAGGGCTTCAGTGTCCAAAATAGCCCTGTTATAAAGCTGCCCGCATTTAAAAAAAATGCTGACCCAGTACCTGCATACCTGGCACCTGCGCAGTGGTTCAATGAAGCCGGAGAAAGTACACCTCGGATTCCCTGCGCATGCGCCAGGCATTTGGGTGTTCTGGTTTCCCAAATTCCTCTGACCGGTTCCCTTTAAAGAGGCTGTATACCAAATCTTGACGCTATCCCTTATCCCCATGGACACCACCAATCCCGAGAACAGTGGTCTGGTTCTCCTATCCTGATGGAGTGGCAGGCCAAGCATGCGCTCCACTGCTCCATTCATTCTCTATGAGAGCAAACACGTGAACAAATCTTGATACAATCCCGGGAAAGTGCACTTAAAACTTGGTACAACCCCTATAAAATGCACTTATCAAAATAATGTTTGCATCAATCAGTAGAATAATATATACTATCAGAAGTAGGTGGCATCTTCCTGACTTTAAGAAGTCTGTAGCATACTTTTTTTCCAGTGTGAAATCGCTTTGTAAATGTCCAGAAACCATCTAAATCACCCAAAAAATAATTAAAATGGTAGGGTAAAATAGTAAATACTAGACAGGGTAAAGGGGGTAGGAGGGATGTGCAGCTGCAGTGAGACTGAAAGTTGTGAGAGGGAAGGCGGAGGGTACAAGATGTTTCAATCTCTTTGGCTCAACCTGTGTGAGAGAATCCTATTTACGGATGGCATTTGATTGTAAATGTCCAAAAACCACCCAAATGACCTAAAAATCTGTTTTAAGTAAAACAGTAAATACTAGACAGGGAAGAAAGGAGAGGAGGGGTGTGCTGCTGCAGTTATGCTGAAAGCTGTGAGAGGGGAAGAGGACGGAGGAAGATTATGTTAACATCTCCTTATCTCAGCCGGTTTGAGAGAAATATGTTGTCAGAGGGGAGGAGGCAAATGTCCAGAATCCTCCTCAGGCACCCAAAAATCCATTTAGAGTGATACAGTAAGTATTAAAAAGAGAAAGTGGGAGTAAGGAGTGCAGCTAAAGTGAGACTGTATACCTGCCTACGGTTTAGGAGAGTACGGGCTCCGTTCACAGCAGGGAGGCAGCTGGATTAGCTGATGGGTATGGGCTACAGGTGTCAGACCCCTACCGATTGGGTCCCATGGATAGGTCATCAGTATATAAAAAAACCTAAAACCCCTTTAACTGCCTTTAAAACTGAGAAGGATAGGAGTCTAGTCATAACCCCCTCTTCCATTACACCATCAGAAATTTCGCTTGCCTGCGACATACAACCAATTTCTTAATATATGAGCTCTTGCCAGAGGGGATTGTTCCTGACCTCATCCAATTACACATCTATCTGGTGGTAAATTCAATGACACCGTTCATTTGCCAGATGAGGTAAAATTGCATTATACACACAAAACACTTCTTACTCATATCCCATTAATAGTCTTGGAAATCACTGGTCTGGAAAAGTGACAATGTAGCAGAAACGCATCACTTTAGATTCCATAGAAACTTGACTATTGAAAATTTCCATGTCTCTCCTTATACAGCCCCCATAATTCAGTGGTGAAGCTCCGGACACAAAGCGCCTCATAGCTGTAAAGCTATTTAAAGAGACAGAGGCAGTATAAGGCTGAGGCTCCATGTTGCAGAAAAGTTGCATTTTTTGTTGCAGATTTTGCTGAGTTTTTTTGAGCCAAAGCCAAAAGTGGCTTCAATAGGACAGGGAAATATATAGGAAGTTCTTATACTTCTCCCTTCTGCTAAAATCACTCCTGGCATTTGGCTCAAAATACTGCAACAAATTAGACAATATGAGGCTTCATTAAAGATGGGCGAACGTCTGAAGATTAGTTTTGTCCCATGTTCCGACGAAGCGATCCTCTGATTCATTTTGGTCCGAACTTGTTTGGATAGAAGGGGAAGTGAAATTATTACAGTATATTCTGGGGTCTCTTCAGATGGAGGCCCAGGGGAGGTAACAAAAAAAAAAAAACATTTATACTCACCTTACGTTACCTCTTTTGGGCCTCATCGCAGCGTCCATCTCTCTCTTTCTGCCTTCTCGGTGAAGTCATGTGCCAAGCGCTATAACGCCATGACGGTTGGTGTGCCCATGCCTCTGCTGAGGCCCAATCACATAGTATTCTACACTATGTTTTTTAGATAGGAACCTAGGAGCCCTGACAGTGTTCTACACTATGTTTTATAGATAGGTTCCTAGGAGCCCTGACAGTGTCATACACTATGTTTTATAGATAGGTTCCTAGGAGCCCTGACAGTGTTCTACACTATGTTTTATAGATAGGTTCCTAGGAGCCCTGACAGTGTTATACACTATGTTTTATAGATAGGTTCCTAGGAGCCCTGACAGTGTTATACACTATGTTTTATAGATAGGTTCCTAGGAGCCCTGACAGTGTTATACACTATGTTTTATAGATAGGTTCCTAGGAGCCCTGACAGTGTTCTACAGTATGTTTTATAGTTAGGCTCTTAGGAGCCCTGACAGTGTTCTACACTATGTTTTATAGATAGATTCCTAGGAACCCTGACAGTGTTATACACTATGTTTTAAGCAATTTTAAGGTGCGGTTTGTACCGAAGTTGTTCAACCTGAAAGAAACCCCAACCACCCAAACCCGAAACAAAACAAATCCTGAGAGTTTTGCCCATCTCTAATTGAAACAATGTATCAAGACAGTTGCGAAATGTATGCTGATGATGTATTTACAGTGCTGGCCAAAAGTATTGGCACCCCTGCAATTCTGTCAGATAATACTCAATTTCTTCCAGAAAATGATTGCAATCACAAATGCTTTGGTAATAATATCTTCATTTATTTTGCTTGCAATGAAAAAACACAAAAGAGAATGAAAAAAAAAGTCAAATCATTGATCATTTTACACAAAACTCCAAAAATGGGCCGGACAAAAGTATTGGCGCCCTCAGCCTAATACTTGGTAGCACAACCTTTAGACAAAATAACTGCGAACAACCGCTTCCGGTAACCATCAATGAGTTTCTTACAATGCTCTGCTGGAATTTCTCCAGGTCCCTGAGATGTGAAGGGTGCCTTCTCCAAACTGCCATTTTGAGATCTCTCCACAGGTGTTCTATGGGATTCAGGTCTGGACTCATTGCTGGCCACTTTACAAGTCTCCAGCGCTTTCTCTCAAACCATTTTCTAGTGCTTTTTGAAGTGTGTTTTGGGTCATTGTCCTGCTGGAAGACCCATGACCTCTGAGGGAGACCCAGCTTTCTCACACTGGGCCCTACATTATGCTGCAAAATTTGTTGGTAGTCTTCAGACTTCATAATGCCATGCACACGGTCAAGCAGTCCAGTGCCAGAGGCAGCAAAGCAACCCCAAAACATCAGGGAACCTCCGCCATGTTTGACTGTAGGGACCGTGTTCTTTTCTTTGAAGGCCTCTTTTTTTTCCCTGTAAACTCTATATTGATGCCTTTTCCCAAAAAGCTCTACTTTTGTCTCATCTGACCAGAGAACATTCTTCCAAAAAGTTTTTGGCTTTCTCAGGTAAGTTTTGGCAAACTCCAGCCTGGCTTTTTTATGTCTCTGGGTCAGAAGTGGGGTCTTCCTGGGTATCCTACCATAGAGTCCCTTTTCATTCAGACGCTGACGGATAGTACGGGTTGACGCTGTTGTACCCTCGGACTGCAGGGCAGCTAGAACTTGTTTGGATGTTAGTCGAGGTTCTTTAGCCACCATCCGCACAATCTTTCGTTGAAATCTCTCGTCAATTTTTCTTTTCCGTCCACATCTAGGGAGGTTAGCCACAGTGCCATGGGCTTTACACTTCTTGATGACACTGCGCACGGTAGACACAGGAACATTCAGGTCTTTGGAGATGGACTTGTAGCCTTGAGATTGCTCATGCTTCCTCACAATTTTGCTTCTCAAGTCCTCAGACAGTTCTTTGGTCTTCTTTCTTTTCTCCATGCTCAATGTGGTACACACAAGGACACAGGACAGAGATTGAGTCAACTTTAATCCATTTCAACTGGCTGCAAGTGTGATTTAGTTATTGCCACCACCTGTTATGTGCCACAGGTAAGTAACAGGTGCTGTTAATTACACAAATTAGAGAAGCATCACATGATTTTTCAAAGGGTGCCAATACTTTTGTCCACCCCCCCTTTTTATGTTTGGTGTGGAATTACATCCAATTTGGCTTTTTGACAATTCTTTTTGTGGTTTTTCCATTGACGACAAATTAAATGAAGATATTATTACCAAAGCATTTGTGATTGCAATCATTTTCTGGAAGAAATTGAGTATTATCTGACAGAATTGCAGGGGTGCCAATACTTTTGGCCAGCACTGTAGCTTACAGAGCGTTGTCTAGAGTGGATACAATTGTAGAAAAGTCTTAGTTTAAGGAGCCTATATGGTATGCGAAGTGCCATCATATGGTGCCTCTATACTGCACTGTACTCTCCTATAGAAGCTGTGCCATGTACATGACGCCTGAGGGTTGCTTAGAAGACTGATACTATTACTTTTACCTTTGCATCTCATTTGCATATTTGCTCGTCATTTACAAATTACATTGCCAAAATAGCAATTCTAAATCTTCTTAATTTTAAGAAACCCTATCCAATATAACCTGAAAAGCGAAGGGTTAAAATATCAAACACAGAATATATTTTCCATCCCTGGCATGCAAAACAGCTCGGCTTTAAGTGATGTTAAGGAGAGCGGCTAACGCCTCCTGCCTGCAAAGGGTGCAGCGCCTCGTGCTGAGATAATGTCATATTTCAGACAGCTGACTATTTCGGGTGCCACGTCCTACGGTTCCTCATTGGCAAAGGTACTAATTCAGTGTGAATGCGGTAATCACATTGCATTTGCAGATCTGACACCCTGAGATAAGATTGACGGTCACCTGCTCATTTTCACTTCACAGCTTGTATTGAGCGCTGTCGGCTCCACGCGTTTTAGGCTCAGTCTCCCATTAGAGTCTCGCCATAGATGATACGTTACAGTAATAGCTTGGAAATATCTCACCGGCAATTACAACATGAAATATTAGATTATAATGGCGTCTATAAGGATTATACACACTTGTTTAACCCTGAGCTAAAGTTTAGTTACGTATAACTAGTTATATAGACAGGGCTCGGCCGGGGGGGGGGGCATCTGTGTAGTTTGGTTGCGTGTACCAATCACTATTGACTGGACAAGTTCAAGGGATTGTCCAGGACTTGGAGCAACCTCAGGAGTGGGCGAGGTTGGAGTAAGACAAACAAAAAAAATACTCACCTATCCCTGACCATCCATTGTCCGGTCCCCGTCCCCTTTCCCTCACGTTTCAGGTTTTGCCATGCCAGAAACCGCCATGCTCACGTGGCTGCGGCTGCTGGAGAGGGATCGGTGACATCTCTGACATACTGATAGGTCTCAGCGGTCATGTGAGCCTATCGGATTCTGGAGCGGAGAGCCTTGACAGGGGTTTGGACCGGAAAACGGGGCGTCAGGGAGAGGTATGACATCTTTGTTATTGTTTTAAGGTTGCTCCAAATATTAGACAGCCCCTTTAATGCTTGTCTATTTTTGTCTTAGTATACCTTCATAATATGGCTCACGTTTCCTTATACAGAGCTCCAAATCCCCTGCATAGACATAGATTTCAATATTAATGTTCTGCCTGTAGCCACCACTAGGGGGAGATTAGGAGCGTATTGCATACTATCAGGTTCAATGATGTACTGTACCTACCATGGAGGCAGGGTAGAGATTTACTACGGGGCCCGTGGAGGAAGGGGGCCCGCAAGTCTTTCACACAACACATTGATAAAAGACGAGAGTGAACCAGTTCCTAAAAAAGGGGGTTTGTTACAAATTTTCGAAAAATTTTGGGTTCATCCACACCCGAAACTTTTTGTGTTTGACTGATGTGAATCCAGGAAATCATTGCTCATGAAGAGCCCCAGACTATAATAATCTGAGGCCGGGGGATGTAGCTAGGACAAGTACTCCCTGGTTTACTGCACATGCCCCAGGGTATTAGGAGTACGGCGCACACTTAAAATTTAAGTAAGCCTTGAAATGATGTTCTCAACCATATAAGATAGATAAGGCGAGCAGAGAGCTTGAGATGTAGCAGCAGCATTTGAGTGAATAGGGCTGAGCTGCAATACCAAGCACGGCCACTATACAATATACGGCGCTGCGCTTAGTATTCAGCGCTCACACGTAGCTGATCATTAGTGGTCTTATGAGTTGTAAGGATAGATCATCAATAGATAAGAACCTGAAAAATCCCTTTAAGTTCCCTTATGGAGGCCGCTAAGATGCAGATTTTCCTTTAATCAGTGCTTGGGAGGAACTGCAGGAATTGATTTGAGATGGCGGCTCCAGAGTATGACTAACCGGGGACGGATTAGAACATGTAATTGACTTTCTCGCCGTGAACAGGTGCGGCCGGCGTTACGGAGCTGGTCACGGAGATTAAAATCTTAATGACTTTTAATTAGTATGAAGTAAATAAAAAAGGCGGAAAGAATTCAACGGAAAGAGGATTCTACTTCTACTCATAGTGATGGGTTGAGTGAAGAAAATGAGAACACTTAGGGGGTAGCCGTGGATCCAGTCGGCTGACATTGGATGGACAGAACCACTTGAACATGACGGAAAAATTAAAGATTAAATGGGTTATATAGAAGTAAAAAAATTTAAGGCTTAAGAAAAAAATAGCGCCACATCTCTCTTCAGGTTGTGAATGGTATTGCAGCTCCAATAACTTCAATGACACAACCCATGGACAGGGCTGGCACTGTTTCTGGAAGAAAGCCGCCATGTTTAATCCTTATAACACTTTTAAGATCTTTAGGAAATTGGAAGTTCTCTTTAACCATAATGTATTCAGTGTGTGGACTGGTCAACATATTAGATCATCGGATTGGTCCTTGTCTTTAATCCAGGTCATTATACATTAGCCAGGGCATTATACTGTGGGTGTCATATTTGGGGACATTATACTGTGAGGTCGCATTAAGGAGGACATTATACTTTAGGGACCATATTAAGGGGGCATTATACTGTAGGGACCATATTAAGGTGACACTATACTGTAGGGGCCATATTAAGGGGGCATTATACTGTGGGGACCATATTAAGGGGGCACTATACTGTGGGGACCATATTAAGGGGGCATTATACTGTGGGGGCTATATTAAGGGGGCATTATACTGCGGGGACCACATTGAGGGGGAAATTATACTGTAGTGGCTACAAAGGGATATTATATTGTGTGGTGACCACAAGGAGCATGATACCATGTCACGGCCACTAAAGGGTCGTTATACTGTGGGGGGCACAGAGGGACATGGTTGGGAATTAGTTGTGAGGTCTGCAAACATGAGGAGACCATATAAGTCAAACCCAGGACCCTAGTACTGCATGGCAACTATGCACACCATGAAACCTGAGAGGATTCCTCCAGATTGACGCCCTCACAGTTAAACCTCAGCACCGCATTTAATTACAGCACATGTTGTGGTCACGCTCCGCATCCCTTTAATTTCGCTTTATCACATATTATCTCAGTTACTTTCAGGTCCTTCTTGTGGATATTCTGCAACCTGCAGCTCTGAAATTGATATCAATTTAATTTCCATATCACCCATAATTCCATGGGTTTGATAAAAACACAGCTCATCAGATGGTCAGACTATTTTAGTCTCAAAATGTAGTTTTTTTCATATATATATCTTCAGCAACCCAGTGGAGGAAGGCAGGGAGTAGAAATCAGTCAGCGAGGTTGGCCTCACTGGGGCACACCTCAGGGTTGGTGCACTGAGGACCTCTATTGCGGGGGATAATGGTAGTTAGTATCCCCTAGGGCACTTCCCTGTAGTAATCCTTCCTGAGCCTGATGGTGGTCGGAGTGTCCTTGATGGTAGTGCAGGATAGAGGAGACAATGTTGATTCGTGTAACAACTCACAGTTTACTTAAAGCAAGGTGAGTAACAACAAATAGCAAATAGTCCTTGAAATGGAAGTGAAGTCTTGGTAACCACTTGGCTGGAGCTGAGGCCGGGTGATGGTCCTCCCTAGGGTCAGTAAGTGTGTCCTCAACAAAAAAAAATCTGCTCTAAGGCTTGTGTTACACAGTGTCCTTGGCCGCAAAGGCAACTTCTAGTCACAAAAAGATTGAGCACTGGTGGATTTTTAAGGTTGCAGTTTCAGCACCCTGGAGGTTGCATTGCAACACCATTCACATTGGTGAAGGAGCCGCAGGGAGACCTAATGATGCTCTATCATGCATGAGAGTCTAATTCCTAATTCTTCCACAAAACTCAAAAATACCTCATATGCCCAGAGCGAAGATTCTAAAAAGGTGTCCAACCTGGTCTGAGGCTCATAGCTTGTATTATAGCTATGAGGTTCGCCCAAAATGATCATGATCATATTGTCTGTCACACACTGGTTCCAAAAAGTGAGTAGGACAATGGCTGACCATCTCCTCCTCCTAACTAGAACAACCTCAGTCAAGAGTAGGGATAGATGAACCTCGCAAGATTCATTTCGCAAACATTTCTGAGGTTCACCCACCAGTTTTGTAGAAAACCCGGCTGGTTAGGAATCGTTTCGCTTATCTCTAGTCAAGAGTTGTACCATCTGCCCCACTTCAGCCTACATGGTTTGGTCCAATTCACATACAATTAATATGTTTCAACCAATATGGCCGCCATTGCATGGTTTCCCCTGCTTTCAGTAACATTTCCTGCTTGACAAATCAACACCAGGGAGTAGCTGGTATGAATTTTGAGCTATAATTTATTCCAGTTATTGGCCAAAATTTTGGTAAATTTGTCAAGTCGTAGAAGTCCTTTTTTATGAAATGGTAAAAAGTTTTAATTTTTGTACATTATAATATCAGTTCTGTAGTGGCCGTGATAAATTCAAGTGAAAAGGAAATGATCAGAAGTGTAGACAAGCTGGGTGACAGTCCTTGTAGGTTCATATAAGATGTCACCCAGTGTTCCGCCATAATTCTGACCCTGGTGATTGCCGTACATGGACCCTATAGAAGGGTATGGGGAGGATTACATGGACCTCTCACACTTGTCTACTCTCTGTAGGAGAGGATTGTTTTTCGCTGGTTATGTGTTTGCATCTGTCCAAGTCGTACAAATCACTAATAATGGGCGCACTCCCGAACAGCCTGCAGATATAATTTGGGATGATGTCTCTCAACGGGTTTTCTATAAGGGCAAACTTCTCATTTTCTCAAAGTTGACATTGATCAAACCATCAAAGAATCCTTGAGGGAGAACACAATCAGATTTATTCCTCTGACAGGTCGAAGGAGGTCTAATACACTGCCTGACAACGTACATCAAAGACCTGATGGAGTCTGGGGGGAGGAGGGAATCGCTGCTGCAAAGAACTGATACAAAGTATTTGTAGGGGGAAGGGTAGACATTCATCGCTGACCATACACGTTAGATCAGGGTACTCCAGGTGTCGGGAAACTACAACTCCCAGCATGGATACTTGCTCAGCTGTTCTCGGGAGTCTGATGGAAGAGAATCGTGCCTAACATAGCTAGGAAGTTGCACACAATTTGTAACATTTTGATAAATTTAGCAAATTTTTTTTAGCAACTTCTTAGAACATTCATCCTACACAAAAGCTAAAAACCACCAGACCCAAGACTTCTCACAGCTGAGTTTGGTACAATTGCATCCAGACTAGACAATGGTCTTTGAGCTCTCAGACTCCAGACTGATACACTGTAGCAAACTATCAGGGAAATTTTGCTCACAAACTAGATGCATGTTCCCCAAGATAGAGGATACATTTTTGACTCCCAACCTTGCGAGTTTGATTTGGCAAATATTCACAAGGTTTGTAAAAGCGGAGAAGTGAGATTATTATATTCTGGAATCTCTTCAGACCCCACAATAAAATAATTGGTGTGTAAAAATTAAAAAAACACAATACTCACTTTTCGTGGGCTCCGACGTGGCATCCTCCGCATTCCGGTGTCCTCTTCTGGCTTGTGATTGGGCCCGAGCCTGATGATGTTGATGGTCAGATATTTGTTGTCACATTCAGGCCACTCCCTTACCTGCTAAGCCACATCTCAGTCTAGAAAGGCGTAAAACATGTCTAAGGCCGGGACCCACATGGTGGAAACGCGTTGTTTTACAGTCACAGCAAAGTGGATGGGATGCTAGCGAATCCCATGCCCACTTTGCGGTAAAATACGTGGTGTGGACACGCGGCGATTTCCAAAACCGTTGCAGTTTTGGAAATCGCAGCATGTCAATTATATCTTAGGAAACACCGGCACTGCGGGAAGAGCCAAAATGCGTTGCTGCCGCAGCTTTTCCCACAGCGCTTTTTTGCTGCGGGACGCCATGTGGAGCCTTAGCCTAAAACACTAATTTTTGGTGCAAATTAAACAAGACATCTGACACATTTAGCTTAGTAAATCTACCCTGCAGTGTTCATGGGGAGCAAAGGGGGTCCGTAATGTTCAGAGACCCCCTATCATCTGTTAACCAGTGAGCTGCACCTACCTAGAAAAGCTAAAAAAATGTCAAAAAACTTCAAAAGCTCAGGAAGCGTATCTCACCTCCCGATACAACCCAAATGTATAATCTTAAAAGACAGAAAGCCTAGGGCTGAGGATAATATTCAGATGCCATCCATATTAGTGAAAACACGAGCAGATGAGGGGAGAAAAACTTCAAAGGTAGAAGAAAAAAATGCAAAATTTGCAACTTTCTTGGCATCTCATTTATGTGCTAGATATGAAAAAAAAGCTTACAAACATAAATATAGTCAAAATTGCTGTAAAATGCATGCCAGGTGTTTATTATATATTCTCTTAAAGGAGTTATCCAGGATTACCATAAATGGGACCCTAGCGATTGGCTGTAATCTCTTGGGGTAACGTGACAGCGAGTGTTCTGTTTTCCTGCAGTGCCACAACAGGTGAAATAAAGCATTACATGTTGACCATTAAAATCAGTAGGTTGTCTGTGTAATGAAGGACAGGACAGGTCCTCCAGAGCGCAAGACTCTCTTTATAGCTGCTCTCGACTCCACTAATTGATCAGGATTTGCTAATAATTATATGGATTTTTAAACCAGAAGCAGAACCCCACACATGAATGCACAGTGCCCCCTGTTGTTTCCCTCCCTTGCCTTTCCCATAAACATACCAGTTTGTCATTCTAGTCAGTATAGCTAAACACAAATCTTATCCTGGACTCCGGACTGCTACAGCTATCCACACTGATACACAGTAACAAACTCTCAGTAGCGTGTTCTTGCTGTCAGTGAATACAAAAATGCTGCTTATATCCAAAGAAGGAATATTATAGACTGAGTCCTGCTCACAGCTGAGGTTTTGTCTAGACTAGATACCTCTGAGATGAGTACGTCAGCAGGACCAATTTGTCCACCCTCCATTTTTGAAAAGTGAACACCCCCAAAAAGTTGAAGTGAACCTCCAAATATAAAACAACTTTTCATAAACGAATAGTACAAGTGAATATGAGAAATGTGGTAATATATCTTATTAAAGAAATCTGTTTCCTTCACCATTTATCTGACTGAGTTACTTTTTACATAGAAGTCTATGGAGAGGGAGGGGAGGCCGAGGTTGCTGGAAGGCACACACAAATAACTGTTTCTGTCTTGCTGAGAGTCAGAGAGATTTTGTGACACTGCTGTCTCTCAAGATAAGACTCTACCTACACAGAATTAAGCAGTAAATCAGTTAACAGCCTTCTCCTTTCCCTCTCCATAGACTTCTGTGTGAGAGGCTAAAGACAGGAACATATGCTATAGAAATAACCATCTGAGTGAAACAAAGAGGAGGAGAGCAGCCTAATAAGTGTAGAAGGAAACATTTATTGGGCTGCTCTCCTGTTCTTTCCCTTCACTTAGACTTCTGTACCTTAGCCTCACACACAGAAGTCTATGGAAGGTGGGCTGTTGACTTATTTATTTGCAGAAGTAGAGTCATATCTTCAAATATAGAGTAATGTCAAAAAAAGCTCTCACTCACATGGTAGCAACTTCAGTTATATGTGTCTCTTATTCAGCAGCCTCCTCCCCTCTCCATAGACTTCTATGTAAAGTATAACTCAGTCTGGTAAAATGGAGAACAAAACAGATTTCTTTAATAAGATACATTACAAAGTTTTTTATATTCACCTGTACTATTCATTAATGAAAAGTGGTTTTATAGTTGGAGGTCCACTTTAAGCTTTATTTGTATATGACTTGACAGTCCCTGGAAGCTTTCATGTAGCATGTTATAGAACAGGAGGAGCCGAGCAGAACAATATATAGTTTTTTGGGGAAAGTTAAAGTATAACTTGACATCATTGATCTAAACTCTGTTCCTTCCGGGCCTAGGAGTCCAGGGGGTGGTCTTACTTGGAGACTGACAACCATCTCTCATGTAGGTAAAGTTGGTTTGATTCTTAGTGGTTTACTCTATTTGCTTCAAATACATCTTGATCGAAAGACTATTTTTGGTTGGCGTGACCCATCAAGAATCCTAGAAAGCTTTATGTACAAATACACACCACTTGACATAACAAGAAGTGTCTTGAGTTGTAGTTGGCTTGCCTTCATGATAATACAAGATGGTTTCAAAGCGGAGAAGCGGTCGATCACTAAATGTCTTCATGTGCTCGGTATATTGCCTGCGAGTCACAAGAGAGTGCATCAAACCCCGGCTTGTAAGTGGACATCCACTCCGAGAATATCGGTGAAGAACATTAACCTTTCATGAAAGAGGACCGTGTTGATCTGAAGATATCGACAACTTTCCCCAACACTTTGAGGGGGAGGATTGAAGTTCAGAGGTTTGGTTGTCTTTGTTCTGTCAAGGCTACAGACGCAAAGTTGCTGCTTCGAAGATGAGCTTCAGTAGTGGCTACGGCTAGAGACATTATAGTGAATATGGATAGCGATGTCTCAAATCCTTCCAAAACTTCGAGGTCTTCAAGGGGTCTCCACATTTGTTTTTGATATCTTTTGCCCCTTTATGGAAACTAAAAAATTAAAAGCTGAAAAAAGGTGAAAAATTGAGCAACACAATAAAATCTTATAGATTTTTCGGAGGTGGTTTATATTTTAGCCCCTCATTCTTCTTATCTTCCAAGTGTACATACTATGGGGCCCTGTGAGGATGGAATAATATGAAAAAGTGAACTTCAGCAATATTTATGCACATATTTTTTTAAGTATGAAAAACCCTTATATTTTATCTAGATAAATTATTTCCGGCCTATTATACTATATGAGCCATATGCGTACATTCAGTTATTTCACTACTTTGAGAATGTTTGAGGGTCATGGACATTGGAGATGTTGCAAATTCTGAATTTCAAAGGACAGTCTCAGGTTTTGAAGATATGTCCTTGGGCGTTCAACCCCTGGTTATGTCCTACTTTGTTTAGAAGAACGGTCTGGAAGTACTTTTTCTGTTTTCAAAGGTAAAATTTTATGTATATTTTAGAATCACTCTATCTATCTATCTATCTATCTATCTATCTATCTATCTATATCTATCTATTTATCTATCTATATATCTATCTATATGTATCAATCATTCTATCTATCTATCTATCTATCTATCTATCATATCTATCTATCTATCTGTCTATCTATATCTATTTATCTATCTATATATATCAATCATTCTATCTATCTATCTATATGTATCAATCATTCTATCTATCTATCTATATGTATCAATCATTCTATCTATCTATCTATCTATCTACTACTACAATCACCTATCTCCTATCTATCTATCTATCTATCTATCTATCTATCTATCTATCTATCATTATCTATCTATCTATCTATCTATCTATCTTCTATTTATTTATCTATATGTATCAATCATTCTATCTATCTATATGTATCAATAATTCTATCTATCCTTATGTATCTCATATCTATCTATATCTATCTATTTATCTATGTGTATCAATCATTCTATCTATCTATCTATCTATCTATCTGTATCAATAATTCTATCTATCTATCTATCTATCTATCTATCTGTATGACAATAATTCTATCTATCTATCTATCTATCTATCTATTTATCTATCTATCATCTACCCAGCTATCTAGCACTATATCTCATTTCTATCTCTCTATCTATCCATCTATCCATCTATTTTCTATCCGTTCAAAAATCTTGGGACTAAATAAGGGGTTAAACTATAAAAGTATATTAAAGGGATATTTTTACCGGTGGGACCCATAACTATCTAAAAAATATGGTCCAGTTCACAGCCACAGTTAAAGGAGACAGAGCTGTACATACGTGGGCTCTCCATTCACCTGTATGGCACTTGTGGTGCCTTTGATAACTCATTGACTTTAGAGATGGTCGACCGCTGAAAATTTGTTTCATCCCAGGTTGTTTCAGTCTGAACTTGTTCGGATAGAACTGGAAGTGAAATTATTATACTCTGCAATCTCTTCAGACCCCAGAGTATAATAGGTGGAGGCCCAGGGGAGGTGTAAAAAAATAAAAAACATTGATACTCACTTTCTGTTACCTCTTATGGTTCCTTCTCGCGCTGCCCGACCCCAGAGTTTAATCACTTTTGACAATGCATGTTGCGGCGGCCATTTTAGTCTGCCTGAGATTAATCCCAAATTGTTTGGTTTCCTTAAAAACCAAACAGTTTGGTTTATTTGGGTCATTACCATCCGATTCGCCCACCTCTGATTGACTTCTATAGAAAAGTGTTGTGGTCATGCTTTGTGATCTGCGCCGAGGTCATTGTGCAGAGTGGAGCTGTAACCATCACCATATTATGAATTAGGAATCCTATAGTAGGAGCGTTATCTTTCATTGTTACCATGTCTGTGATGATAATGAGATGACTGCTGAAAGTGATCTCTACAGAACCGGAAGTGACAGTCTATTATGAGGCCAGTGTGAAAACAAGAAGTCATTTTATGGCGATGCATTCCTTTTAAGAAAGGCGTCAACACAAAGTTGGACCTGCAAAAGTATGGTATTAAAAAGTGGACATCCCCTTTAAGCGGTTGTTCTAATCCAGGCTTGAATGCTTCTACGGGTCTGATCATATGTCATGGTCGGAGTTAGACAGCTTTGAGAAATGTTGATAGAGGTGTGTAAATATAAAGTTGAGGCTCCTGTATACAGCGGGTTCATTTCACAAGGAGCAGAATACATCAGTCAGATGGAAGTGCTTAGTGACAGGGCGGGCGCTGATTTAGGAGACGACGTGCAGGCCTGCATTACAGATCTGTACGTGGATTAATCTATGCATCAGCCAGGTACCGTTCAGAATTTAGTCGGGGCTATAAAGTCATAGAATGCGAATATTAAATGGAAAATAAACCCCTTGTACAAACGGGATTTCATTCACTTTATTGTTGTATAAATCCTCAGTACAACACATGGCGATGGAATTCTGCAAACACTTATTTCCGCGGCATTTGGATTTAATGACTGACATGTCTCAGAAACGCACAGCGATACCAAACCGGATGCCATTTGTAATATAAAGGACTGTAATGATGCAGGATGCAGGGGTGTGAAATATATATAGTAAATGGCCACTTTATTAGAGACCCCTGCCCTTTCACGACTGATGCTCCCGTGTACGGACATTAGACACATGACCATAGAATCCACATTGGATAAGATTTCATACACTGATATATACCCATATAATAGAAAGATGTACCCATATATAACTATGTACACTCATATGATAGCCATACGCATCCATGTATAACTGTGTAATACCTTATATATACTCATAATACCTACATAGTATGCACCCATATAATAGCCATATATACAATATATAATACTTATATGTTCTCATATATAATAATAATTATATGTTTTCTGTTCTTTATCTCTGCCCAAAAAACAATCAATCTATACCAAAATTAGCACATATAAATCAGGAGGCTGCAAAGGTTTTAGTCCGCCTTCCAGCTTTCTAGGACCTGCCTTTCTCAACATAGTCAAAAACGCAAATATAGCACCATTGGTTTTCACACCATCACATGACTCATATTAGCCAATATAAGCCTCACTTCGTAACCTCACTGACATACACACACGGTTTTAGACCAAGTCTCCATAACAACTCAGGCATTTTTGTTTTAGACCAGTTTTCCATAAAAACCCAGCTGATATATTCACAAAAGCAAATATGGCACCACGGCCTTCCACATCAAATGGCTGCTAGTAGCCAATTGGAGGTCCTTCATTCTTAGCCTCACTGACATACACACAATGTTAGATCAGGTTTCCCTAACAACCCAGCCATTTTTGTTTTACACCGGGTTTCCATGACAACCCAGTTCTTTTATAAGATGTTGGCTTTGTGTCAGTAGCATATGAAGCCATACCATATATATAACCATATAATACCTATATAATACTCAAAAATACCCATATAATATCCATGCATTCTAATAAAATACCTATATACATCCAAAGAATCCAAATCCAAAGAATGATCTGTGAACAGAGCTCCTTAAAGAAAAACGCTTAGATGATGGTATTTTGACGTAGTCTGAAATTCGCCGTCTGTACCAACAAAGATTAAGGCTGCTGCTTTGTCCATTCTGTAGGTTTTAGGCTGTGGCTCGGCTTGTTCAGATTGGCTGCTGTGTATAAGCACAAGCCCATAAATATAGCCATAAAATAGTCACCTCATAATATCCATGTATTCCCATATAATACCCATATATAGTATAAATACCCATATAACCAAGTACTAGACATTTATAACCATACGGCGTTCTATAGGTCTGTTTGTCTAAGAGAATACAATGTCATTTGGTCACAGGGAGCCGCAGTCGGAGTTTTCTCTCATTTTTTGCAGCATCCTTTATGTAAAACAAACCCTTCTCGGAAACCTTCCAGTGTCAAACTGTATTTTATTTATGAGGAATGAAAGACAGGAGGCACAAGAGAGGACACACCATCCGGAGAACATCTGAAAGACACAAGGTTCCTCCTGACACTTAAAAGGCGGCTAAAAGTCTTTGACAATCTCCATATTTCATGTATATGTTTTTGGCTCTCTTCTTTTGCAAAGTTTGATATGTTACTTTCAAAGGCTGACAGAAGTTTATGACGGGGATATAGCCTCGTGATGTATGGCGGAGACGTTCTGCAACCACATACAAATACATTCCGCACTGCCCAGGTTCTTGAGAAGTCACGTCGCAAAAATATAAAATGATGTAGAATAAGTGTTTGTAGAATTCACCACTAATGCACACCGAAAATAAAATGGCAGTCGGGCTTTATGATCCGTGAACAGAGCTCCTCAAAGAAAAACACTTAGATGATGGGATTTTGACGTAGACTGAAATTCACCGTCTGTACCAACAAAGATTAAGGCTGCTGCTTTTTTCTTTCGGCAGGTTTTAGGCTGTGGCTCGGCTTGTTTAGATTGGCTGATGTGTAGAAGCACAAGCCCTGCAGCGGCTCACCAGGATGTCATAGCAAAATGACATTGGGGGGAGTCATCAAGATCAGTGTATTGTGTGATGCTTTTGATGTCCCCAGCATGGGTAGAAGGTGTGCTTAATTGGCAACAAGCTGCACATTTCGTCTAAGTTGGTCTATGGAAAACGCAGAGCGCTCCAGTGGCCACAGCAAAGCCCCAACCCCTCTTGTCAAAGCCTGTCCCAATTCGTGGATGTGCTATACCCCTATTTTGTGATGTGGATACACAATGTGCCGGTCACTGTCCTTTTCTGTGCAATATTCAAGATGCAGGTTTATGGCAGGTTTAGCCATAGGGGGCAGAAAGTCCGCCGAGGAAATCTCTGAGGACTTTCTGTGAAAAACACTGCAGAAAAAAACGCAATGTGTTTCTGCCGTGGTCTTTTCTGCTGTGTTTTTTTTTTTTGCTGCGACTCACTACGTTCGGCCTTAGCCTTAAACTCCACCTCTTTTCAACAAGCCCCACCCACCTGCCAGACAAGGTGCAGAAACTGTTAGAAAACGTCTGAAACACAGAAAATAAGGAGTAAAGCTTGCACGCCAGTATTTTAGGCAGAAATTGCACAAGAATTCTGGCGCATGTTTATTACTTTATTATTACTTTATACCCATTTGTGTGCACTGTTACTCCCACCTCCCTGCCTAAGTTTATTGCTTCACGTGCACTAGCACTGGAGGTGGGAGTCGTAAACTATATGCCAGAGGACTTTGTGTGTATTGTTGGTCCTTTGTCTTTGCCAAGATATATTGCTTCATATGCACTAGCCCTTGAAGGGCCCGTTCACAAGACGGAATCTGCCACTCATTTTGAGACTGACTCCACACCAAAATCAGCAGCAGATTTTCCCCTGATACTGCCTCCTATGGGTGGCAGAGATTGGCGCAGGATGCAGAAAAATAACCATCCTGTTTGATCTTGCCATGGATCATCTGGACCCAATCTGGGCAGAAAATGAAGAGGAATCCAAAGCAGATGTCCGCCTCAAATTCCTCTTCATTTTCCATCGTGTGAATGGGCCTGAAGAAGGATTAAAAAGATGCGTCATGGGATATGTATGGATATTGTGGGTTGTTACAGTCTTATTGATAGTTGTGTCCATGGTTAAATGGTTATTGCACATTTTTCGGACACTATGGCCTCACCGTATCCTCATGCATTTTATTTTTGTCGGAAGACTCAAAAGTTCCATCTCAGCAGATCCCTATTGAACCGCTTCTTGTTTGTTTTGTAGTGAGATGCTTAAATCTGTCAAGCAACTCTTGCAAGATTTATCCGGCACCGCTCCCCCGAGATCGCCGTCCACTGTCAGTCTAAATATATTTTCTCCGCCAACAAACTCGTGTCCAGATCGGATTTACTCTTGAATATGTCAATATCAGGGCCGTAGATTGGGGAGGAAATGAAGTCTGGCAGCGGTCTATATTATACCCCCGGCTTAAAATGGAAATTTCATTTTATTTTTATTAGTTACCGTTCCTAAAAAACCTTCTATTGGCAGTTTGAGAGGAAAAATGAAAAGGTCTGTAACGTAGCGAAGGGTAAATGGATGTCAGCGCCGCTTATTCGCTGCTTATCTCTTGCGTTCCAGCCACCGAAATCAAGGAATACACAATAACCAGATTTTCATCTCTTTTATATAGAATCTGATGGCGGCGCAGAATATAAACACATCAGGTCACTGACTTCAGAGATGGCACCTGATAATAACATTCTCTTTAGACGTAGCGGGCGGCGAGGGTCGAGCGTCTTGTCTCATATTTACGATAACTCTCCATTTGACGGGTTTAGAGAAATCTAATCATACTTTACTTGCTGGACCTGCATGTTACCACCTTGGCAGATATTGTTGCCCAGTTTTTGGCAATAGGTCTGGTTCTTTAGTAATATCATAAAGGGGTCATCTAGTTCTAAAAAAAAAATTCATACACCCTGTTAGGTCACTCTGTTCAGGATCCTTGTCTTTTGGCCAGAGTAGAGAATGGTTGGAAAGAGTGTCCCT
This sequence comes from Leptodactylus fallax, assembly GCA_947044405.1. Taxonomy (NCBI): domain Eukaryota; kingdom Metazoa; phylum Chordata; class Amphibia; order Anura; family Leptodactylidae; genus Leptodactylus; species Leptodactylus fallax. The sequence continues at coordinate 3,502,487 of CAMRHE010000133.1, read as the reverse complement.
CATTCTGGAGGACCCGACCTGTCCTGCAAGTCATTGGTTTCATTGGACTCTGTGTAATTCTTTATTTCCCCTGTGGGGGAGCTGTAGGGATCTTGAACACTTAGTGCCAGATTTTCCCCCCAGAAAATAGCTGATCGCTGAAGGTCCCAACAGAGGGAGACTTTTTGATCAGATTATTGCCATGGGACCTTCTAACTAGTAGGGATTGTCTAAAACAAGAATGTAAGGGTCACTAACAGATCACTAAACTACAGTAAGTCGATGACACATACTGTATACTGTACATACAGTACTGTGGTGTGGAAAAAAGGTTATACTGTAAAGTAAGAATGCTTTCAGAAATAGAAGGGTTAATAGTTTATTGCTGCCAATTAACAAAGTGAAGAGAAATCTAAATCTCATCAATATTTGGTGTGACCTTTGCCCTTTGCCTTCCATCAGTTCTTCTCGGTACTTGCAGACAGTTTTTGGCAGAACTCGGCAGGGAGGTTGTTCCCGCCGCCATCTTGGAGAACTAAGCACAGATCTTCTGTGGATGTAGGCTTGCTCCAATCCGTCTGTCTCTTCATGTAATCCCAGACAGACTGGATGATGTTGAGGTCTGTGGGGGCCGTATCATCACTTTCAGGACTCCTCCTTCAAAGGGCAAAGGTCACACCAAATATTGATGGGATTTACATGTCTCTTTTCTTCATTCACTACATTTTGTGATCTATGATGTCAGGACTCCCTGGCCCTCTGCGACTCTACCGTCCTGTACCATATCCAGTATGGGACAGTGCAGCCATAGTGAGGGAGAGACTCCTCACATCATCAATCATTGATTTTGGGTTGGGAAATCCACCAATGCATGGAAGGGATTATGTGGTCCTTGTGCATGGGGTCTCAGGGTTACATCTGTATTGGAATTCAATCCTTCACACGGTGGATATCGGTGGTTACTTACAATGGTTCCATCAGATTCCATCATGGTGTCCAACATATTACCAGAAAAAGCTAGTGTTGCATGCTGCGCTACTTTTTCTGACTAATATGATGTAATCTGCAATGTGAACAGAGCCTTAGAATGTATTTTAGTAATACACCCAGTTCTAATGAGATCCTTGATATCGGCCTCCACTTCAAGAGTCACTAGTTCCTAGCAAATTTATATACCAGGGAGGAGAATTTTGGATCTAGTCTATAGTTACCCAACACTTCCTCCCTATGTATCTATGAAATAATATGGCTACATAAATTTTGGAATTTTTTGAGCTGTAATCCGACTGCAGCACTTTATGTTTTGCTGACTGTATAAATATAGTGTCGGTCTTCAGATTTACCCTCAGAATACTCTGCTATTGGCCGCGGCTCTGGATACAGATTCGAAGAGTCATAAACTACTCCATAACAGGAACTTCAGCGTCGACACCGGCGGCAAACAGAGCTATGAGCTGCCCTCGGTGCAGTGACATTAATCCTCTTTATAAAAGCACCTCTGGACAAGCGCTGTCAAGGCAGAGAATGGCACCAGGGACCCGTATCTCTGGCATGTACTTAGTGCAATTGCTCTGTCAGGCGATGCCCTCTTATAGAGTAGGAAGCAGCCAGGAACCGGGAATGGTTAATAACCAGCTACAGACATACTCTGCTGTGACTTTTGGACTAGAATAGACTACGCCAGCTCCTATGGCGTAATAACCATGTCCGTCAGCTGCCGCGGCCCGGCCTCCGGCGATTAGATGGCCATTTTTAGGATCCAGATTACTTTCAACCTTTACAACCATGTATTAACCCACGTTCATTTGCAAATGAGACCAACGGGAACATTAATGGTGTCTTTAAGAGAGACCTGTCATCTGATATAAGTGAAAGTCCGCACCGTGCCCTATCATTTCAGGGGCACTTTATTTCTCGTGGCATGGCCTATGGTATTTTCCGAGATTACTGCTCCCTCGTGAAGTGATGGGTGACATTGTCATGCCCATTACATATCAAATTCATCGGTGACAGGTCTGCTTTGATGAGAAAAGGTTTTAAAGATTAAAAATAATTAAATATTAAAATAAAAATAATTAAATATAAATACAGTACATTTAATTTAAAAAAGAAATATATTATTTTATAATTAAATTCCTTTGATTCAGAATTTAATTATCTCAAAAATTTGATAATCTGGTATCCCAGGACTGCATGGTGGTATCATACTTGTCAACCCTCCCGAAACATCCCAAAGGGTGACCTTCTGGTGTCCCAAAAGCTTGGGCAGGTCTCGGGCCTGGTGGAATGTTCTGGCCCTCTGTTGTATTATATGTGACATGGGCACTTTATGTAATATTATTATTATTATTGTTTATTTATATAGCACCATTAATTGCATGGTGCTGTACATTATTATATTAATTCCATGGTGCTGTACATTATTATAGTAATTCCATGGTGCTGTACATTATTATATTAATCCCATGGTGCTGTACATTATTATATTAATCCCATGGTGCTGTACATTATGAATTAATCCCTGGTGCTGTACATTATTATATTAATTCCTGGTGCTGTACATTATTATATTAATTCCATGGTGCTGTACATTATTATATTAATCCCATGGTGCTGTACATTATTATATTATCCCTGGTGTTTTTTTTTTTTTTGGGGGTGTTTTTTTTTATTATCCCATGGTGCTGTACATTATTATATTATCCTGGTGCTTTAAATGAGGATTTACATACGGTACACAAGATGTACAAAACAGATAATACTAACAGTGATCAACTGGCACAGTGGGATAGAGGGCCCCTGCCCACAAGGGCTTACAATCTATGAGGGAAGAGGGATAGAGACAGAAGGTGGGGGTAGAGGCTGTACAGATGGCGGTGTGGTGACAGTAGTGTTATTGGGGGTTGTAGGCCTTCCTGAATAGGTGAGTCTTCAGGGCCTTCTTGAAGCTTGTGACTGTGGGGGTCAGTCTTATGTGTCTTGGCAATGAGTTCCAGAGTATGGGGGATGCCCGGGAGAAGTCTTGGAGACGATTGTGTGAGGAGCGGATAAGAGCAGAGCGGAGTAGGAGGTCTTTGGAGGATCGGAGGTTACGTGCGGGCAGGTAGCGGGAGATTAGGTCGGAGATATATGGAGGGGACAGGTCGTGGATGGCTTTGTATGTCAGCGTTAGTAATTTGAACACTATTCGCTGGGCGATGGGTAGCCAGTGAAGGGATTGGCAGAGGGGAGCGGCCGATGAAGAACGGGGGGAGAGGTGCATTAAGCATATGTACCGATCATGCTACAAAAAAAGGATAAAGGATGTGACAACCAATGGGATGGGACTTTATCCAGAGGGGGTGTAGCCCCCGGATTGCACTGGGTCTTCTGGCGGCCAATTTAGAAAAGTCAAATATTATGGATAATATTGGGTTTCATCACAACCTGAAGCAGAAAACAGAAGAAAGAGATGAATATCAGAATATCAGAATTCTGGGATATTAGGATTTTATTTTATGTACTTTTCTACAACCATCCAATAATCCAGAATATTTCATAATGCAGCGCCCATTAGCTACGTATATGTAAGAAACATCAACTGGGCTCTGGTAGGGGAAGTGGGGGTACAGTGAGGACCCAGATAATATACCTATTGTTTTCCATAGAGATAAGCAGCATCAGAGGTATCTGACAACACCTGCCGACTTCATAGGAATTAAAGGGAGGGGTCACTTAATTTCTGGAAGAGAAAATTTATGTTCTGTTTACATTATAGGATTTGTCCAGTCAAAGCAAGATACCCCCTACATAGGATATGTTGTAATTTGCTGATCGGTAGGGGTCTGACCACTGGGACGCCACTGATCAGAAGACCTGGAGTGTTTTGCACCCCAATTTGAATGGAGAGACTTGTCGGAAACATGCGCTACCCCTCCATTCATTGTAATGGGAACCATTAGAACTAGCCAAGTTTACTTGGTTTCCACCAGTTCTAGTGATCATTGGGGGCCTTAGTAGTAACTTTTTTAGGGGCATCTGTCGGGCCCATTTAACATAAACACCTAAGTACACCAAACAAACACATAATTCTACATAGCGGCGTCGTGCAGGAAAGCTGAGATTTACATACCGGGCAGAAGATCTGTAACTTCACCTAAGATGTTATTTATCTGCCGTCCATAAAACCCCAGATCCGACTATAAACATTATTTATCTTGACTGTATATTAATGTGTCGAGCTCGATAAATCTCGCAGCTATTAGAAGGTAGAACATATGTAGTAACACGTGAAATAGCGGTCAATAAACCACATCCATCGCCCTCCCAGGCAGACTCTACCTCTGATTGTGGCTATGGATGTCAGATGGAAAGACGAATGTTCAAGACAACAATGGGCAAGAGGAGAGATCCTTGTACTCAGGACCACCGCCCCGACTGTGGAGGCCTTCCATGTCTGCTGTGTATATTTAATGGTCTGTTCTCTTATTACTTTTGTCTATAGGTATTGTAGCTCAGTCCCATTGAAATTAAAGTGGCGAGATTGCAATACCAGATACAGCCTGTGGGCAAGGGTGGCGCTGTTTGCAGAAGAAATTGACCATGTTTTCCTAATTTCATAAAATTAATTTAATGTTTGCACATAAAACAGTGTGTCCTCTACAGATCCCCCATAACAGTGTGTCATCTCCAGATCTTCCATAACAGGGTGTCATCTACAGATCCCCATAACAGTGTCATCTCCAGATCCCCCATAAGTGTGTCATCTACAGATCCCCCATAACAGTGTGTCATCTAGAGATCCCTCATAACAGTGTGTCATCTACAGATCCTCCATAACAGTGTGTCATCTCCAGATCCCCCATAACAGTGTCCTCTACAGATCCCCATAACAGTGTCATCTACAGATCCCCCATAACAGTGTGTCATCTACAGATCCCCCATAACAGTGTCATCTCCAGATCTTCCATAACAGGGTGTCATCTACAGATCCCCATAACAGTGTCATCTACAGATCCCCCATAACAGTGTGTCATCTAGAGATCCCTCATAACAGTGTGTCATCTACAGATCCTCCATAACAGTGTGTCATCTCCAGATCCTCCATAACAGTGTGTCCTCTACAGATCCCCATAACAGTGTCATCTACAGATCCCCCATAACAGTGTGTCATCTACAGAGCCCCCATAACAGTGTCATATACAGAGCCCCCATAACAGTGTCATCTCCAGATCCCCCATAACAGTGTGTCATCTACAGATCCCCCATAACAGTGTCATCTACAGATCCCCTATAACAGTGTTTCATCTACAGATCCCCCATAACAGTGTGTCATCTACAGATCCCCCCATAACAGTGTCATCTACAGAGCCCCATAACAGTGTGTCATCTACAGATCCCCCATAACAGTGTCATATACAGAGCCCCCATAACAGTGTGTCATCTACAGATCCCTCATAACAGTGTCATCTACAGAGCCCCCATAACAGTGTGTCATCTACAGATCCCCCATAACAGGGTCATCTACAGATCCCCCATAACAGTGTCATATACAGAGCCCCCATAACAGTGTGTCATTTACAGATCCCTCATAAAAGTGTCATCTACAGATCCCCCATAACAGTGTCATCTACAGAGCCCCCATAACAGTGTGTCATCTACAGAGCCCCATAACAGTGTGTCATCTACAGATCCCCCATAACAGTGTGTCATCTACAGATCCCCCATAACAGTGTCATCTACAGATCCCCCATAACAGTGTGTCATCTCCAGATCCCCCATAACAGTGTGTCATCTCCAGATCCCCCATAACAGTGTCATCTACAGAGACCCATAACAGTGTCTCATCTGCAGATCCCCCATAATAGTAACATGTTTTATCTACCATGCCACCAACTGAATGCTGCCATGACATCACGTATGTCAGTGATCACCCCCCCCCCCCCTATATTATTCAGGCAGTGGCCCCCATGGATGTTTTTCATTTTTCTCAGTGCTACTCTACTTGAAACAACTCTTTTAGAGACCATTCGCAGGTTCACTTACTTGTTTTTAACATTATTTCTCTTTGTCATAACTTAAAACGTATCTGGAGGGATAAATAGCCTAGAAATGCGTCTCGGAGGGGTTAAGAGGGATCAATATTACTTCAGATGATGTATTTCGAGTGGGGAGAGTGGCTATGAACTGCGTGGTGAGGAAGGCGATTGTGGCTTGAATAAACTCTGACTTGATGGCTGATGCGAGAACTCTAGCTGACACGGTGTAAAATAGTTTATGGAGCTGTTCATAAAGCTTTTTATCCGGCCCTGCATAAAAATAATAACATTCATACAAATCAAATGAATGGACAGGCAGGTCACCGCTCTCTCAAGAGCTCTCGATGGCAACAGAGTCAAAAATCAGCAGGTCCTCCATGTGAGCTGCATACATTAACGTCAGCGCACAAAACGGCAGCGAGAAGGAGCAGCCTTAGGTCATGGCACCAAAAAGCAGTGGCGTAGCTATATTGTTCCTCAGCCAGTATCTTGAGAGACACTTGGGGCCCATGGACAAGTAACATTGAGCTCCTGAGATGTTAGCAGCTCTTGATATTTTTGACACTAGTTATTTCATCGCATTACCACAGTGGCCGAGAATGGGAACAAGGTCAAAACTCTATGGCTTGTGGGAGCAATAACTTTAGAATTTTTTGAAGTAGCTGCCACTGGTATCCAATGTAGCTAAGGACCACCTATACTACTTCAAGGTGGATTGTGAGATACGAAAAGTTGCTTTTTTTTCTAGAGGATGGTAAAGAGATGAAAATTACATTCTGGCCCTAGTGCTCGTAGAGGACCAAAGGGCAATCCGCCACAAGAGGACACCAGTACTGTAAAGGAAAGTTGAGGGCACTGGTAAAATTGAGCATCAAGACCCAAAGTAGACTTCTATCAAAAATGGAGGTTAAGCAGTAATATTCAACCAGTATTTTGAGAATGAACAAGACATGACTGAGAGATCAGCCATTGAAGACAAACCTTCTCCTTTGTTGAGGCCCCAGTGAGTGTTGAAGGTGTCCTCTGTCGTAGCAGGACTTTTTGATGCTTGCTTCTAGTCCACCAGGACCCAATGATCCTTAAGCATCAAGAACATTTGTAATAAACACATTTATATAAATATAGTTGAGGTGAGCCAGAAACAGTGGCCATTCCTCACCACAGGGGATAGGATCCTTGCCCAAAGACTGGACATGGATGTATTTCATCTGTGAGATACAGATCGGATTTCGGGAGTAATTCCCAGGCTGACTTGGGACCCGGACTTGAACAGAAGTCTTTACCTGCCCATGGGACAACTGTCCAGTACTGTAGTCATGTTTTCAGTGTAGGATAATAGTCCTGTGGAGAGGCAGGACCTTCTAGGATTATAGATGACTATAATGCTGGGAGTCCGGGTCCTAGCTTAGTGTTTGGTCTTGGAAATACATCCCGAATATGTCCGTGTGAAGCCGACTTATACCATATTGTGCAATTCATGTATATGCTCCTCTGTTCCTTCTTCAGCTGGTGGTAAATGGTGATCGTGTAGTTATCACTGGTGGCTTCTAACTTTGGTTTGATTCTTGATCATATGAACATCTCCAGATAGTTCCTGTTACACTTCAAACCAGTGATGACTCCTCTATATGGTGCTCACCTGTGGATATTGCGTAGCAGTCTCACCTTGGGTTAGAGAGTGTCCAAGGAACTCTGCAGTATGGATCTAAAATTTATGTAGAAGAGATGAGTTTGCAGTGTGGTTTAGCTGAGCAAAGCTTAAACAGGTGCACAGAAGAGCTTGAAAAGATTAGAAAGAAGAAGTCTGTCTTAAGTGATTTGAGGGTGGACTAGCTATGGAGTAGTTGAATGAATCTCAGTAGCTATCCCAGGGTTACCAACAAGCAAACAAAACTAAAGCTCAAGTGAAGCAACAGGAGACCTAACCAAAAACTAATTCTATAACCAGGCAGCATCTCAATCAGACTCCACTCTTTTTAAAGGATTGTCAGTGACATCATCAGTTAGCGCTTGGTGCAATCTTACGCCACTTGGGGAGAAGTGGCCAAAGACAGTCAACTAACATTATGGTATCCAAGACTTTGTGGGAGACAGTTGACCGACGTTGACGCAACAGGGTGCCCAGGTGTTCAACTTGGTTTCTTTGGGGTCTCCAGATACTCAAAAAGTTAATATAATTCTCATTTATGGAGAAGGTTCTAATGTTGAAGAGGTTAATCCAAGGTATTACCCTCAGTTCCAGGAAATACCCCATCACTGGACTTAGAGATTACTTGTCTTTAGCTTTAATTAAATTACTCCCATATACAAATCCTTGTAAAGTCTCTGGCACTGCGTTTCGCGGCCGTGGAGTCTCCTATAATTTATATTATGACGGCGTGTGAAAGTACTTTTAACCATGCATAATTTCCCATATGACTCCGAAGCCTCTCGATCAATAAAGCTTCCTGTCATTGAATATTTTCTCATATTGTTCTGTCATCTGAGCGTCTTAATGGAGAATGCATCATGCATAATGGATTCATAAATTAGTAAATCAGCGTAGTGACGTCATCGGTTTTACTTTAGTGATGTGTGTGGGTGTCGAGAGGAGTATCTGATCGGATCAAAGTTTAAGTGAGAGAAGTGTTGAAAAGTCTGTACAGAGTTAATAATAATAATAGTCCTTTAATAGTCCCACAATGGGGAAATTCAGTACAATGGGGAAATTCAGTAGACCCACCAGTAGGTGTCCTCAGATACTGGTGGCAAAATGGAGACCTCTCTAGAAAATTGGTGGGTCAATCTTTAGGTTGTGGTTTGCCTTCATGTTGTATTTCCGTGGTTTGCATAAACATATGCCCCCAACTCTCCCGCAGCATCCAGAAGACTATTGAAAACAGGGGTGACCTCCTGGGCTCCTGCAAGAGTGGGCAAATCTCCCATACCTGGTGGGATGCTCCTGCATCCATCAGGCCCTCTGTCAGGTCATATGTGACTTTAGCCCTTCCTTTGGCCTCACCAACTACACTCTTAGGAATGCCTCTTCACACCCAGAATCTCCCACAAACTGCCCACTATGGGGGTTATTTTTATCTAAACCCCACTCTTTTGTGTTTGGCCAAGCTCCTTCCCTCACATTTCCCAATATCAATTATGTGGAATGAGGACGCGATGACTGGAATGGAGAGGACCAGGTAAGAACATCTCACTTAGATAGTGAATGCCTAGGCTTAGTTTGAGCGTGGAGGACACTTTAGAGGGGTTGGCCCAAGTTTTTTTATTATCTCCTATCCACAGGATCTCAGCGGTTGGATCCCCACAGATCTCCCATGAGAATGGAGGTACTGTTCCTCCATCTAAATGGAACGGCAGTCCACTCCATTCATTCTCTATGGCACTGCTGGAGATAGGTGAGCACTATACTTAACAGTAAATGGAGCAGCAGTGCGTATGCTCATCCTACTGCTCCATTTGGGTGGGGAAACAGTAAACCCCCTCCTTCTCGTGATTGGTGGGGATCCTGTAGATAGGAGACAACATTAAACTAAAACTTGGTCCAACACCTTAAAAATTATGCTCCACCGTCAAACTATAACTTAACCGTCTATTACCTGGTGTCCTTGACCTCCTGATACTTACCATTCCAGTGATGGACTCCTCCTCGGATAGGGAAACCGGACCCCAGTTTTTGTGACTGGTGGGGGTCCCATTGGTCAGGGATAACATTAAAACTTGAGTCAACTCCTGTTTGGTCCTGTTTTGGCCCCTGCAGAAACCAAGGTCCACTTAGCACTACAAATGTCCCTCCTCTGTAGCGCCACCACGCAGTCTACTGATTCCATTCCTCACCACTTTACGTACAGTAAGCTCCATTTGGATGGGAAACAGTTGCCCCCATTCTCGTGAACCGCTGGAATTCTGTGGCTAGAAGATAACATTAAAATTTGGGTCAACCCCTTTAACATGAACCCTCGAGCTATAATTTAACCATCTATTTACCTATGTGAAGTATACTTACCTGGTGTCCTCCGTTCCAGCCACCATGTCTCCATTCCAGAGATGGACTCCTCCACGGTCAAGGAAACCGGACCCCAGTTCTCGAGACTGATGGGGATCCCAGTGGTCAGGGATAACATTAAAACTTTTGCCAACCCCTATTTGGTCCTACTTGGAAACCAAGGTCTAGTTAGTACTACAAATCTCCCTCCGCTGTAGCTCCACCACGCTGTCTACGGATTTCACCCGTCACCACCTTCCATACAGTACGTAAATCAGTGACAAGGATGCCAGATCTGTCATCATTCCCATAAACCGCCGTAAAGAACCCGACGCTTTACTGAAATTTACCAAACTATTCAGGAACGCTGATTTGAGTGCAGTCAGTAATTCCCAGGATGATTTACATGATGTCTCAATTTTACCTCTAAAGAACTTTTCACAACTTTTTTTTACATTTTCCTACGGAGGAAAAAAAATTGTTTGTGTGAATATGAAGGGCGAGATTATAAGCGTAATTGCGGTTTAGGCTTCAGATTTATTTGAGGAGGGGATAATGATAGTAATTACCCAGTTTGAGTTTTGTGGAAGACTAATTAGATCCCCCAAAAAGCATTTGTATGCAGAGGAAACAACGCGCACATAAAAGGACCATCTGTTTTCTATCTACTTACAACGGTAATGTGGCGTGCTATTATTTTATACTTGCTATCGATGTTGACATGCAGCGGGTGACATGTTTTTATTCACTTACGGGATAACCTTACATTTTATGGGCTTGTTTTGTTTTTTTTTTTTTTGCCTAGGGACTAGATGAAGCTGACAGACAAATGTGGCATTCCCAAGGCTGGGGCTGCAAAATGTATATAATGCAAAAGGTAGAAAAACAAAAACATTCAGAATTTTTGGCACTGACCGGTCACCTATAGGTTATTGCCTGTTGAATATTGCAAGGAATGTCTGCGGTGAAGTCCTTCGTAGCTAAGGGGCTTAAAGGGGTTCTATAGAATAGGCAAGGATTATAGGAAACTCAGGGGTGGACATGGTGGGTGCCCAACAAAGTCATACTCACTTATCCCTAGCGCTCCTTTGTACTTTCTCAGGCACCAGCAGAATAGTGAGTGCAGCTCTGGAGTACAATACAGGATATAACTCAGGATCAGTACAGGATAAGTAATGTAATGTATGTACACAGTGACTGTACCAGCAGAATAGTGAGTGCAGCTCTGGAGTACAATACAGGATATAACTCAGGATCAGTACAGGATAAGTAATGTAATGTATGTACACAGTGACTGTACCAGCAGAATAGTGAGTGCAGCTCTGGAGTATAATACAGGATGTAACTCAGGATCAGTACAGGATAAGTAATGTAATGTATGTACACAGTGACTGTACCAGCAGAATAGTGAGTGCAGCTCTGGGGTATAATACAGGATGTAACTCAGGATCAGTACAGGATAAGTAATGTAATGTATGTACACAGTGACTGCACCAGCAGAATAGTGAGTGCAGCTCTGGAGTACAATACAGGATATAACAGGATCAGTACAGGATAAGTAATGTATGTACACAGTGACTGTACCAGCAGAATAGTGAGTGCAGCTCTGGAGTATAATACAGGATGTAACTCAGGATCAGTACAGGATAAGTAATGTAATGTATGTACACAGTGACTGTACCAGCAGAATAGTGAGTGCAGCTCTGGGGTATAATACAGGATGTAACTCAGGATCAGTATAGGATAAGTAATGTAATGTATGTACACAGTGACTGCACCAGCAGAATAGTGAGTGCAGCTCTGGAGTATAATACAGGATGTAACTCAGGATCAGTACAGGATAAGTAATGTAATGTATGTACACAGTGACTGCACCAGCAGAATAGTGAGCGCAGCTCTGGAGTATAATACAGGCTGTAACTCAGGATCAGTACAGGATAAGTAATGTAATGTATGTACACAGTGACTGCACCAGCAGAATAGTGAGTGCAGTTCTGGAGTATAATACAGGATGTAACTCAGGATCAGTACAGGATAAGTAATGTAATGTATGTACACAGTGACTGTACCAGCAGAATAGTGAGTGCAGCTCTGGGGTATAATACAGGATGTAACTCAGGATCAGTATAGGATAAGTAATGTAATGTATGTACACAGTGACTGCACCAGCAGAATAGTGAGCGCAGCTCTGGAGTATAATACAGGCTGTAACTCAGGATCAGTACAGGATAAGTAATGTAATGTATGTACACAGTGACTGCACCAGCAGAATAGTGAGTGCAGCTCTGGAGTATAATACAGGATGTAACTCAGGATCAGTACAGGATAAGTAATGTAATGTATGTACACAGTGACTGTACCAGCAGAATAGTGAGTGCAGCTCTGGAGTATAATACAGGATGTAACTCAGGATCAGTACAGGATAAGTAATGTAATGTATGTACACAGTGACTGCACCAGCAGAATAGTGAGCGCAGCTCTGGAGTATAATACAGGATGTAACTCAGGATCAGTACAGGATAAGTAATGTAATGTATGTACACAGTGACTGCACCAGCAGAATAGTGAGCGCAGCTCTGGAGTATAATACAGGATGTAACTCAGGATCAGTACAGGATAAGTAATGTAATGTATATACACAGTGACCGTACCAGCAGACTGTGAGCGCAGCTCTGGGTATAATACAGGATGTAACTCAGGATCAGTACAGGATAAGTAATGTAATGTATGTACACAGTGACTGCACCAGCAGAATAGTGAGTGCAGCTCTGGAGTATAATACAGGATGTAACTCAGGATCAGTACAGGATAAGTAATGTAATGTATGTACACAGTGACTGCACCAGCAGAATAGTGAGCGCAGCTCTGGAGTATAATACAGGATGTAACTCAGGATCAGTACAGGATAAGTAATGTAATGTATGTACACAGTGACTGCACCAGCAGAATAGTGAGTGCAGCTCTGGAGTATAATACAGGATATAACTCAGGATCAGTACAGGATAAGTAATGTAATGTATGTATGTACACAGTGACTGCACCAGCAGAATGGTGAGCGCAGCTCTGGAGTATAATACAGGATATAACTCAGGATCAGTACAAGTCTTATAATGCAATGTGTATACAATATGGCTCACTTTTTTATCTATGTATATATCTATAGATATAAAATTGGTGTTCATGTTCACAAATCTCCAGAATATCCACAGCAGACAAACAATAGATCAGATGATTTTATTGAGATTTATTGCACTGTACTTCCAAAAATCTGCACGAGAAAATATTTTGAAAAATAATAGAAAAGTAAATTTTGCATGTGATTAGGGCGTCACAGTACACAGCACGGCCTCGGATTTACCCAGCATGGAAAATAATTTTACTGCGCCTTGAGCAACTCATAAACAATCCGGTTGTTTCCTGCACCCAGAAGGAGCCTTGGTGGAGGAGCGCGCTCAGTACTGAATCTTAGAGGGAGAACACTAATTCATCTGTCCTGTCTCATATAGTCCTTATGGAAGTAAATTTACATCCAAGCTGCGTCGGGTAATCCTGTATATTATAAAGGGGCTGTCCAAAATTCGGACATTTTCTACAATTTCAATAAACTTGCAGGAAAAAGAAAAGTAAAAAACTTTATGAAAAATCATTAAAATTAAACCTAAGTTAATATAAAAAACTAAACAGGAGATAAGTTGTTTATCAGTCTGGGCCGTTTAAGGGGTATTAACAGGATATTTGATATGGTAATTCTGCTGTTTAATATTGTATATTAAGTGGGTACTATATGGTGGTATTATTAAGTCTGTGTAAGGTAGTATTAGTCAGATATTGACTATTATGTGGCTAGTATATGGTGGTATTATTTAGGCTATTTAAGGAAGTATTGATTGAATATTAGGTGGGTACTATGTGTTGGTATTATGTGGACACTACTGATTATTACTTGCGTACTATATAGCAGTATTAGGTGGGATGTTTAAAGTAGTATTATTTGGACACTACTATATATTATATAGGTACTAAATGGTTGTATTATATGGGCTATTTAAGGTAGTATTAAGATATTGGATATTATGTGGGTTGTATATGGTGATATTATGTGAGATGTTTAAGGTAGTATTATTTAGACACTACTGAATATTATTTGGCTACTATATGGCAGTATTATGTGGGTTGTGTAATACACTATTATTTGAACACTATTATTTGGGTACTATATGGCAGTACTATGTGGGTTGTGTAATACACTATTATTTGAGCGCTATTATTTGGGTACTATATGACAGTATTATGTGGATTGTGTAATACACTATTATATGAATGCTATTATTTGGGTACTATATGGCAGTATTATGTGGGTTGTGTAATGCACTATTATTTGAGAGCTATTATTTCGGTACTATATGGCAGTATTATGTGGATTGTGTAATACACTATTATATGAATGCTATTATTTGGGTACTATATAGCAGTATTATGTGGGTTGTGGAATGCACTATTATTTGAGCGCTATTATTTGGTACTATATGGCAGTATTATGTGGGTTGTGGAATGCACTATTATTTGAACGTTATTATTTTGGTACTATATTTCAGTATTATGTGGGTTGTGTAATACACTATTATTTGAGCTATTATTGGGTACTATATGGCAGTATTATGTGGGTTGTGTAATGCACTATTATTTGAACGTTATTATTTAGGTACTATATTTCAGTATTATGTGGGTTGTGTAATACACTATTATTTGAATGCTATTATTTGGGTACTATATGGCAGTATTATGTGGGCTTTTTAAAGTAGTATTATTTGGATTGTGTATATTATTTAGCACTATATAGCTGCGTTCCAGCAGGACTAATAGAAATAATCCTGAATATCAGGCTAAGGAATTGTTACTTAAGCAGTTTCCGAATTTTTTTTTTTTTTGATGTGGAGCATCATCTTAAGGAGGCGTAATAAAATTGTAGTGTCGAGGCAACATTCTGGGAAGAGTTACAGAATATTTTTCTCCCTTGTTGTGAAGTATTTAGAAGAGATCTGGCGCAGCGGTAAAGTCTTTAGATAATGGAAGCGTTTTCCTAACCCGAGATGTCTGTTTGATGTGATTTCACATCTGCTTCCAGTTAATATGTGACAGGTCTTAAGAAATAATCACACCCCTGCCATACGAGATGAATAAGCTGCGCGGATATTAAGCTTGATACATACCTGCAAAACCGGTTTCCATGGCAACCGCAGACTGTTGCTATATTTTAGAGATAACTAGCCAACGCCGCATGGTGCCCGGTAACCCCCAGATTTACAGGACGCATGACTTCATGGTAACTATTGAATAATTCTCCGGGGACAGGGGGTGCCCTCGTATCATATGGGATTTATTTCGTAATTAAATTCACCGCTTTTTGTAATTTTTTGAAAAAAATTTAAAGGAGTGGCGCAGTTGTCGGGGATGAATTATATAAATTTAATAATGGCCGGGTCGGATTTTCTAAATCTCCGGGATTTTCTTTTTTTAATTTTAAAATTCTTTTATATGGAGGGGGCAAAGTGATAGGTCGCTGCGGAGGGAAACTGTGATTAATGATGTGTCACCGCGTCAGATGTTCGAGGCGTGAAACGACACGGTCCTTACATTAGGGGAAGAATGGAAAGATTAATTGTCTGTGCCCCCTCGCTTCAGAAACACGTGTTATTACAGGGCGCTCCGTCATCTGTCGGGATTAGGAAGCAGCCATGTTTATTTCAGGATCAGCGGGCCATGGTATACAGGAAAAGTCCTGTAATCCGGCATCCGATAGTCCAGAAATCCTAACAAAAACAGGAAGTATAGGGATTGTTACCGACCTCTTCCATAGACGGTTTCATGGAGAGGAAAATTCCTTTAATCTGGCATCCGATAGTCCGGAAAACCTAGTAGTGAGCAGCAAGTACATTGATTGTTACCGTTTTCATAGAGGATCTATAGTATAGAGTAAATCTCTTTAATCCGGTGTCCAATAGTCCAGAAATTATGCTTTTTTTGGAAAAAATGGGTGACAACTCTTATTACAGTTTGACTTGTCACCCAGCTTTTCCAGAAGCATGGTATTAATACCTGGCCTATACAAGAAAATTCCTTTAATCTAGAATTACTAGCAATGTTTCTTTTAATCTAGAAAATACTTGTAATGGTTCTTTACACGATGAACAACAACTTCAATAATAGACTTAGGCTAAGATCACATCTGCCCCGGGCTCTCTGTCGTTCGGTTGTGTCGGGGAACCCAAATGATGGACCACTAAAACCGCGGTTACCCACTGACTATAATGGGGTCCGCCATTTAAAGCGGCAGAGAGAAAAGTCCTCCATGGACGGGGACTGCAGCACAGATGTGAATTTAGCCTACATAGCAAATTTATTTTCACTCATCTTTTCCAGGAATATGGGATTGATATACATGACATAGATAAAAATTCCTTTAATCTGGCATCCAATAGTGCAGAAATCCTGGAAAAGCTGGGTGACAACCCCTATTAGACTGTTAACAACAGATATATTCATTAGCTGTCATAGACAGGAAAATTCCATTAATCCAGAAGTACTAGCAAGGATTATTTTAATCCAGGACTACTAGTAATGTTTCTGTACAGGATGAGCAACAACTTCAATAAGAGACTTAACAGCAGGCAACTTGATTTTCACTAATTTTCCCAGGAATATGTGATCAATATATATGATAAAGGGGAAAAATCTTTTAATTCGGCATCCAATAGTACAGAAATTCTGGAAAAACTGGGTGACAACTCCTATTAGACTGTTAATAGCAGACATATTCATTGTCACTCAGCTTTTCCAGTAACATGGAGCTGTGATATACAGTACAGGAAAATTCCTTTAATCCAGAAATCTTAGCAATGTTTCTGAAAAGGATGGGTGACAACTCCAATATAGATTTAATAGAGGAAATATTGATTTTCACTTATTTTTTCCAGGAATATGGGATCAGTATCTCTGATATAAAGGAAAATTCCTTTAATCTGGAGTCCAAGCATCCAGAAATTTTAGTTTTTTTTTTTTTTTTTTCTGGAAAAACTTAGTGACAATTCTATCTAAATCTATATCTCATATCTATCTATCTATCTTTTTTTTATTTATTTATCTAATATTTATTTATTTATTTATTTATTTATCTCATATTGTTTAATATTATTTATCCCATATTTATTATCTATCTATCTATCTATCTCATATCTGTCTCATATCTATCTATCTATCCATTTATACAGTATCTATCTATCTCATCTCTCTCTTTATCTATCTCCATCTCTCTATCATCTCTCTATCTATCTATCTATCTATCTATCTATCTATCTATCTATCTCATATCTGTCTCATATCTATCTATCTATCTATCTATCTATCTATCTATCTATATTATCTATCTCTCATATCTTATCTATCTATCTATCTATCTATCTATCTATCTATCTATCTATCTATCTATCTCATATCTATCTATGTGTGAAATACCCTTTAATCCGTCATGTAATGGTCCAGAAATTTGGGCACTTCTGCTTCTAGAAAATCTGTGTGACAACTCAATGACAACAGTGACAAACTTGTCCACCATACATTGTATAGTGGCTGTGCTTGGTATTGCGGCTCAGCCCCATTCACTTTAATGGGACTGTGCTCCAAACAGGCCATGTGACAATGAACGTGACTTCACATGACCTTTGAAGTGGATCACTGGAGCCACTGCAGCTTCAAACAGCTGATCCATGGGGGTCCCGGATGTCGGACGCCCGCTGATCTAATATTGATGACCTATCCTAAGAATATGCCATGAATATTTTAATAGAAATGAGCTGCAATACCAGCCACAACCAGTGGTCAGACGTGGCGCTGTTTGTGAACGTAAGTAGTCACGATTTCCCAATTGTGTACCATCTCCTTAATCTCAGTGGTAAAGCAAATATTAGTCGATATGATTCCTGAAATGGTTAATATAACGGGGCAGGAGGATGGGACTGCGGGCCGGTTATAAGCGCCATATCGTTTTGCATAAAATACAATGTTTTCCCGAACTGGCCCCGGAACTGTTTTTACTTAGCATTCCCATGTCCTGACAGCTTGCTAATAAAGCAGCAATAGATGAGAGGCGCGCCTGCCAGGAGTTATTACAGTTCACAAGTGTGAGTGCGATGACAGGCCTCGAAAAGCCGTCCTGTCTCTTTGACAGCAGAATGCCTGCGCTATCTGCTTCCTACAGTCCTACAAGCTCGGAAGAGCAAGTGATGACTGAGACGAGGAGTCAAGAGGATTCATGAGATGATGTGTGCACTGCCGCAGTTCACACTTGGAAGTCCATAAAGCCTTCTGCGGAGTGCTGTGGAGGACCCGTCCCCGGATTATAGATTATGTTAATCTGTTTTAAAGGCTCACTCCGCAGCAGTGACTGCCTAGGCATAGTTTTATAAGTATTGCAGAAATTTGCTGAGTCTGTGCCCATGTCTCTAAGTACGGCTTCACACAGGCTTTTTTCATGCAGATTTTGAAGCCAAAACCAGGAGTGGATTGAAAGAAAAAGGGGAAGTATCAGCCGTCATTTATACGTTCTCTCCTTTTATGATCGACAACTAGTTTTGGTCAAGTTTGACCATGGAAACATACCCTGAGTGTCTTTTGCAGGTAGTTTTAGTTCAGGTTGCCTAGCAACAAGATGACTTCCTGTTTGGGTGACCACTGATTGAGTACATGCAAGCAATTGGGTAGTTTTAGTTCAGGTTACCTAGCAACCAGCTGACGTCCTGTTTGGGTGACCACTGATTGAGTACATGCAAGCAATTGGGTAGTTTTAGTTCAGGTTACCTAGCAACCAGCTGACTTCCTGTTTGGGTGACCACTGATTGAGTACATGCAAGCAATTGGGTAGTTTTAGTTCAGGTTACCTAGCAACCAGCTGACTTCCTGTTTGGGTGACCACTGATTGAGTACATGCAAGCATATGGGTAATTTTAGTTCAGGTTGCCTAGCAACGAGATGACTTCCTGTTTGGGTGACCACTGATTGAGTACATACAACCATGTGGAAGTTCACTGACTCTCTGCTAAAACAGGATTATTTTAGAACCATAGCTGGGTTTGACTCCAAAAACGATATTACAAAACCAGAATTTGGAAACACACATTGAGTATCTTCTGTGGGCAATTTTAATCCAGGTTGCCTAGCAACCAACTGACTTCCTGTCTGGGTGACTACTGATCGAATACATGCAACCACACAGAAATTCACTAACTTTCTGTTCAGAACAGGCGTACTTTAGGTACCGTTCACTTTCGAAGCATGGTCATAGTAAAGGGGGGGCGTTCCCACCTTGACATAGCCTATCAACTGGATCTAGTAGGACAGCATAACGCTGACAGGCAAAGTACAATACATTGCTATACAGAAGTATTGTAGTGTATTACATGAACAATCAGAACATGATCACATGATCACAGGATTTACTAGCCTAATAGGACTAAACAAATAAACATGTAAAATAAAAAAGAAAATAACATGTTCAAAAATATATCCCTTTCTCACCTTAAAATATTCATGTAAAGAAAAAAAAAACGCTAAACACAATAAACTGGAATAAAAAGTAATGAAAAAGTCATAAAATGATACCAATGAGAACTACAGCTCATCTTGCAAACACAAGCCCTGCTACAGTCCAGTTGAAGAAAAAATAAAAACAAATGACACAAAAACCAATAATTTTTTAAGTGTATTTTTACACAAAAAGATTAAAGCATAACAAACAACCTAAATTTGGTATTACCTTTAAGGGGTTGTCCAGGATAAAATGATACTTTAACACTAAACTAAACCCCCTCCCCGCCTAACTTCTAACTGACTTACTTTATCAAAAATTTATATTTACCCATAGAGCTGGGGTGGTCATGTGACCGCCCAAGGCACATTTTCTGATTTTCTGGTGACGTTCCATCTCCCCGTTTCCAGAAACAGAATATCACCAATACTATCCCCCAGCCCATCATACTTACCTGTCTTCATGTCTGGATCTTCTGGGCATGAAACGTCACTTCTTTCAGGAGGGATGGGTCCTCCTCTTTTTGACGTCTGCCGGCCTCCCACACCTGCGTAATAGAGCTGACGTAAAAAGACGGAGGACAGAAGGAAGTGATCTCCTGTGCCCAGAAGATCCGGACAGGAAGACAGATAAGTATGATGGGGTGGGGGGCTGAGTTAGTTAGTTTGGTAGGGCTAGTAGTCCACGGCCTAGCTAGGGGATGATGAGCCGAATTTTTAAGAAGTAAAATATAAAATTATATAAAATGGGTAACCCTGAAATTGGGTTTTCTGGCACTTTTCCCGAATTTCTGGACTATCGAATGCCACCTGCGCAATAGAGCCGGAGTTCCGAGCAGTCTGGCTCTATTGTGCAGGCAACAGCAGACGTGAAGAGGTGAAGGACAGAAGGAAGTGATCTCCTGTGCCCAGAAGATCCGGACAGGAAGACAGGTAAGTGTGATGGGGTGGGGGGCTGAGTTAGTTAGTTAGGTAGGGCTAGTTGTCCGCGGCCTAGCTAGGGAATGATGAGCCAAATTTTTAAGAGGTAAAATAAAAAATTATATAAAATGGGTAACCCTTAAATTGGGTTTTCTGGATCCGGGCCCGGGGGGGGCCCCCCCCCCCGGCGGGGCGGGGGCCCCCGCCGCGCCGCGCGGGCGGCGGGGGGGGGGGGGGGGGGGGGGGGGGGGGGGGGGGGGGGGGGGGGCCCCCCCCGCCGCGGGGGGGCGGGGGGGGGGGGGGGGGGGGGGGGGGGGGGGGGGGGGGGGGGGGGGTGGGGGGGAAGGGGGGGGAGGCCCCGGCCCGGGGGGGGGAAGAAGAGCCCAATTTTTAAGAGGTAAAATATAAAATTATATAAAATGGGTAACCCTTAAATTGGGTTTTCTGGCACTTTTCCCAAATTTCTGGACTACCAAATGCCGGTTTAATGATTCGGCCACTCTATTGCAAGGGTGATAATATATGGTAACTTAATATTTGCAAGGTACCAACACCCCTACCCTCTTACTGTTCTTGTCCTACGCTGTAACCCTGTCCAGACATGTTTTTTTTTTTCTTCAGTCCTTCCAGGAGGGAAGGATTTGCCTAATTTAATGGAATTATAGTGTAAACCCCTGAAACACTCACATTCTCCGGATAAAAGGAAAAAGAGGCGCCTGTTATATGCCAAGTACTTTTAGGCTGTGAAATATCCCCCTCTTGTTGCTAGATAGAGGCTTATTCAATGGGCAACTGAATTGTCCTTGATCCCCTTTTTTCAAAAATGTTTCATCTCGCATGATGATGTCATCGGCAACAGGTGGCGCGGCCTTCTTTTAGTCTCTGGCTTTGTTTAGGGTTTTTTTGTGTGTTGAATGAAAGGGGCACTGCTGGTCTAACGGCTACAATTAGCAGCCCCTCGGTGCACTCGATGGAGTGGTCCATTCAGCTGCGTTGGCCGGGGACGGGTTTACTTTTTGAAAGTCTATAATGTAGCACATGCAAAATGAGTCAGCGGAGTTCTCTTGTGCCGTGTTAAATAAAGTGCGTCCCTCCTGCAGTAATCAATATGTAGCGAGCCGAAAAAAAAAATTCTGTTCCCGCACGCGGCTCTATATAAATTTTTGGCACATGCAGCAGCTCCATCTGGAATACGCTGCACTGCAGAGAGTGGGTCTCGAATGAAGTTTGTTGTTTCGTTTAGAAGTGGAAAATATGTGTGGTAATTAAAAGGCGATCTGCGGATGGGGTGTGCGAAATTAGAGTGGCCGCTCAAAACCTGGCGGCCACATATTGGCCAGGTTTGGTGCCTGGGTACATCATTGTTGAAATTCCATTGTGATATATATGCATTTAGCAGGTGTCGATAGGCTCACTGGTTAGTTGGCGCCATCTTCTTGTTCCCGGAGTATATTTGTGATTCTGCCACTATGTGGCGCTACCATATATTAGCATGATGCTTCTATATGAAAAGTAGCGAGTTAAATATTTCAAGATATTTGAATGTATTATGAAATATTTCTTATTTCCATTCCACCCACACTAGGGGGCATTCAGTTCATTAAAAAAAAAAAATTTAAAGGGGGTTTACCAGGAGGGGCCAAAATTTGCCCACCAATAGAAAATGGGATAAAATAATAAGAGACCAAATACACATCCTATAAATCTTACTGACATGCCAGCACTGCCACTCCGATTCCCCAGTTGGTTACTGATGCTCCATCCACACATGACCACTACAGCCTCAGTGGTGTACCAGTGATGCCAGGGATGGGCTGCAGCAGTCATTACTGCAGTCAAGTAGAGTAAGACGGGCGAGGAGCACCAAAGCGGTGGTGCCAAAATGTTACGCAAATGAGAACTTTTATTATTTGATCCCATTTTTCCCTTTAGGACAATTTTTTTCCTATTTCTAGAAAACCCCTTAAAGTGGTTGATTGACCCCATGATGTATTTTCACCATTTTTTAATTACAGTTGTTGTGTTTTTTGTAAAATTGTGTGCAAAATTATGTGAAAACTGGAGCATTTTGCGAAATGCGATTTTGACGCAATTTGTGAATGCAACCCTATGTACAGTAGCTGTATACACGCAGTCCTTCACTTTTCAGCTCAGCTGCTTGTACTTCAGTTTTTCCTGTCTTAAAGTGAACCTCCAATTAATAAAAAATGTTTCATAAATTAAAAGTACAGGTGAATACAAGAAACTTTGTAATATATCTTATGAAAGAAATTTATTTCCTTCTCCACTTCTCTCAGGCTGAGTTGCTAAGTATATAGAAGTCTATGGAGAAGGGAGGGGGAGGAGAAAGCTGGAAAATACACACAGATAGCTACAGCTGCTGAATTCTCCTACATTGTGACTGAGAGAGCTCTTCTGACACTGCTGTATCTTCAAGATGAGACTGTGTAGAATGAGGCAATAAATCTATTAATGTCCTCCCACTCCCCTCTCCATAGACTTCTGTGTGAGCTAGCGCAGGTGAAATCAGAGCGGCAGGAAGTGTTGTCATGGGGGCACTGCCACTATAGGTCTTCAGCTGCTTTAGCGCAATAATCTAAGGAGTCTTCTGGGATTTTAATATCGATTCCCTGTCCTTAGGAACCGCCATCAATATCTAAGGAGACCCCCAGCACCCCCACTGATCAGCAGTTTGTGTGAGTGCCACTTCAGTGGTCAGTTGTGTCACACGGTCTGTTTGCAGCTTAGTCCCATTCATGTGAATGGGGTTGAGCTGCAATACCAAGCATAGCCACTATACAATGTATGGCGCTGTGCCTGGTAAGCAATAAAGCAGAACAGCTGATATGTGGAAGTGCCTGTATATCCATCTGATATTGATGACCCATCCTAAAGACAGGTTATCAATCTCATAATCCTGGAAAATCCCTTTAAAAATTTTAGAAGACATATATAGTAGTAATATAGAAATATTAGTAATTCTCCTATTTCCCCGTGTCTTGTATATTCCATTAGTCCCTGGTTCCAGTTTGCTTTTTTCCTATTACTTTTCATAGACTATGTGAATTATTAAGATTAAGTAGATACAGCCGCTACATTAACTCCTGACATTTCTGCTTTCTGTGTGTTGGACGGATATTGCTTGGACAGCTCGCCCTCTGGTTACTCGGAGCATTTCAGAATAGATCATTGTCTGGGAACTTAGATACTTTGTACCATTTACCTTTTTTTCTTTGCATGAAACAAATAATAAAAATGCCTGCACGGAGCCCCTAAAGTATCAGCACGCGGTAATCTCTTATGTCTTAAAGGGGTTGTCTAGGAAGTCTTCCTTGTCTTCCTTCTTCCAGGGGTTTTTACATGTTTTACGTACAGGTTTCAGGCTGGTTTCGACACCAGGTCACATGATCAGAACCAGACCCTAGAGTGGGTGCTGGTTCCAATAATGTGACTCAGAACCAGCTCGCAACTCCTAGATACAGCTTATAAAAACCCCCCGGAGGAAGGAACACAAAAAAGACTCACTGGATACCACTTTAATGGTGATGTCAACCAAGATGGAGGAAAATCCAAATCTAGCAAAGTGAGAAATGGGAAAAGTGTTGTCCACTTCCACTGTGTTCTGTTGGCCAATTGGGGCAGAAATCCATTGGGTCTATAAAGCCATTATTTATCAGGACATTGACCTGTAAGTGGAGCGCCTATCTGGTGCCCATGTGTGCATCACCACATGATGGTTCCAGCATGGTTGAAGGAAAATCTAAATGTAGTACAATGAGAGATGGGAAAAACATCAAGAGTTGTCCACCCTTACTATGTTCTATTTGCCAGACATGGCAGAAATCCATTAGGTCTATAGAGCCATCATTTATCTTGACGTTGATCTCTAGGTGGAGCAGATATCTGTTGCCCATGTGTTCTTCACCACATGATGATTTCAGCATGGTTGGAGGAAAGTCCAGATCTAAAAAATAGGAGATGGGAAAAACATCAAGAGTTGTCCACCCTCACTATGTTCTATTTGCCAGATGGGGCAGAAATCCTTTGGGTCTATGGAGCCATTATTTATCTTGACGTTGATCTCTAGGTGGAGCAGATATCATCACGTATGCTACATGTTCATGATGTGTCACTTACAATGAGTGGGCAGAAGTATGAGGCCGGGTTCATTGGTCCTTCCAGAAGATATGATTGTGATGTCCCTATATGTAGAATATGTTAATGCGCAGAATATGTGCGGTGTCCACTGGTAAATGCATTGTAATCTTTGTTATCATTGTACACCTGACAGATTATCAATAACATCTAATACATTATTTGTGACTTTTCCCATAAGAAATAGACCCTAGTGAGAAGTGATTGCTCCAAAGAGTCCTCCAGATAGGATCTTGTCATCTTAATCTATAGACCCTGTTATGTCTTACAGATATATAGATGAGGGTCTCTTAAGTGTTCCCCTCCCCCTCCTATAATCCAGGGCAGAGGGATTTTCTTTTTAGCGGATCATGTTTGTCACTTTACTAAATAGTTAGTTATCATACCCTAGGAAAACTATATTTAGACAAGGAATTGACTTGATGTGACAACCTTTAAAGGGATTTTGAGACTGTATTATTGATTAATTCTGCTAAAAATATCAAACTGGTAGACATCTGACACCTGAAGACTGAAGAGGCTGCTCCAGTTTTGCATTCTTTTCATTGCTTACCAGGCACAGCGCCATCAATTGGTAGTGGTTGTGCCTGGTATTGCAGCACAGTCCAATTCTCCTTGGGCTGAGATGCAGTACCAGGCACAACCACTAACAAATATACGGCACTGTGCTGTAGTCATATAGATAGCGTCGGCAAGGGTATCAGGAGAAGAACCCCCAACAGATCTGATATTGGTGGAACTTCCTAAGAATCGATGATTAATATTATAGTCTGGAAAACCCCTTTAATGAACTTGTTGACTAAACTCTACAGAATAGGAGATAAGAGTTGGATTGAAGGGACCCCCATCGATCTTAAGAATAGGGGTCCTCTTGAATGAGGCAGCGAGTGAGCAGTCAACTCTATGTGACTGCCGAAGATAGCCAAGCACTTGGCTGTCTCCTTGGCAGTCCTGTAGAGATGAGCGGCATCACACATGTTTGACCACTGCTTTATTCATACGGGGGAACACAGGACCCCCGTTCTCGTAATCGTGGGGGTCCCAGAGCTTAAAATTCATACAACGAAGTGCCTACCTTATCCAGTTACTTTGTATTTCACAACATTATCCAACCCTGGAACTAACCAGTCGCTGAATTATTGAACGCTGCTACATTTGCTCTATATGAATGATGAACTTTCAACTTTACATTGATCTAAGAGTCTCCGAGTGTGATATTAAGACAACCACAAATGACTTAACAAACTTTCCAATACAGATTTGGAAACTGAAATGATGTCTCCTTCGCTTTCCTTTAGGTCTCATTACCACGACGTCAAGAAAGTTGGATCGTGAACAACAGGCGGAGCATTTTCTGGAGGTAAAGTAGCGGCTGAGTGATAGTGAGAGTTTTATTTTAAGCTGTGCCATTTGTACTGTACTCCATGCCGGGTAATAAAAAGTCTTCTCATTGTAAAGCGTTTTAGCATTAATAAATAATGGTGTAGTCAGAGTAATAGAAGGCGGCAGTGTTAATGCTTTTCTTTTATCATACTGCATAAAAGGGAATCCCGCTGCTCCCGCTAATAGTCAAATGCCAGAATTCATTGACGTTCTAGAGCCCTTTCAGTTCTACAGAGCTGGATATGAGGGGTTAATGGTGACTGACTGGTGAAGTTGGTATGCCCCGGGTCAGCCTTAGATTGAATAGTGCCCTTACGGTATTTTTTATTAATGTACCCCCTTATGGTTTACCATATAGTGCCCATATAATACAACTATACAGTCCTCAACAGCCTTTGCCACAACACTTAACAATAATTTTCCATATCGTTGAGTGATCGGGATGGCCGAGTCACTAAATATTATGGTACCCCTTTAGTAGTGGCCTCCAGCATGTCCAGGTTTCACCCCTCCAAGGCTGGTCTTCTGGACGTGCCAACATTTTTTGGTTTTCATTGTATGAGAAGACCAAAAAGAGTTGCTAGCCCATCACTTAGCACCAAATAAACACCGGGCTAGATGATATAGTTCTGGGGATACATTGCCCATCCCAACATAGATTGATGGGTAGCTGTAAGGGAAGTTGTCAGACCATTTATGGTGGACTACTTCCTTTCCTGGCCATTCGTCTACATGAAGTAGATTCATCGTTTTCCTTCATCCCAATGAGTTTGGGGGTACCACAATAGTGGGCAAGTCAGAAATGTTCTTTTTTGCTCCGTGCCTCATTGTATTGTTACAGAAGGTCACAAGAATGTTAAAATCTGATATGTAGGTCAGCCCCAGCTCAATACTGATGAGACCATAGGACCATTATTTCAAAGGCATAAGTTGTGTTTCCTGGACCCCAGTGCATAGCATGGCCCATGTGCTATTTAAGAAGGCATTGGGTCCCCTCAGGCACCAGGGTTGTCCACAACTGCCATCATTGCACCCCTATAGATACAAGTACACTCCTAATTTAACCAGCTAGCTTGTAATGGAAGGGAATACTGAGGCCTGAGCTGTCTTCCTCTTCTGCTAGGGTGGGACAGTGTGTCTGGCAGACTAGAGCTTTGCACATACCCTTAGTCACATTCCTGATTTCAATGCAAATATGGTAAACCAACTAGCTTGTATCTACGATAGAAGATAACATTTAGACCTGAGCTGCCTTTTCCTTCTGCTAGGGTGGGACAGTCTGCAGTCACTAGAACTGTGTATAACTGCAACCTTTGCACCCCCTATGGCTACACTCCTAATTTAAATGCAAATATAGAACACTAATTAGCTTGTAATGCAAAGGAATACTTAGACCTGTGCTGCCTTTCTCTTCTGCTAGGGTGGGACAATGTGTCTGGCAGTGACTAGAGCCGTCCACAACTGCAACCTTGTAATGCAAAGGAATACTTAGACCTGTGCTGCCTATCTCTTCTGCTAGGGTGGGACAATGTGTCTGGCAGTCACGAGAGCTGTCCACAACTGCAACCTTGTGATGCAAAGGAATATTTAGACCTGTGCTGCCTATCTCTTCTGCTAGGGTGCAACAGTTTTTCTGGCATTCATTAGAGCTGTGCACAACTGCAACCTTTGCACTTCTAATTTCAATGCCAATATGATACACCAACTATCTTGTATATACTGTATAATGCAAGGGGATACTTAGGCCCGTGCTGCCTTTCTCTTCTGCTAGGGTGTCTGGCAGACACTAGAGCTGTGTACAACTGCAACTTTAGCACCCCCTACAGCCACACTATTGACTTTAGTGCAAATACACCAAAGGTAGCTTGTATTGATAATGCAAATGACTACTTATCATGGTGGCGACCTATGAAAAGAAGGAGTCCCATATGAGGCTGGGCTGACCCTCATTTCGCACATGGTGGTGAGTACCTAATAATGTTTTCTTCTCTTTATGAAACCCACCATGTTAGCAATTCAGGAGAAGTATCTGCTAGACTAGGGATCAGGAACCTTTGGCACTCCAGCTGCTGTGGAACTACAAACCCCAACATGCTCCATTTACTTCCACAGGAGTTCCAAGAAGAGCAGAGCAATTATGCATGCTGGGAGTTGTAGTTTTACAACAGCTGGAGTGCCGAAGGTTGCCTACCCTGTGCTAGACCCATGTGCTGCCTTTCTCTTCTGCTAGGGTGGGGCAGTTTACCTGGCTCTTTATACCCCAGATGTCTGAGTGATACTGTGAACCAGCATCAGGACTGTGGCAGAGAGCGACATTTAGTTTTTTAATAGGATCCTCTTATTTTTAGAGATAGTTTCCTTTAAATATAAGAAGGAAAGAGTTTAACAAATTCCTCTTCTATTCTGGTATTTATGGTAACAGTCCTGAGCATGATTTGCACTTGTCATTAATTCCTTTTGTGCTGTCATGTAATGATATTAATTAGTACAATCACAGAATCTCCGGGGGCGCTCTCTCTCTATTCCTGGTTATCTCTTTGTATGTGACTTTTCATGTAGTTTAGTCATAGGAAATGGACTTTAATGTGCTTCACTTATCCTTCGTTTATATCAAATTTAGTTGCTTTTAAGATGTGAGATCTTGGTAGGAATCCGGCGTCAGCTTCCCGTAACCTAGATCAGATCCTGGTTGTGATAAGCTCACGTTGTGACATAAAATTAAATAATGCCGTTAAATTAATTGTGTGCATCTCGTGGTGTAATGTAAAAGGAGCAAGTGCGATTAAAAAGATTAGCGCCAACGACTGAGTAACCGATCAGGGGAGGAAACGGCACCCCCATGAAATGCTTTATATGCCACATTCCATGGAATGAATGAAAGTAAAAATTGTATTATAGCTTGCAGTAAGGGTTGCATAAATAATACAACACATTTTATGTAGTAGAAGATTCGTTTCGGGCTCAGGTGGTTCAAGGCCTAAATAATTTGTCACTAGAGATGGGTGAATCTCACGAGATTCGTTTCAATGAATATTCGTGATCTTCGGCCCTCCGGTTCGTTTCGGGCCAAAATTGTTCAGCATGAACCAGAAGTGCTATTATTCTATATAATAGTCTATATATTCTGTTATGCTATATACTATGGGATCTCTTCAGACACCAGAGTATGTGGAGGTCCAGGATAGGTGAATAAAAATAAGTAACAGTGGTCTTCTTCCGGCCTGAGGAGACCCCAGAGTATAATAGTGTTTCATGGGTGACAAACCTTTTGGGGTTTGGGTCAAGCCCAAAATGTTTAGAAAATTTGAGTCAAATCCAGTTCGATCTGAATAAGTTTGCTCATCCCTATTCATCACAAACCGAAGTAACTCTGTGGCCTCTTCAGACCTCAGAGTATAATAAATGGAGGTCCAGGAGGGGGGTAGAAACATAACAAACACTGATACTCACCTTTTTTGGTCATCCATGGTGTCTGGTGCTTCCTCGAGGTTCTCTTCTGGCAATATTTGGCCTCCTGGGTGACATCATGCATTCTGGAAGACCACTGAGGCCCAATCATAGAGGGCACGTGCCAACATCTTGATGCTTTAATGCAAGGCTGGAAGAGACAATGGGGAGCCCCAGATGCCACAAAGATGTCAGGAAGAGATAAGGAAAGATTGAGTATAAGTTCATGGGCGACAAACCCCCGAAGTTTCAGGTGTGGGATAAAAACGCTGAAATTGTTGGAAAATCCAGGTTGAATCCAGTTCAATCTGAACCAGTTTGGTCATCTCTAGCTAGAAACATATAGTACATGAAGTACTGATAGCCATTTGTAACGCTGTGTTAACATTGGTGTCACGACTTTTGTTTAATGTCTATTTCACCACCCGTTTGAGTTGGTTACTAGAATCTATTATATTCTGTTGGTCAGCCCCGGGTAAATACTGATGAGCGTATGTAGTGCCTCCTCTTCACTATATACAGATAGAGGGGTCCTTTGTTCAGAATCTTCATCTCCAGAGTGGAGAGTGGTTATGAGGTGGATGTCTCTCATTCTGGTGGACCTGTCCTGTCCTGCATTACATAGACAACCCATTGATTTGAATGGACACAGTGTAATGCTAACTTTCCCCAGTGGTGGCACTGCAGGGAAATTAAACACTTACAGCAGGTGTCCGGGAGTCTTAGTAGAGGAAAACTTTATGATCAGCTTATTGTCAAAGAGCCCTTCTAATAGGTGGAGAATGTCTGAGGGCAGAACCCCTCTAAGAAAGGTTCAAGAGTCTTCCCTTAAACCAGAACATCCCTCAAAATGCCTTGCAATATTCTATTTAAGATTTTCCTTCTCCTTCTAGAGGTCATAAACTAAAAAACTTCAAGACATCGTTGTAAGGCCATCATACTGC
This sequence comes from Leptodactylus fallax, assembly GCA_947044405.1. Classification (NCBI taxonomy): domain Eukaryota; kingdom Metazoa; phylum Chordata; class Amphibia; order Anura; family Leptodactylidae; genus Leptodactylus; species Leptodactylus fallax. The sequence goes on along the minus strand of CAMRHE010000133.1, from coordinate 3,472,083 downwards.
ATTTGAGATATTCGGAAAGCTCCCAGCATACCTCAGATATATCCATAGGTCTCCATTCACCAAGGACCAGTGGAGGCCAAAAGAGTGATTTTGACCTTGCCGTACTGTACCGTATACAGTACTGTATCTTTTTAATATCATATTTAGTATCAGTCATTTCCATACATTTCATCTATTGTCCCTTTGATTACAATGTAAGATAATGGGCAGATGAACATCACATTGGAAATCGTTGAATGGACCATGTTTGCCGTGAAATCAATGGGCTTAACGTCAGTTTTCTACATAATGTGGCATTCATCCCTCAAGAATTCCATCTAACTTTTTGAAGCGCCCCATAAAAACAAAGTGAGCCGCCAATTTGTAGTAAATGACGCTCTTCAATAATGAAAAAGATACAATCAAAGAAAATACAAGGAATCAATAACTGTGTAGAATATATCCGGATGGAGCAGCTCCCATGATGGCTCCTTGGAGAGTTCCAATTTGCTTTGTGGGATTATGTTGTCATCGGGCTCCGTTACATGAAGATTTAGATGAGATCTGAAATACTGGCAAGGTTATAAAATTTTCCACTCGGAACAACTGGTGCAAGAGAAAAAGTACAGAACCAGATTTATCTTGGAATTAAAATCCCATGGCTCCCGTGGCCGTTATCTGGTTTTAGCGGGGCTCTTAAATCTGACATCATACTGATCAATCCATGTCTGTGACATGGCAGATTACCCTACAGCATGTTTTATCAACTTCATTATATGGCACTGCGGGCCGCGGTTAACGACATTAGGCTTATTTCTCCCCGGAGCCAGATTACTATTTTAAAGGTAAGATGTATCATCGGTATTTATGGGATTAGTTTCACTTTATTTTCAATAAAAGTTCAGTAAAGCATATGGCCGTCCTGTATGTTACCCCGCACTGTACTTAAAGGCACATACTGCGTCTATTAAGGTGAGCGGGTCGTGTCCAATGGAGTAATTCTCATACAGATATTAAAATTATTATTAGAACTGTTAGGATATGGCTTTGGTTTAGCAGCCATCCAAAAATGATCAATTTGAAACAAAGAAAAGGAAAGGTCACTGCTTAATCCAAAATCAACACAGTGCTCTTCTGCTGCTGTCATTATTCCTGTGATCTGATTGGCTATAAAGTTTTAGTTATTGTTCACTTCATGAGCTCCAGTTGCCTACAGCATGGTGATCAGTAACAAAATCATAAGAATAGTCACTGCCTCCCTCAGAGACAGCACATGCCTCCCCTGCTGCTGCCATCAACATAATAATCTAAATGCCGACACCTTTTTCATTCTTGCTCACTTAAAGATACTGCTCCACTCATATACAGCCTTGTAATCACAGTAAATGGGTCACTGCTTCAACCAAAATCAACATACTCCCCTTCTCCTGCTGACATTATTCCCATGATCTGATTGGCTACAAAGATTTTATTAGCCCTTAGTTCATGACACTGCGCCAATGGTCTAAATCTTGGTTCTCAGTTACATAATCACAAGTTGACAAGTCACTGACTTTGTCAAGATCAGCACACTCCTCTCATGCTGCCACTATCATCATCATAATCTGTAATTGGCTATAAAGATTTTGCATTCATGCTTAGTTGAAGGCTATCACACACATAAAATCACACAACTAGACCAGTCATTGCTTCTTCCCAGATCAGGACTTTTCTTGCTACTTTGATTGGCTACAGAATATTTCTTTTATGGCAGCAAACTAACAGGTGACTGCTTCCTCCAAGATTAGTACCCTCTTATTCTGCTGCTGACTTTATTGCCATAGATAGTGTAGCCCTATTTGGGGGGGGGTATGAGTATTATCCCTCCCGCAACAGACTCTGGCGCTGACCTGTGTGTATAATGGGACCTGAAGCCTTCGCTGAAGGGAAGAGTGGGAACATATATGAAATATATCAGTGCCTCCACCCAGGATAGAGCCTCTGTATTACAGGGAGGATCTCTTCCTGGGACTTACCCATGAAGTACAGTTAGTAGCCTTAACAAGGATCACTGTACTAATCTCACAGTCTGAAGAATACATACAGATACCACATAAGGTTATAACAGTAGCTTTATAAGAATCAACAGGGTAATAATACATACATACAATATACTCAGAACACAGCAATACTACAACAACCAGCAAGTCCTCAACCGTCTTAGGTTATATACCCGGGTATATATATAGATATATAGCAAGAGTCCAGTGCACAATACCTCCAGGCAACAGAAGAGATGCAGGGGCCCCTGTGGATGACTGTGGATCCTCGGATTCTTCCAGGAGATGACAGACAGCCGATCAGGAGATGATGATGATGATGGTGAGATTCTTCACAGGCAGCAAACAGGGCGACGGTGACGGCAGTAGATGCAGGCCTGACTACCCTAACACTGAGTCCTTAACCTGCCAGCTAAACTACTAGTGCCACCGGGCCTCTAACTAGCTAGTTGGCCTTCGGAAGCCTAACCTATCACTGCCCTGAACTATATATATATTGATCCCTAACTACGGTTACTAGCTAGGTCCTGTGAGTATATAGGGGGTAACACATACCTAACTATATACTGTGAAGTAAAGAGGAACAAGTGGCTCTTAGACTCCCCCAGACATAACATGTCTGTCTCAGCAGCTCTGCTCACATCTCTCCCCCCAGCAGCTCTGCCTCACATGTGTCTGACTCACTGTATTTACAAAACAAAACTTGCACTGAATGCCTGGGGTCTCTGAAGCCAAACTGCAGGGGCAAAGAAGCCAGATACATTATATACTAGTAGAAATGGCAGTTCCCTACAATAGTTACAACTTTTATTTTTTATTCCTGATCGCTTCAAGATACTGCTCCAGTCATATACAACTTTGTCCCTAGTAATATAACCACAGTAAACAGGTCACTGCTTCATCCAAAATCAACATACTCTCCTCCTGCTGCTGACATTATTGCAATGACCTGATTGACTACAAATCTTGTATTAGACCATAACTTTGTGACTTTGCTCCATTGGTCTGAATTTTGGTTCTCAGTTACATAATCACATGAGTTGACAGGTCACTGGCTCCCGCAAGATCAGCACACTTCTCCCCTGCTGCTGCTATTATTATCATGATCATGTAGGTAATCTGACTGGCCATAGAGATTTTGTACTACAACTTATTTGAAGGCAATGCTACTGTCACACACGGCTTGTAATAAAATCACATATGTTGACCAGTCACTGCCTCTTCCAAGATCAGCACTCTCTTCTTCTGCAGGTGTCAGCACTATCTTAAACTGATTGACTACAGAATATATATTCTTTTTATTCCTGCTCACTTTAAAGATACTGCTCAAATCACAGGCAGCTCTGTCCTCACTAATATAATCGCATGAGACACCAGGTTACTGCTTCCTTCAAGATCAGTACACTCTTCTGCTGCTCTCATTCCTTTGATCTGTTTGGCTACAATTTTTTTTAATTCCTGCTCTTTTCATAACATTCCATTGGTTTTTGGTTGCCTGCACCTTTAAGTAACATAATCACAATTGGAGAGTTCACTTTCTTTCTTCAGTTTCAGCACACTCCTCTTCTGCTGTCATAAACCATATGGTCTGGTTGACTATACAGTCTTCTAACCCTCCCGCTCCATTCTCAGAACTTTCTGGAACAGTGTTTAAGGCGACACATTAATACATTACCAGTGGGCAAAAAGAGGCACCAAAACAGAGTTTCACAAAAGGAAACATCTTTAGATAAAAAATACATCTGTGTCTATTTTGAATTCCAGATTTTACCAACAATTACTTAGTGACAGATTTTAATTTGTTTTTAGTTGTTGTTTTTTTTTTTTAATTAATTATTTTTATGGCCTTCTTTGCTTTCTTTTTTGCACAGTGGACTTTCTCTTTGCAGCTCCTGAAATTCAATTAGCAAACCAAACATCAGAGCAATCTTTAGAAGCTAATATTTGGCAGCAGTTTATGTGTGACATAGTTGTATCCAACTGAAGAGGATTGGATGCATTCCAATAGGCAATGGGATTATCTTCACAGGAGGCATCATACCGCCTATCTATTTATCTATCTATCTCATATCTATGTATCTATCTATCTATGTATCTATCTATCTCATATCTATCTATGTATCTATCTATTTATCTATCTATCTATCTCTAGCTACAGTGGGGAAAAAAAAGTATTTATTCAGCCACCAATTGTGCAAGTTCTCCCACTTAAAAAGATGAGGCCGGCCTGTAATTGTCATCATAGATAGACCTCAACTATGAGAGACAAAATGAGAAAACAAACCCAGAAAATCACATTGTGTGATTTTTTAAGAATTTATTTGCAAATTATGGTGGAAAATAAGTATTTGGTCACTTACAAACAAGCAAGATTTCTGGCTCTCACAGACCTGTAACTTCTTCTTTAAGAGGCTCCTCTGTCCTCCACTCATTACCTGTAGTAATGGCTCCTGTTTGACATTGTTATCAGTATAAAAGACACCTGTCCACAACCTCAAACAGTCACACTCCAAACTCCACTATGGTGAAGACCAAAGACCTGTGGAAGGACACCAGAAACAAAATGGTAGCCCTGCACCAGGCTGGGAAGACTGAATCTGCAATAGGCAAGCAGCTTGGTGTGAAGAAATCACCTGTGGGAGCAATAATTAGAAAATGGAAGACATACAAGACCACTGATAATCTCCCTCCATCAGGGGCTCCACGCAAGATCTCACCCTGTGGGGTCAAAATGATCACAAGAACGGTGAGCAAAAATCCCAGAACCACACGGGGGGACCTAGTGAGTGACCTGCAGAAAGCTGGGACTAACGTAACAAAGGCTACCGTCAGTAACACACTACGCCGCCAGGGACTCAGATCCTGCAGTGCCAGACGTGTCCCCCTGCTTAAGCCAGTACCTATCCGGGCCCGTCTGAAGTTTGCTAGAGAGCATTTGGATGTTCCAGAAGAGTATTGGGAGAATGTCATATGGGCAGATGAAACCAAAGTAGAACTGTTTGGTAGAAACACAACTCGTGGTGTTTGGAGGAGAGTGAATGCTGAGTTGCATCCAAAGAGCACCATACCTACTGTGAAGCATGGGGGTGGCAACATCATGCTTTGGGGCTGTTTCTCTGCAAAGGGACCAGGACGACTGATCCGTGTACATGAAAGAATGAATGGGGTCATGTATCGTGAGATTTTGAGTGCAAATCTCCTTCCATCAGCAAGGGCATTGAAGATGAAACGTGGCTGGGTCTTTCAGCATGACAATGATCCCAAGCACACCGCCAGGGCAACGAAGGAGCGGCTTCATAAGAAGCATTTCAAGGTCCTGGAGTGGCCTAGCCAGTCTCCAGTTCTCAACCCCATAGAAAACCTTTGGAGGGAGTCGAAAGTCTGTTTTGCCCAGCGACAGCCCCAAAACATCCCTGCCCTAGAGGAGATCTGCATGGAGGAATGGGCCAACATACCAGCAACAGTGTGTGCCAACCTTGTGAAGACTTACAGAAAACGTTTGACCTCTGTCATTGCCAACAAAGTATATAGAGCAAAGTAATGAGATGAACTCTTGTTATTGACCAAATACTTATTTTCCACCATAATTTGCAAATAAATTCTTTAAAAATCAGACAATGTGATTTTCTGGATTTGTTTTCTCATTTTGTCTCTCATAGTTGAGGTCTACCTATGATGACAATTACAGGCCGGCCTCATCTTTTTAAGTGGGAGAACTTGCACAATTGGTGGCTGACTAAATACTTTTTTTTCCCCACTGTATATCCATATATATCTACAATGATCTATTATCTAGCTAGGTAACTATTATCAATCCATATCGGCATCCATCTATCTGTCTATCTATCTATCTATCTATCTATCTTCGATCTATCTATCCATATCTGATTGCTATCTGTCTTTAGCTATAATCCATATATCTACAATGATCTATCTATCTATTATCTAGCTAGGTAACTATTGTCAATCCATATATGCATCTATCTATTCATCTATCTATCTATTATCTATCAAATCTAGCTAGCTATTTTCTATCCATCAACAACTATCTATCTAGTTTCATATTATCTATCCTCTTCTATCTCTTTATCTGTACATATCTATCTATCTATCTATCTCTCCATCCTTTATCTCCCACCATCTACCCACTTTTCTTCTATCAATCAATCCATATCTATCTGTCTTTGACAATTCTCTTATTATTGGGTATAAAATACACAGGCCATGCCGCCATCTTTGTTGACTCTCCCCCACAATATTCATTTTGCCCTCTGGTGATGCCACTACATTAGCAGTCCATTAGTACATGGCTGGCTGCCTGCGGCTAATTAGACCCTGGCGTAAATTCAGCCCCCCACCCACCAGCCATTAACATTTCCTCTCCTAATTGTTGTAATTTTTGCCTACAATGTGCTGAATAAGCCTTAGGTTTCTTTTCTTCTAAATGAAACTCTTCCAAACAACAGAAATGAAGAGCTCTAGATTAGAAGTTCAACAGAAAAAATTGTAAACTTGACCGAACTTGAGTCAATGACCATACCATCTTCCCCCACAAATGTTTACATTGTTTCTCATAAGACGCCAATACTAAAATGAATAAAGGGTTCTATGGACTTATAAAAATATGGCTGGTTCTAACATAAACAGTGCCACGCCTGTCCACAGGTTGTGTGTGGTATTGCAGCTCATTCCTATTTACTTCAATGGAGCTGAACTTCAATACAGCTACAATTTTGACAGCACATATTACTAGGGCTTCCTACTTGTAGAGATCACTTTCAAAATGGCCTCCAAAGTAGTAGTCAATTTTACCCTTAGATTTTGAAGTACCAAGATTAAAAGACTTAAAGGGATTCAGTCATCAGAACCCATCATATGCACTCAGCCCCACAGATAGATAGGTTAGTGTCACCAGAACCCAGCATATCACCCCAGACCTGCAGATAGATAGGTTAGTGTCACCAGAACCAGCATATCACCCCAGCCCTGCAGATAGATAGGTTAGTGTCACCAGAACCAGCATATCACCCCAGCCCTGCAGATAGATAGGTTAGTGTCACCAGAACCCAGCATATCACCCCAGTCCTGCAGATAGATAGGTTAGTGTCACCAGAACCCAGCATATCACCCCAGCCCTGCAGATAGATAGGTTAGTGTCAACAGAACCAGCATATCACCCCAGCCCTGCAGATAGATAGGTTAGTGTCACCAGAACCAGCATATCACCCCACCCCTGCAGATAGATAGGTTAGTGTCACCAGAACCAGCATATCACCCCAGCCCTGCAGATAGATAGGTTAGTGTCACCAGAACCCAGCATATCACTCCAGCCCTGCAGATAGATAGGTTAGTGTCACCAGAACTAGCATATCACCCCAGTCCTGCAGATAGATAGGTTAGTGTCACCAGAACCAGCATATCACCCCAGCCCTGCAGATAGATAGGTTAGTGTCACCAGAACCAGCATATCACCCCAGCCCTGCAGATAGATAGGTTAGTGTCACCAGACCCCAGCATATCACCCCAGCCCCGCAGATAGATAGGTTAGTGTCACCAGAACCAGCATATCACCCCAGCCCTGCAGATAGATAGGTTAGTGTCACCAGACCCAGCATATCACCTCAGTCCTGCAGATAGATAGGTTACTGTCACCAGAACCAGCATATCAACCCAGCCCTGCAGATAGATAGGTTAGTGTCACCAGACCCCAGCATATCACCCCAGCCCTGCAGATAGATAGGTTAGTGTCACCAGAACCAGCATATCACCCCAGCCCTGCAGATAGATAGGTTAGTGTCACCAGACCCCAGCATATCACCTCAGTCCTGCAGATAGATAGGTTACTGTCACCAGAACCAGCATATCAACCCAGCCCTGCAGATAGATAGGTTAGTGTCACCAGACCCAGCATATCACCCCAGTCCTGCAGATAGATAGGTTACTGTCACCAGAACCAGCATATCACCCCAGCCCTGCAGATAGGTACTAGGTTACTGTCACCAGAACCAGCATATCAACCCAGCCCTGCAGATAGATAGGTTAGTGTCACCAGACCCAGCAACACCCAGCCCTGCAGAGTAGGTTCTGTCACCAGCCAGCATTCCCCCGCCCTGCAGATAGATAAGTTAAGGTCACCTGAATCAAACAGTGTCTTTTCCTTTGTGAATCACTGCCTATGTTGCTGTCAATATGCAAATGAGCTCTTTGGATCAATGAGTGTGCTGCCATTATTCCAAAGAGGTAAGCGGCAACGCCCTCATTGTTCCAAAGAACTCGAAGGAGCAATAGAGGGACCGATTTTTCAAGGGGAAAACACAGTTTGATTCAGGTGACCCTAACCTATCTATCTGCAGGGCTAGGGTGATATGCTGGGCTCTGGTCACAGGCTGTTTTTAAATATCAGATTGGTAGGTGTCTGGGTACTAAGCTGTAGCCACCATTGTCAAAACAATACAGTGGACGGAGCCAATAACAACACCACTATTGCAGTTTAGCACCAATTCACGTGTTCTGCATTAACTTGGTACCATCTTGAAATAGGGGCACCTACATTTGTGCTACAGTAAATCCAAAGTGACAACCAGTATGGCTATAATTCATGTTGTCCCTTTTGCCAAACTTGGTGGCATCCCCCTACTAAACAGAAAAATGCAAATGTCGTAAAACATATTGACTAAATTTCAGTTGTTGCTCCGACAACTGATCTACTAATCTCTTAATCCTTTGTTTTTGATATGGTCATAGGAATGAAAGTCCCTTAGGATCTGAAGGCCCATCTTCTAAAATCTCGACAAAAATCCAGATAGCAAGCTTGACCGGACAGTACAACATTGACTAAGTCTGTGTGTAAAACACAACATAAAATGTTATGTTCTATATAAAATCTTTTGGTGAAATTGAACACATAAAGCAATTCGGGCCATGGCGGTAGACTAGGGAGCAGCTCTTCTTCAGGCTGCTTTTACATGTTCTATAGATTAGAAGATCCTTGTCCTCCCACCATGCGGAGGTCGCGTTTCCATATAATAAACAGTAGTAATGAACGTTGTTGATATAACCTCTCGTCAACGCTTCCTTATGAGCTTAGAAACCTGATATTTCCTCCTCTCTTCATTTTCGTCTGTAGCACCGCGGCACGGCCGGCTTGTAAATTAGCAGGCTTTTCGACAGAATTTTTCTTAAATGATTTCAAATCCTTACCATTGAAGCCGTGTAAATGGGGCGAGTGTAAATAAAAGCTCATTTCATGATTTCTAATGAGAATTGGGAAGCCAGGAGAAAGCTTGAATATGTAATGAAGGCTTTGATTCAACGTATTCCCCAAGAGTTCTTTGATCTTCTGTTTAGAAAGACTTCACCTCAAAAAGTTGCTGAATCTGCAGCATCTGAGACAGATTACTCGATACAATACGTTTCTGAACTGCTGGGAAAAAAATATCCATCTCCTACACAATCTGTATTATATTTCTATGTGATTTACAGGCGTAGCTTAAAGGGAACGTCTATTATTGAACACTATTTTATTTTTCTAATGTAAATAGGTGCTAATTCCATTTTTTGATATATTTTGATAACAGTCGGAGCTCCATTTTTCTGATACAGAGGTCTAAATCCTCTGAATAGGCAAAGAGGTATAAAATAAACTCTTCTACCTGCAGCCACTACTATGGGAGCTCCGACGCTTACTGCATACTGACTTATTATTGTGTTCAATGTATAATCTGTATGCAGTTAGCTCCGAAGCTCCCTCTAGTGGTGGCTGTAGGTAGACAAAAATTTATCATTCGAACTCGGTATCGGAAAAATAAAAAAAACACCAACTCTAGACAGTCTAAAGGTCTAAAGAAAGCATGGCTACTCCATCATTAGAATGAAGGAACCCCTTTCGAGATTTCCATGTCTGAGTTATAGTGATAGTGCCCATCAAATGTTTGGGCTTTTAATTTGAAGAAGATACTTAAAGGGATTGTCCCACAACTTATCACTAATCTGCAGGAGAGGTGACTCATGATTGTGGTTTCCACAAATCACAAGAACCTGAGATGTTTGAGGTTTACCACCCATGAATGGTCTCTTCAGCCTCCAGAGTATAATACCCTTCCTCACCTTTCTGGGGCTCCACTGTGGCATTCGGTCATCTCTCCCTGTGTCTTAGGGTATCTTATAGCCTCATGGGTGATGTCAGGGGAACATGTGTTGATGTCATGATGCTTAGACACAAGCGTCATGATGTTGGCGGGTCCTATGTGACTGCTGAGATCCATCACAAGTCCAACACAACCTCTTCTGGCCTCCTGGGTGACATTAGAGTCCCGGGGGACTGTGATTGGGCCTCAGTGGTCCCCTGGGGCTGCTGATGTCATCCAGGAGGTCAGAGGTGGTTGGAAGACGCTGAGAAAGAGGACCAGGCGCTGTGGTGGAACCTTGAAGAGGTAAGGAAAGGTTAATATGAGCTGTTTCTTATTTTTTTTGCTTCTTCTGGGGCCTGTGATTGGGCCTCAGCATTGTGTCTAAGCATCATGACGTCAACGCATGGTTCCCATAACCCAGGAAGACAGAGGTGGTTGAAACGAGGACCAGATAATGTGGTGGAGCCTTGGAGAGGTGGAGAAAGGTGAGTATGAGCTGTTTCTTATGTTTCTGCACATCCTTGAGACCTCCAATTATTATTCTCCGGCACCTGAAGAGACTCCAGAGTGTAACAATAGCATTTCCAGTTCCAAAACTTGTGGTCGAATCTCAAATGTTTGCAAGACGAATTTTGCGAAGTTCGCCTATCACTACTCCATCCTAATGGGGAACAATGGGTTGTAGCTTATCACCTATTGTACGGCTAGGTGATAAGTTGTAACTGTGGGACAACCCCTTTAAGGCTGCCATTCTAAGTCATGCTGTATTTTGCCTGTTAATGTTTTCCACGACCTTATTCCGCAGATCCCATTTTGCACATTACGCTCTTACGTTGCATTTTACATTTTTATTTGCCTTTGCTTTTTACTGCTTTGCATTGCCTTGGCCATTTCCAGGGCCGGTTATGGGAAACAAGAGGTCTTTTGGTACATTATCCTGCACCTGTCAGGCTGCATTAGTATTTGCTCAGTTTTATCGTGTGCATCTGTAAGTTGATAAGATTTGGATTGTTCCTTAGAGGTTACATTCCAGTTGCTTGATCGTGAATTGCTTTAAGGCTGGGCTTAATGTATGTTAACGGGTAACGTTCTCCATACCAGATGAGCTGGGGACTCATGCTGTGCACTTGCAATGTTTATAGCCATGTTCATAGACTTTTATAGAGAAGAAATTATAGAATCCCGGGTTCCCGCAGTGAGGGTTTATTAACGTGTCATATTGATACAATTTAGCCGGCATATTCCCTGGAAAAGTCAATACAGGTGTTAGATTGTACTTTTTGCAGACCCCTAGGAATGAGTCTGTACCCATTTGTATTCTTATTTGTTCTGTGATGTGATGTGATATTCGACTCAGCGGCTCATAGTAAACCCTCGGAGATACAATAAGTGCAAATGTACTTCGAAGATGTTGCAAATAAAAACCCATAAATCGGAAATCTGGAACAAGGGAGCAGACTTGTACTGATATATAGCAAATGCTAATATTGCTAGAAATGGAGATTTGCATTTATTGTCTCTCTGCTATTGTACATAGTGAAGGAAAACTACAAGAAGACAAGGACTGGAAGGATGTATAATGAATACATTTTTGACAAATTTTGAAGGCTATTCCATTTTTAGTGTCCTACCTAAATTATCTCTGTGAGTATCTCAGAGAGGGCAGTGGTCACCAGAGAAAAAGATAAGCAAAGGCATATTTATTAGAGATGGGCAAACCCAGCATGAGCCAGATTTAGCCGAATGTCCTAAATTGTTTGGTTTTTAACAAAACCCAACAATTTGGGATTCGTCTTGGATGAACAAAAATGGCCACCGTGATATCCATTGTGGTAAGTTATCTTCAGAGTATACAGTAATAGGTGGAAGCCCCGGGGGAAGGGGAAAAAATAACAAACATTTATACTCACCTGTCTTCACCTCTTTTGGGCCGCCTCATGTCATCTGATGCTCTCCTGGTGACATCACGTGCCTGGGGTCACTGTTGAGGTCTGTGATTGGGCCGAAGCGATCACATGGGCACTCCGAGTGTCATGATGCACAACAACTGCAAGGAGGTCCAAAAGAGATGAGGGAAGGTGAGTATAAGTGTTTTTTATTTTTGTCACCTCCACCTATTACCTACTTCTGGTTCTATCTGAACAAGTTCTGACTGAAAAGGACTGGAGGATAACCTCGTCCAAACTTGAGATGAACCAAATCTTTAGAGGTTCACCCTTCTCTAATACTGATCCAAAGACTGATCCATTGCTCCTCTAAGCTTCAGTGCAAGACCCTGAGACCATTCTGTCTTGGGTCTTCAAATATGTTTCTCCAAAGTAAAAACGGCATTCAGCAATTTTTGTAGTCAAGGGTTTATTAGATCACCACCAAGGCGTAGCAACGCTCTGGGTGACACTGGTGAAGGCTGTATAATTTTTGTTACACCTCAGATGGTTGACAGAAACTTCACAGTAGAGTATCCTGAAGAAATAGCTTCACTGGCAGTTCATAGTCGATGTCCATGAAGCATCCTTACATGTTGGATAACAATATTTCAGGTGGCCATACATATTAGTTAGACGTAGGCTGATGGTTGAGATGTTGAACGAATGACCATCCGGTGAACAATTGTTATGCTGACGCAACCGCAGACATTTTAGTCCAGTTGTTCACACTGGCCGAACACGTTCATTGACTATGGGTGAAGGACAAACAATCCTTCTTGGAATGTTCCTTCGGAACTATTGCCCGAAACTTTTTAATACAGCTGACTTCTTTCTAGACGATGTTGGTCTATCACTGGTCAGCAAAAACTATTGTTCATTGTTAATTTTTTGCCCAACAAATAATCTTTTTGGTTTAAGTCATCCATTTTGATCAACTTTAGACTAATGATCACCTTTAGATTCCCGTTGATGTTGGTTACTCGAGGTCCACCAACTGGTCTAGAAGATCCTTTTTCTCATCCATCAGTGGTGGTTAACTTGTCTGAAAACTGTTTACCTATCTATAGGGAGAATCTAGAAATCTGAGTTGACATATTCGGAAGGATAGTGATGGCTTCCAGCTGGCACATGTAGGCTAGACTATCTCTACCCTGGAGCCTCGTGTTGCTTTGAATTTCCAGTCCGTACATCATCAAGTATCTCCAGAATCTGCCTTCTCTTTATTTCGGATGAACAACTATGACTCTGTATAGGAAAATGCATCTCAGTCTCCATTACCTGAGCACCGATCTCAGGCCCACATCTCAACTTTAGACCAATGATGACATTTAGTTTCCCGTTGATTCTGGTTGCTCAAGGTCCAACAACTGGTCTAGAAGATCCTTCGTCTCACCCATCAGTGGTTGTTAACTTGTCTGAAAACTGTTTACATATCTATGAGGAGAATCTAGAAATCTGAGTTGACATATTCGGAAGGATAATGATGGCTTCTAGCTGACTAGACTATCTCTACCCTGGAGCCTCGTGTTGCTTTGTTTTTTCGCACATCATCATTTATCTCCAGAATCTGCCTTCTCTTTATCTCGGATGAACAACTATGACTCTGTGCAGGAAAATGCACCTCAGTCTCCATAACCTGAGCACCGATCTCAGGCCCACATCTCTTTTTTATGTAGACATGACAGGTGCATAATGCATTTGTTGCCGGACTGATTGAGATATTTGACGGGTTGCTGAAATTTCCGTTCCAGAAACCCATTGCTTTTCTTTTAATATACTCCATGTGAGCTTTATGCATATTCAGATTAGACTATATAGCTGTCGCCGCCAGATTAGCTTTACGATTTGGATTGACAGATGCCTCATCAACCTTACTGCCGCTCACTGTGCTATCATTTATGAGGTACTTACCTCCGTGGTGACCAATTAGAGGTGGGGTGCCGCACCTGTTCGTGTCTAAATGTCAGCCTGCAATGTCTCCTGTGTCTTGTGCTGCCTTGTGCCAAGTTCTTCACGTCGTAATGGGTCTAAGCAGTTCAGATCTGCGCGCATACTGAGAAAATGAAGGCATGTTTTACGCTCGTTGCATCTAACAATGTCTGACGGAGCTAACGTACTTATCCATCAGGAAATGATGATAGAAATTCTCAATCTGATTTGTGATCCTTAAAACTTTAATATAAGCTGCGAGGCAAATATAGTTATAGGTATGGGGGGTGCAGAGACGTATTAGTCACACTCATACCATGGTACTTGATAGGGCCTGTGATCAGCATGGCATAGATATATGGGGCCCTGTGACAGATTTGGCATTGGGGTCCAAGAGCGTCAAGTTATGACATGCTTAAAGGGGTTATCCAGCATCCATAAATGATATGCAAATACACCCACAGCAGTGCTACATTCTCACTGTGCACCCTTTGCTTGGCTTTATTTTACTTGCTGCTCCTTGTATCATTGTTACTTATATGCAGTGAATCTATGGACACTCTACATTTCCCATGATTCATCTGCCTGCTCTCACTTTCTGTGTACCCCTCCCTTCTCCACTCTCCCCTGCAATGAAATCACAGGTAATAAATCACTCCCACATCTGAGGTCACATGCTGCTGTGATGTTTTGTTTGCCAGCTGAACTGCTCACAGGGAGGGGTAATGAGCTTGCTAACTAAACGTCACAGTTGAGGTTAATGAACTGAAAATAAATCAACAAAACAGTGCTGAATTTAAATATATATATATATATATATATATATATATATATATATTAGGAAATGCTTTGTATTGATGCATCCTGTTATTTGGCCCATATTTTTTTAAAAACTGGATAACCCTTTATAGCAACACTCTTTTATTACACTTTCTTATCCCCAACGGAAGGGGGTAGAGCATTAAAGACTGATTTAAAGAAAACCAAAAAGTGAAGGATTTTGTCATATACCGCCATACCTACCAGTTCATATGGGCATTATAATGACTGCCATTAATGGTTGCTTCCCAAGAAAAGTTTGTGCAACAAAAATTCAATGGCATATGCAATGACCAATATGGAAGAGTGGGGAAACCCTTATCAAAGATCAAATTGGGTCTCCTTTGGATAGAAGAAACCGGCATTTATTTGCTCCTCTTCCATGTCCCTTTAGCCAGTTCTTGAACGGTACCAGCTCTAACCCAGCTCAGGTTCTGGTTTACACTTGTGCTACCTCTCCATTGTTCGGGTCCATCTGGGAAACCAAACAACGGAGAAGCGGACCTCTAAAAGAGCGGTAACACATTGAGTCTGACAGACCCATTGACTATAAAATTGACTCTAGAAGTTCTCCGTGCAGGACCTTTTCCTCCACCAATTTTCAGGTGGACACTTCGACAGAGTCTCCGACGTAGATGTGTCCCTAGCGTTATAGAGAGATGAACAGACTAAATTTCGGTCACCCTCTCCCAAGCACCATGTGCTGCCTCTTCGGTACAGAAGTGTCCACCCTTGGCAGTGCCCAAGTTTGGTTATGGACTCCTATTTTTTGGGTTATAAATTCAATTGTGACATTCTAGTCAAACCCTCAACTGGCTGCAACTCACAACACAACCACTGGATGGGCACACATGGACAAAATTATATCATGAAACCATGTTTTTTAAAAACATTGGTGATCTTGCGCCACTCTTTTTGAAAAAATGTTGAGCCAAGAGTAAAGTTAAGGAAGGACACATCTGTAATATACACTCTTGCTTTGGTGGTGATCAACACATTTTCTAAAAATCAGGGTATGGCTGTCCACCTCTGTACAGGCCGGAGAAGTTTTGCCGGTAAGATATACTTTGCGTCTCCATCTGTGATTGTTTTGAAGTTGACTTTTTTTCTTTTTGTATCTTTTGTTCCTCCATAATAACAGTTGCTCGTGAAATATGGTGTTTACAAAAAAAAAAACTTGTTTCCATACCCTATGTATTCTTGTATAGCTTTTTGAAGGTTGACTTTTTATTTTTCCCCAACACCACATCGGTTATTAAAAATAACAAACACTCTGACATTTCGTGCAAATGTTAATTTTACAAAGCTGTTATCACTTTGGATAACACCCGGAGGAGTGCGACCTCGGGAACGTTGCCAGATCGTATCTGAATACAAAGCAGAAGCACGCAGTATACAGATCTGTGCATTCATTATGTTTTTTTAAATGTTTTTTAAAAAATTTTCACTCTTTTGTAAGTCATCTGATGGATGGAACTTTGTAGGTAAATTCAGACCCGTTTTCGGGATGACGTTCAGTCCGTGCTGGGTTATCTTAATAGATGTCAAGCAGACCTGGAAAATGGTTAGGTCAAGAGGACAACATGAACCAGAAATTTTCTAGCAGGTTTAGGATAAGTTTCCTTTCATGCAGAAACATTATTCAGTTTTGAAGACCCGTTGGGTATAAGATGACTTGAAAAACATCAAAAATGTGATAAGGAGATAAGCTGTGACATCATCTATTGTCAATAATGGATGCAATGGTGGTTCAGTGATGTTTTCTATAGAGGTGTTATCTTCTATTGTAATCCTGTCTGCAAAGAAAAACCCCATTCAGAATTTAGAGGCCATCTATTAGCAGGATTTAGTAATTTAAAAAAAAATAGTGATATGGAAAATGAAAAAAGAAATCACAAAATGTGCCTGTGCACATTGTATTTCCCAGCTCCTTTTTAGATCCATTAAGCAGAATGTGAAATAATCTCGCCTGACATGTTATAATAATGCTGTCACTTTATACCGTGAAACTTGGCAAACACAAGACTCCGGTGTTACTTCTAGCCCAGATTAATATACACAGTGAAGATCTATTAGTACCAGCCGGCTACCTGCTAAAGCTGATCATACACTGATATGTTATACTTTACCTGTACAGGCCCCATAAGCTACAGCCACAGATGTGCCAATGTTTACTGATTATACTCATTGATGCAGCTTCTACCGCAATACCAGAAGAGTTTCCAACATTTCTACCTAGCCACGATAAGCAGCACTGTTTATCCTGCACATGAATAGAATACCAGTGTCAGTGAAGACTGACACTGAACCAGACAGAGTGGAAAAGAAGATAAACAACTGGCTAGGATAGCAAATTGTTATTGTTAGTCTGTGAAAGCTAGGGGTTCATTTGTTTTCATGTGAATTGGACCACAGACACTGAATACAGTACGATAAAGGTTCAGTTCAGTGCCCTTAGGCTTCAGGCACATGACCAAGTGTGCAGTCTGAGGGATGTTCCATTGCTCCTTTCCAGTCGGAGGATTATGGAGCATGCCCTATGCCAGTGTGTGAAAATGGATCAGAATGGAATGGAACCCCCCATTGAAGACAATGTAACATGGAACGCACTGGGATCCGAGTCATCCAAGTGTCTTTCGTTTAAAAAATCGGATCCCCCTTGGCCTGAACACTCGGTTGTGCACATGAGGCCTTACGCTGTATCTAAATACATAAAAGTGGTTTGTTGGCACCCCCAGGGTACAAGCATTTACCTATCTGTGCCCCTGCTCACCCAAAAGAACATATCAAGGAAAGTACTATGTCCCACTTAGTTTATGCAAAGTACTGTAACTCAAGTCAACACTAGTTAAGGCATAGTTCTGATTTTGACAAATTTCATGCTTGAAATAGTCCCTGAAAACTGCAAAAATGAATAGTACAGTCGATTATAAGAAACTTTCTAATATAGCTTATTCGAGAAAAATGCTTCTTTCTCCACTAATCAGACTGTTTCCCTGACACTCTCCCTCTGCGAAACTGACTTTCACTCTCAATTATTTGTTATATATGTCTTCAGATCAGAGACTATAGCTCAGATATCTCTAACAACACGTCTATAGAAGTCTATTGAGAGGAGAGGAGTGAACAGAAGGAGAGATAGCAGCAGTTTTAGTCTTATGCTAGAGCTACATAGGAACTTTCTATCACAACCAAAGTACTTTATTCACATCAGTACATGTCAGTACTTCTCTATATATATACTGCATGGTCCTAGGGCTGTTTCTGAGTGAGGGAGACAGTTATGGAGCAGATTCTCCTCTACTTACTGTGTGCACTGTATAGCAGGTAGTCTCCACCCACCAGCTCAGGGAGAACTGAAAACTACAGATAGAGCCAGCAGGGGGGAAAACTGCAATATAATGCAATATAAAAGCCATATAATGAACATAAATTGTGTTTCTCCTCACATATAGCAGCTGATCCTGAATAGTGAAATAAAAGGAAATGTACACTATAAATCTACATAATATGTTTAGAAATATTGCACATTGGGTGTAGATAAATCGTTATCGAAAAAAATATGTATTTTTGGCACAGCTTTTTATGTGACTTGTGATTTTTACAGCTGGAACACAATCATGTAACAAGTTCTCCCGTTTAAAGAAAAGCCTCATTACAAACCAAAGCCGAGTCTAACTCCTATCTCCCCATTCAGAATACATCCGTGCTGAGTATAGCCGAGTGTGCATGTGTATTGAGCAATTGGGGGAAATGTAAATCAGCCAACAGAAATCCAAGTGGATAATTTGGCATGATGCTTTGCTTTCCAGAAACCACTGAAATTCTTAATGGAACTTTAGATGTGAACATTAGAACCTGGCCACAAGTGTTTGATTTCCCTTCAGCGCCCCCGCAGGGGAGGCGATGCATTACAACCTGCATTACAGATGTGCCAGATATTCCAAAGAGAGAGATGCTGTATGTAGGCTAATAGATGAGTATGATAATGGGTTTTCTACACTTGGCACCTTTTTTAACCCATTATCATGGTTTTCACTGTGAAATCTTTTTTTCCCCTTTAAATCTGGTGAACTATAGTAAATACTTTTTTTTCTGGAAATTGCATTTTGCTGCTTTCAGCAGTTAGAGGATGAGCCTTCCTCACTCATGTTCTATCATGGAACCTTCCCGGTACTGTTTTAGCACAGATCACTGTACTTTCTCGGCCCTTTAGGCGAGCCCACACTACACAATTATCTCAGTGGTACGCACTTCTACTGCCGTCTTTACTGTTATGTCACATTTGCTTCCTACTGTTGCCAGGCACCTCAGGAGTGCCCCCATACCATCTTTTCCACTTTATGTCTTTTCCACACCAAAGGATAAAAAGTTTTCTTTGCTTATAACTTTGAAAGTGTTTTTCCTGTGGGCAGTAAATTGCGTCTGTACCGCTGCTCGCTGCTGAGGAGGTTTGTGGAGTTGAGAACAACAAAATAAGGGGAAAAACATAAAAAAGATCTCAAATACAGAATAGAATAGATACAGTTATTCTTTTAAAAAACAGGCATTTTTTTAATAGTGGTTTTCCAGGACTTAAAGGGGTGTTGTAGGTAATTTTTGTTCCTCGGTGGCTCCATTCCAGTGGAGCATCACTGCTCAACCACCAATTGGCTGCATCGCTCATGTGCGGGTCGAAGGTTAGTAAGACCAGGGATCCTAATGAAGTCTCTCCTCTGGATCCTCAGTCAAATGGAAAGGTAGGTATACATATATTTTTATTTTAAAGGGGACCTTTCATCACCTCCACCATCTCCACGTCTTAGTATCCATCAGTAGGTGCCGCTCTACTGATTCTGGAGCAGTTGTTATTTTTTCTCTAGCCCCTACCATTCCTGAGTTATCATTGCTGTTAGTATAACCACAATTATGCTCTCTACTATCAGGTAGGCGGTCTCTGACAGGAGCAGAAAGACAGAGACCGCCCACCTGATAGTAGAGAGCATAATTGTGCTGAAAGTAAAATGAATGATTGCTTAGGAATGGTGTGGGCTGGAGAAAAAATTCCAACTGCTCCTGAATCAGCAGAGCAGCTCCTACTAAAAAGAAGTTGGAGATGGTAGAGGTGGTGAAAAGAGAGTTTCTTGGAACACCCCTTTAAATATTTATGACCTCACCATAGGATAGATCATCAATATCAGACTGGTGGGGATCCCACACCCGAGACCCCTACTAAATCTGTTCAAAGCTCCTGCTTCACAGGCCATTGAAGTCATGTTCATATTGATCATTCATAATGTCACACTGATAAAAATGAAAAATATTTTTTGGTTTCCTACCACATAAGGCTATATAGGTACTATGATATGTGACAGGTAGGGGGCACTGTTACAAACATGGCCTTGAGGACACATGGATCGAGTAGAAATCAATGGATCCATTTTTAACTGATTAAAAAATGGATCAATGGGTTGGGTCAAAAAAGAACGACCAATGAAATTCATCTGACAGTTAAAAACGGGTGCAAAACAAAAGAAACTCAGCCATCAAAAAGAGAAAAAATTTTGCGGAGCAAATGCAAAACCGCCGTTAAAAATGGGCATGTACGTCTGTTTTTAAAACCCGAAGCCAGCAAAAACATCACCATGGTGTGAATAAGGCCTAAAACTTGTAGTATCATTTTTGATTTTTGTTGTTTTTTGTTATCTTTTTGTTCTTTCTATATAAAAAAATGAGAACTTTAAACCAAAAAGTGTTCGGCAGAAAAACAACAACAAAAACATCTAAATGGCTTCATAGGGCATAATGGCTCGTAAACCCAGCGTGCTGGATATGAAGATGAAGCCACGGTGTAACTACAAGTCTCCCACACCTGCATTATCACAATGCCCCATTCCTTCACCATTTGTAGGACAATTATGGTATTGTAACATATAATAGACGCCCATTGTGGCGTACCACTGCTCGAGTATAAAGAGCTCCCGTGATTGGGTAAATTGGGGCCATCTGTTGTCAATGCTGAGAAGCAATCAGAATCATTAAAATAAGGCAGAATGAAGGTATTTAGTTCCCGCTGATCCCAAAATTAAATCGAAAAAGATGAATATTTTCAGATTGATACGATATAATCATTTGTAAAACAAGCGGCCGCAGAAGATTTCATTGAGCTTCCCTGATCTGATTTCATGTAGACATCTGAGTGCGCTGGGCAAAGAGAAGAACAGAAGATAAAAAAAATCTTTTTTTGTGTTTACATTTTTTCCTAAAATAGTGCCACTCTTGTTCATAGACTGTGACTAGTATTGCAACACGATCCGAAACAAGGTGGAACTGCAATACCAGACACAACCTATGGACAAGAGTGGCGCTGTTTCTAATACAGAACATATTTCTAATTCACAACAGCCTCTCTACATGGCCTTATTCACACAACTGGGGGAGTTTTTAGGCTGGTCTTATTCTTAGGTGTGTTAAAGTAGGTTCTTAGTAAAATTGGCAAATCTTTGACTGTCCATGAGCCACAAAATTAAATCCTAATCCTTTAATTTATAGTAAATCTGTTGGGCCACCAGGTCAAGGTTTTAAAATGAATTCCTCGCCCTCTTGCTTCATCGAAAGCCATGTTGATATTGGACCTCCATGTGGTCCATATTTATAAACTAGGCCAAAGTAAAAAGTTGGATCCACTGTCTTAATAGAATGGAGAGTCAATGTGAATTTTTGCCTTGGTGTGAGGATCATGAGGTCAAAGTTTGAAAGGTCCAAGGTTTGGACCTCCACGTGGACCTCGATGTGGTCCATATGTATAAACTAGGCCAAAGTAAAAAGTTGGATACACCGTCTTAATAGAATGGAGAGTCAATGTGCATCCCTGGCGTAAGGATCATGAGGTCAAGGATTTAAAATTAATTCTTCATCCTCTTCCCTCAATGAGAACCATGTTCGTAATGAACCTTCATGTGGTCCATATGTATAAACTAGGCCAAAGTAAAAAGTTGGATCCACCGTCTTAATAGAATGGAGAGTCAATGTGAATTTTTGCCTTGGTGTGAGGATCATGAGGTCAAAGTTTGAAAGGTCCAAGGTTTGGACCTCCACGTGGACCTCGATGTAGTCCATATTTATAAACTAGGCCAAAGTAAAAGGTTGGTCCATCATCTTCATGCGCATTTTTGCCTTGGCATGAGGATCTTTGCCTTCTACCCAATGATGTGTAAGTACTGCAGATCTTTTTGGTAGGTTCTAGCATGACTAAATCTTTCGGGTACGTTGAATTATTGCAAGGAGAAGAGAGGATGTAGACTTTGCTCTGTGTACCGGTTTGGCATTGCATGCTGGAAAAAAAAAGACAACCATGTGGGCTACAGGATTAAACATTTTAATACAGGACATATGGTTTCTACAGGTTTGGATTGGAACCAGGTTATATACTTGAACATCTGTTCATCTCATGGGCTCGGTTAACCAGAGCATGTTGGATGACTTATCGTTCGTAGGATCTTGTATTGGACAACAATGTCATAAGTTTAAAAGACAAATCACCAGTTGATCTCTGCCGTGATCTGTGGCCTAGTCTAGGCTTCCATTGATAGGATGCAGATCTGTCATATGACATGAACAACTTTGCAGCTACAGCACATGACAACCATGGGAAACATTCAATGTGGTAGGCCAACTTTTCAGCAGATATCTGGTATTGATCAGTATCTGTGATGTTCATTTGTATCATGAAAGCTGGTCTAAACCAGCCTTATCTGCCATCCATTATCTGAAGTGTTTGGCCATAAAGCACCGATACTCAGTACCGTGCACGAGTTTCAGGCAGGTGTGGGAAAAATTATGTAAGTAAGAATGCTTTCAGAAGTAGAAGGGTTAATATTTTATTTTTGTCAACAAAATGAAGAGAATGTAGAAAAGACAACTGTAAATCCCATCAGTATTTGGTGTGTCTTTTGCCCTTCGCCTTCCATCAGTTCTTCTCGGTACTTGCAGACAGTTTTAGGCAGAACTCGGCAGGCAGGTTGTTCCCGCCGCCATCTTGGAGAACTAAGCACAGATCTTCTGTGGATGTAGGCTTGCTCCAATCCTTCTGTCTCTTCATGTTATCCCAGACAGACTGGAGGATGTTGAGATCAGGGCTATATCTATGATATGGCCCCCTCATCACTTCCAGGACTCCTCCTCCAAAGGGCAAAGGCCACACCAAATATTTATGGGATTTACATTTCTCTTTTCTTCATTCACTTCATTTTGTTAATTGACAGAAATAAAGTATTAACTACTTATTTTCTAAAGTATTCTTACTTTGCAGCATTTTTGTCCACACCTGCCTAAAACCTTCACTGGTGTCTTCCTGTATCTCTGTTTATTTCATATTGCAAATATTAAAAAATGTTAAATTTTCTGATGATTTACAGATTATCCCCTGGGAGTATTGCTAAAAACCATCCGATGGAGTGTTTCTAGCTCTGTATTATAGAGCCGTAGGTACTTTACACTAAATGACCACTCTATTAGAGACTTCATCACCATCATCGTTGGACCTCCTTGGGCCTTCAGAATTCATGGTGGCATTGTGAAAAGGGAAGGGATCTCTAATAAAGTGGCCATTCAATGCATATGCCACTGTACAACCTCATACACACCACTCGTCATATTTCCAACTCTCTTTCCAATTTTCATAACTCTTTCCAACTTTCCAGTTCCCAAAAAAATTAGGAGTGAATGCAGTTAAATCTGATTTTCTTTCCACCATTCAATGCTTGCAGAGCTAGCTAAATTTAATTTTCCTTGACCTTATGAGTAAGACATGGGGGAGGTGAAGAATATTAAGTTGAAGTCATACCTCACCTTAGTATTATTGTTTTTCCACACAGTCTTGGACTGTCGTTATTGTCATAAAAAAACAAAGTTAAATTCTTAAAAAAAAAATCACGATGGGTAGGATGTTGGGTTTAAGTGACCAAGTCACCTTCCTCAGAATTACTTGGAGATGAGCAAACTTCGGTTCACCATATTCGACCCAAATTTTCCAAAAGTTTGAGGTCCAAACCTAAAACTTTCGGGGTTCATCACTCACTCGCGAACCAGAAGTGAAATTATTATACTCTGGGGCCTCTTCAGTTAAATAGGTTACTCTGGGGTCTCTTCAGTATAATAGGTTACCTTTCCTCACCTCTCCTGGGCAACCTGGTGACATCTGCTTCTCCTCCTACATCCTCTTCCGGCATCTTGGGTGACATCGGCACCCTGGGGTCACCACTGAAGCCTTTGATTGGGAAGCGCCAATGTCATGACACTTGCCAGGATGTCCAAGAAAAGTGAGGGAAGGTGAGTATAACTGTTGGTTATTTTTATGCACCTCCCCTGGGCCCCTACCTGATATGAAGAGACTCCAGAGTAGAATAATCTCACTTCAAGTTCATGGAGAACTTATCCAACTCGAAGTGAATCTTTGGGCCAAACCACCAATACCAGAAATGAAAAGAATCTCCATTCATCACCCATCTCTACTTGGCGATGTATCATAGAAGAGAACTTAGGATCCGTCACCCTTCATTGATGCAGAGATTTTCTTTTTGCTTAAATTTTTTCTGTGTTATAAAATGTACATTTCGGAAATTTAATAACCGGGAATAAAGTGGAGAAATGATCAGGTTCAGCCCACTACCTAGAAATACACAATTTCAATGTAATTACTTTTCCCTTGAGCAATGCAATTCATAATTATATTTCCCTAATCCCATGGTTAGTAAAAGACATGCTGTATAATCATTAACAGATTTGTTCTCACCAGGTAGACCATATGGCCTTAAAATGAATGAGAACAGCACCGAGCCAATTCCTCTACGCGACTGCCAGGCCGAACTGATCTTCTCCATACAGACCAGTTCAACTAAATAAATCATAGTATTTAATGTGCGGAGGGCTGCACGCCAGCGGGTAGAATTTGGGCAGTAATTGATACGGAATTAGGAAACATTGAACAGTTTAAGAGTTTTATAACTACCTGAGAAATAGAGGCAAAGACCCCAAGGAACGGAACAGCGCAAGGTAAAAAATTACATAGAGTGGTCTTCAAATGCACAGTATCTGCATCCAACGTCCTCAAAGCCACGTATAACGTTGCATTGAGGCTGATCATGTGGGTGTTTTGATGCCCTTGGAGTGGGCTCGTGCCCTCTGAAGATCATGTTAAGGACCATCCTCCATAGAGGAAGTGTGTTGTTCGTAGAGATGGTGGTGGGAAAGTGGCCCAAGTCTTATGAAAGAGGTTGGGGCAGGAAAATCGAAGTGGTGCCTTGTTTTTCGATTCTGATTTATTATACTGTATATACAGTGCCTTGCGAAAGTATTCGGCCCCCTTGAACTTTTCAACCTTTTGCCACATTTAAGGCTTCAAACATAAAGATATTAGAATGGCCAAGTCAAAGTCCAGACCTGAATCCAATCGAGAATCTGTGGAAAGAGCTGAAAACTGCTGTTCACAAACGCTCTCCATCCAACCTCACTGAGCTCCAGCTGTTTTCCAAGGAAGAATGGGCAAGAATTTCAGTCTCTCGATGTACAAAACTGATAGAGACATACCCCAAGTGACTTGTAGCTGTAATCGGAGCAAAAGGTGGCGCTACAAAGAATTAACTTAAGGGGGCCGAATAATTTGGAACGCCCCACTTTTCAGTTTTTATTTTTTACAAAAGTTTAAAATAACCAATAAATTTTGTTCCACTTCACAATTGTGTCCCACTTGTTGTTGATTCTTCACCAAAAAATTTATGTTTGAAGCCTGAAATGTGGCAAAAGGTTCAAAAGTTCAAGGGGGCTGAATACTTTCGCAAGGCACTGTAACATGCCTATAGATGGGTGAATCGGCTCTTACAAAGCCGGGTTCGACCCGGATATTCCAAATTGTTAGTTTTTTTTTACAAAACAGAACAAATGAAGATTCGACTGGGACAAACTAAAATGGTCGCTGCATTATTCTCTGGGGTTTCTTGAGAACTCAGAGTATAAGGCTAGGTTCACTTGGCGGAAAATGAAGCAAAATTCCACTTCAGTTTCCACCACCGGTTTCAGCCACGGGATTGCCGCAACGGAATGCCGATGTCCCAGCAAGTCCATGGCAGATTCCTATGTGTGAACCTAACCTAATAGGTGGAGGCCCAAGAGAGGAGAAAAAAATAAAAAAATATTCATACTCCCTTGCCGATGTGACTACTGGGGTCTAAAGAGCAAAAGCAAAAATTTGTGTTTTTTATGCTTTTTATATTGTACTTACTGCACATAGATAATCCGTCTTTTATTAGTTTGCATTTATACAGTACATACCGGATATTATATATCTGTTTTCATACTAGACTATAATATTGCAAACAACAAACTTTTGATATTAGTGTTATCCTTAGCCAGACTGAAATCTCCAGAATCCTCTATATCATTGATTGCTTAGAGCAGCAATTGAACAATTTCAGCAAAATTGATTTTCCTTTGCTCTTATTTATGGTCTCCCTGTCTGGCTCAGGATATGAACTTCGTGCTCGGTGCTTCAAGGTCTTGTGGTTAAGGGGATTTTTATATATTTATTTTAGACAAAGGGTGCACAGTGTCATCTCCTGATACTGTCATAACTTGCAGTCAGCTGTCAGACTGAGCACGACCTCAGTAGCTGAATTGTTTATCCCAGACAGACGCTCTTGGAAAGGATTCTGGGGATGAGACCAGCCAGGCACAGCGCACTTTGCTACTTAATATTTTCCTGATACTCTGCGTCTCAGAAATCATGATATTTCACCATAGAGGCGCAGTCAAACTTAACTTTTTGTTAGAATTATATTTTTGCATATTCAAATACTTAGCAAATTTGCATTTTCTTAAAGTTATAAACTAGAATTTTTTAAAGGAATGTTCCGGAATCAGATGTGTCATTTATTACCTTTCGTCCTGGATCAACATGTCACAAGATGATCAGCTTAAAAAAAAAAAAAAACATGTTTTGGAGATACTCTGTCCTGTCCATACTATACAGCAGTGATTCCTAACAGGGGTACTGTGGAGACCCACCAGGGGGCCACAGCACTTTGATTCAGAAGATGACTGCATACCTAATGCAAAATTATCTGCATCCTCGGAGTGTTTTTTGACTTCTCGTAAAATTTATTTGGTAGGGGTGTCCTACGGAAATTTTTTTTTCCAGGGGTGCCCTGAATCTGAAACGGTTGGGAAACATGGGTATATGGACATATAGTCCCTTCTCCCTCATCTTCAGAAAGTCGACCATGACCAACATCCTCAATCCAACCTCACACGTAGAAAGTTATCCATGGCCAACAAACATGACCATCTGCCTTCTTGTGGCTGCAGACTTTCCAACTTACGTTATCTGCCACTGCTCTCCAGTAGGCCCAGTGCTGGAGAGTGGTGGCACTTGTAGGAGGTCAGTGCCACAACGCTAGTGCACCACAAATTTTGGAAAGTGGCAGCAGAAATCGCTCTGCAGCAGCTGAATGGGATAAATTATAAGAGAAACCATGCCATTGTTCTCCCAAACTCCTGATGCAGTAGAGCGGCGGCAGTGACCTCCTACAAGTGCCACCACTTTTTTGCACCAGAACATTAAGAGAGCAGTAGCAGATCTGCAGGGAGAGATTACAAGTGGGAACTCTACCACTGCTCTTATGAAATCCCAATGCAGTAGAGCGGCGGTGCTAAGCTCCTGCAAGAGACACCACTCTCCAGTGTTGGGGCTTCATCATCATTCAGGAGAGCCCTGGCCAACCGAGGACCCACTGATACTATATGTGTCTATGTGTGGCCACCCAAAGGTTGTGTTGTCAGTGGCAGCCTGTCAAGGGATTTGCTAACATGCTGCAATAATGTTTTGTATTTGTAACACTGGAAATTTGCAGAAACGTAAAGGAGGACACATCTGAACAATAAATATATCAGTGGTGGGCAATAGGACCCTAACCAATCGGCAAAATGAAATGGTCGTAGAACTCCAGCGAGCACTACTGCCCATTAATGTAGTGGTTTATCCAGTTTTATATCTGAGTCTGGTCCCATTTGCCAGAATGCCATGGCCGGTTTGACCTGCATGGGGTGAATGGGGGGATACTTGTGAGTTTGGCGCATGTGCCGCCCACCATACCGACCAGCCTAGTCGAGGCATCTGACAAAGGAGGAGAAAATTCAGTGCTAATTAATTTCTTATTAATGATTTATAGTTTTTGTGTCACTCAGAACTGTAGATTCCCTATATAGGAAAAAACTAAATATCACACAAGGGTGAACATCCCCTTTAAGAACATTACCGACACTTACATTTTGTTGATGAACCGAGCTGTATATCCCCTGTTCATATTGATTTTTCGCAGTGTTGCAGGTTTAGGAGTCTGTGTGTAACTGCAGTGGGATTTTCAGCATTAACGTTCCAGCAGGGGAGATGATACAGTGTGAAATTGCGCTTCAGATATAGCTTTTTGTGAAATAGACCATCCAGTGGGAGGGCTTTTTATGCTGCAGTGAGCTGCGGAGTTGATAAACAGCACGGCAATCAATGTGTAATAATCAAAATTACCTGACTCAACAGTGTGGAAACCTGCCATCCCGGCTCAGATAGTCTCACCGACGGAACTGTCTAGATAAAGAGATCAGTAAACTCGATAAATCTCTGAGCAGCAGAAACAAGAGGAGAAGGCTCTGATGTGTCTTTCTGTGTCCTACAGTTCATCCAAATACAAAGTTCATGTTTTAAACTTTGCAGAATCTTGTACCCTTATCCGTCTTCTCATTTAGTCTTTCCATCTCTTGTCTTCTAAATATAACCAATATAATAAATCGTAAGGCGTGAATGTTGAGACATACTGTGGTAATAAGATGTGACGTAACGTCTCATAGGCACAGTGGAGGTCTTCTTTTTTTGGATTATTTGACTTATTATAGGCAATTTATCACTGTTGACCATAAGGAAGACAAGATGTTGGATTGAGATACCTTGGAACCCCCTGTCACGATGATTCTGGTGGTTTACCCTCAAGCTATAGGTCTATGTCTACATCTAATTGGGTTGAAAGCCTTGCTGATACCATTGTACATGAAGAAAAAAAGATCTAATAGTATATCAGTGAGATTATCCAAAAAAGTGACCAACCCCAGAAGGCTGGAGGATGCTTTGGTAGGCTAGTCTAAACTTGGACAAAGCATTTTCCATGCCATAGTTCGTGTAAGCCTCTTCAGATCTACAATACTGTTGTCCTTGATTTGGCTTAGTCATCTTCATGTGCCAAGTAATGTACTGAGTAGTGACATCAGCTCTCGCAGTTTCAGAAATAATCCATTTGCTACCTACGCATCCTTCATTCATTCATTTATTTACAGTGGGGAAAAAAGTATTGTCAGCCACCAATTGTGCAAGTTCTCCCACTTAATAAGATGAGGCCGACCTGTAATTGTCATCATAGGTAGCCCTCAACTATGAGAGACAAAATGAGAAAACAAATCCAGAAAATCAAATTGTCTGATTTTTTTTTTTTAAACTCGTTTTATTGAAAATTGCGTATCAGACAAAGGAAAAGAAATCAAAACAAATACATAACATGTTGCGCACCAAAAAACGAGAATTTCAATGTAAATTCACTCAACGCACCACATCCCACCTCGCCAGGTCCTCGTCCCATCCGGACCATATAACGTAGAAATTGTCTGATTTTTAAAGAATTTATTTGCAAATTATGGTGGAAAATAAGTATTTGGCCAATAACAAAAGTTCATCTCAATACTTTGTTATATATCCTTTGTTGGCAATGACAGAGGTCAAACGTTTTCTGTAAGTCTTCACAAGGTTGGCACACACTGTTGCTGGTATGTTGGCCCATTCCTCCATGCAGATCTCCTCTAGAGCAGGGATGTTTTGGGGCTGTCGCTGGGCAACACGGACTTTCAGCTCCCTCCAAAGGTTTTCTATGGGGTTGAGATCTGGAGACTGGCTATGCCACTCCAAAACCTTGAAATGCTTCTTACGAAGCCACTCCTTCGTTGCCCTGGCGGTGTGCTTGGCATCATTGTCATGCTGAAAGACCCAGCCACGTTTCATCTTCAATGCCCTCACTGATGGAAGGAGGTTTGCACTCAAAATCTCATGATACATGGCCCCATTCATTCTTTCCTGTACACGGATCAGTCGTCCTGGTCCTTTGCAGAGAAACAGCCCCAAAGCATGATGTTGCCACCCCCATGCTTCACAGTAGGTATGGTGTTCTTTGGATGCAACTCAGCATTCACTCTCCTCCAAACACGATGAGTTGTGATTCTACCAAACAGTTCTACTTTGGTTTCATCTGACTATATGACATTCTCCCAATACTCTTCTGGAACATCCAAATGCTCTCTAGCAAACTTCAGACGTGCCCGGATATGTACTGGCTTAAGCAGGGGGACACGTCTGGCACTGCAGGATCTGAGTCCCTGGCGGTGTAGTGTGTTACCGACGGTAGCCTTTGTTACGTTAGTCCCAGCTTTCTGCAGGTCACTCACTAGGTCCCCCCGTGCGGATCTGGGATTTTTGCTCACCGTTCTTGTGATCATTTTGACCCCTCGGGGTGAGATCTTGCGTGGAGCCCCTGATGGAGGGAGATTATCAGTGGTCTTGTATGTCTTCCATTTTCTAATTATTGCTCCCACAGTTGCTTTCTTCACACCAAGCTGCTTGGCTATTGCAGATTCAGTCTTCCCAGCCTGGTGCAGGGCTACCACTTTGTTTCTGGTGTCCTTCCACAGCTCTTTGGTCTTCACCATAGTGGAGTTTGGAGTGTGACTGTTTGAGGTTGTGGACAGGTGTCTTTTGTACTGATAACAATGTCAAACAGGAGCCATTACTACAGGAAAGGAGCGGAGGACAGAGGAGCCTCTTAAAGAAGAAGTGACAGGTCTGTGAGAGACAGAAATCTTGCTTGTTTGAAGGTGACCAAATACTTATTTTCCACCATAATTTGCAAATAAATTCTTTAAAAATCAGACAATGTGATTTTCTGGATTTGTTTTCTCATTTTGCTCTCATAGTTGAGGTCTACCTATGATGACAATTACAGGCCTCTCTCATCTTTTTAAGTGGGAGAACTTGCACAATTGGTGGCTGACTAAATACTTTTTTCCCCACTGTATTTACTTATTGTCAACTCTTTATGCACTCATTTGTACTCTGCCAGAGTCTTTATGCAATGACCTTGGCTGTCTCACCCAGAGTTTAGACTAGGCCACTGCCATACCACCCCATAGATTCCACTTCTCATTTCTTCCCACCCCTCTTCTCCTTTCATACGGTTGTCTCCGTCATGTTCTCTCCCCAATTTCCCCTCCCCTTCGAACAAGGCTTAATGGCTTTCACACTCCAGTTTTATCAACCCCCACATCCTTTGTTTCCATCATCCCCACTGTGATTTGTTTGCTTTGGTGTGTTATTGGGCTTTTGTGCCTAGTTATCTGCCCTGTTTTACTTTGTAAACTGAAAAATGTTGTACGAAGTTTTTGATATTTGATGTATGTGCTTTTATAGTCTCCTACTTTTGTACTCAATAAAAACAGTTTAAAAAAATAAATAAATAATAAATTTGGTAAGACAATTAAATCTAGATATGATATGATATTTATGTACCGGATAAAGTCAAAAGAAGATATCTTCTCTGTGTTTGTTTTTGGTTGGGTTATGTTGCAGACTGATGGACCTTACTCTTTTATTCACATATCAGTAGATGGGGGTCCAAACTTTGTTTCCATATGGAAAAAATAATTGAACAATCAGATCTATAGGAAACTGAATTGTCTACATTCAGAACTCTTTTGGGTAGAAAAAATGCTTTTGTGGTTAGGTCTGAAAGGCTGGACCACTACTTGGACATTCCACTATTACTTTCTATTACTATCAGTTTCTACTGTGATATGTAGAATTTGATCAAGTTTTGATAGAATAGTTTAAACTTTGCTGTATTAGACATCTCTGCCATGTCAGATATATATGTGACATAGAACAATAGCACATCGATGGTGAAGGTCACGTTTGATTGCCAGTTGGGCATGAATTTGGAAGTGAAAAGGGGAAGGACTGAGCATTCTGAGAAACACAGGTGTGTCTTTCCTTACCTTTCCTCTTGCCATTAGGCGATCCCAAGAAAAGTGCAAGATGGTCTAAAGAAATATAACGTTACCCTGGCATTCTTTATGCTATATGAGTGTGCAAGATTGTACAAAATTTGTAAGGTGAGTCTTCAGGAAAATTTTTCAGAATGGTAAGGGTGAACACAACTGTAGACTAAATAGTGTCTCATATAGATGGACCACCAATATTGGTATAGGCTAGATTTCGACTTAGATTTCCTAATATTATTTATTAAGATAGGTAAGTTTTTCCAGTAGCAAAGTGTTTCTACTTCAGGGTTCAATGTTAGGACTGACTAAAATAAACATTGAGGTTCGGTTAGCAAATACTAAGTTAGTAGAAGTATCAAGGTTGTAGATTGCAGGACTTTTTGTGTGGATGTTTAGACCATCTGTCCCTGTAATCCCTCAACCAGACCTCATGTGTGCTTGTTGGATTCTTTTATTGATTTACAATCCTATGAAAAATATGGAGGGTTTATATGATTTACATTTACCTGTAGTCAATAATTTGTATCATTCATCTTCTGCTTACAGGTGACCGTCAGTGACGGCGGTCCATCACCCAAGCACTCCACCGTCTGGGTGGTGGTTCAAGTCTTGGATGAAAACGATAACAAACCCCAATTCCCAGAAAAAGTTTATCAGATCAAACTTCCAGAGAGAGACCGTAAAAAAAGAGGAGAACCCATCTACAGAGCTTTCGCCTACGACAAGGACGAAGGTCCTAACGCTGAGATCTCCTACACCATTGTTGACGGCAACGAAGATGGCAAGTTCTTTATCGACCCTAAAACTGGCATGGTGTCTTCGAGAAAGCAGTTTTCAGCTGGGAGTTACGACATCTTAACAGTAAGAATTCATTATCCATTCTTTTCACGTTGTTTAACAGTGAGCCGGAGAAGGTTATTTACAAGGCTAATGCAAAATCAAAACACTTCACTACCTACTTGTATTTTAAATTTGCAAGTGCAAGCGGCCAGTTCCCCCGGGAACCAGAAAGGCTAGAACAGCATGCTGCCATAAATGATACATTTGTCTTTAATTCAAAACAGATCTGCCGTACACCGCGCTCTGCCGTTTAGGCTAAAAACCAGAAATAGATATTTTAAAATTCATTGGAAGCGTCTATTTTGATTTAGCCTCTTAGTGTTCCTTTGTCCCATTATTCCGGCATTTTTTTCTAAAAAGGCTAAATTTTTTTGGCATTTTCATGGAAAGACTTAGTAATTAAATAAATGTTTATTCAAAAGGCCAAGTGGAGTCAGAACGCAGAACGGATTACAAGAAAATCTTCAGAATAAATAAATTGATAAATATCTCTGAACTTTTCGGGGTCTTCAGTGGAATCTTTGCACTTCTTCAAAAAGTTGTTTTGTTGGCATGAAGAGTCTTCTTTACAGGCGTGATAGCTATTTGGTTGTGTTCACACTCACGCCGCAGGCTCCCTTTGGAGTCTCTGGCACAAGATCTGTCAGCTTTCATGGAAGGAATAAGTGCTATCATTGTTCATGCCAGTGCTTATAGCCTCGGAGCCTGTGGAGGGTGTCGCCTCATATATGACAAGGTGCACCCCCATTTTTAGGAAAGTGGTGTAGGCGGCACAAATTTTAAAAAGTCACAAAACCACGTATTTAGTCAATGGGTTCTGTTTAGCAAGGTTGGTGGCCATCATATGATGGATCTGGCAGAAGGTCTTGGCATAACACAAAGTCTTAAAGCTTGTGCCATGAAGACTATCCTCTATCCATAGGAATGAGGATAAATAACTGATCGATGGGGGTCTGACCACTGAGACTGCCACCGATCCTGAGAATTGGGGGGTGTTTTCCCCCATTGGATAGAAGATAAATACTCTCCACGGCATAACCCCTTTAGGTCAGATCATAAAGACGTGTGAGGGGTATTGATTGAGATAAAGCGATTCTCCACCATGGAGAGGTTAAAGAGGTTTCTCACCATTGACATTTATGACATATCCTCAAGATATGCCATAAATAACTGATAGATTGAGATCCCACCTTCAGGGCATTGTATTGCAGGATAGGGTTACATGTAAACAATTCTAGGAACCTTATGTTGTGGGAAAGCGAGACTTCTTTGACTATCATATTGACAGGGGAGATGGCCATTCAGCCAGGGAATCTATGTAGAGGTGTCTCCTCAAGTCTATGGAAAAACCAAGCCAAGTTTGTAGCTAAACAGTTTTTTCATATTGAATCAGGTCTATTTGGTAATATAGATGAACTACCAATGTCTACCTCTTTTGCTGACTGATTTAGTCAGGTCTACAGGGTGGATGACCACCTCGAAATCCACAGGCGGTGGTGCATGCTCAGTCAAGGCTACAGAGACTCAAGAAGTTATTCTAATAAAAGTTTGTGAAACTAATTCTATAGAAAAGAGGAGTAACATATACTTCTATTTCCCAAATCAGATCAAGGCCGTAGACAATGGGCGCCCTCAGAAGTCCTCCACTGCACGACTCCATATTGAATGGATAAAGAAGCCGCTGCCTTCAGCTACCCCCCTCACCTTCGATGAACCCTTCTACAACTTTACAGTCATGGAAAGTGATAAAGTGACAGAGATTGTGGGGGTCGTCACCGTGCAGCCTTCCAATATCCCTCTCTGGTTTGACGTCGAAGGTAAGACCAAGTCAAATTGAAATGACTCCACCCAAAAAAAATTAATTTAGCACTTAATATTTGTTGTATTTTTTTTTTTTTTTCTTTTAATTAAAAGGGACCACTTCTTCTTCATGGATGAGTCGTTAACTCTTTTGTTTCCTATTAGCAGCCACTTCCACTTTCTATGGTCATCCGAGAAGCACTTCACATCTTGTTGGGTCTCCAGCAGGAGAACATGCTTGTGATTGAAGCGTGAGTGCGCTTGTGTGACCGCTGCTCCATTCACTGCTATGGGGTTGACATAACTGTATTGTCTGGCAGCCCCATAGAATAGTCATATAAGCACAGTGGCACGTCATTTATAAGGAGGCTTTAGTGGGACTTGGTCCCGTGTTCTCCTTATCGCTTGGGGACCCAGCAGTCAGATTCCCAGTGATGTGATACTTATCCCCTATCCACAGGGTCTTTGATAGGTAAACCCCTTAAAGTGTAACACTACTTTTCTGAGCTACTGTCTACACCATCCTCTTTCTGCAGTAAAATTGTAACACATTTTACAACTTTTTTTTTTTTTTTTAAGTTGCACTTAATAAATCTGGAGTGACCACACCAACTAACTTTGAAAAAGTATAGCAAGCAGCATAAATAGGCAAAAAGCATAATTTTTTGTGTAAATAAGCCCAAAAAGTTGCAAAACTCTATTTTGGGGCTTGATAAATTCCCCCCCGATACATTCCCACTGTTCAGTCAGCATATAATACTAATGCTTACTGTATTGATTTGCCTTAAAGGGGTTATCAGGGATTATAGAACATGTCTGCCTTCTTTCTGAAGAGTGCCACTTCCTCCTCTCAGGATGTGACATCATGTCCGTTGCACGGGTCTGAACTGCAGCATAGCCATGTGACCAATAGACATGATGTCACTTCCTGAGAGGAGGATGTGAGACTTCTGAGAGGAGGATGTGGAGCTCTTCCTGAAAGAAAATAACCTTGTCTTCTAATATCAGATAACCCCTTTAAAGGGATTGTCCAAGATGTCCGATTCGTGGTCTTGAATTCTAAATTTATGGAGCGCAATCTCTTTAATCCAATATCTACCAATACAGAGAAGTTCGGCACTTTATTTTAACCACAGAATTATAATATAATGTAAAATTTAACAAGTCCCGGGAGAGAAAACTGAACAGAAAAAATACAAATTAGTGACTGATTATTGAATATTGTAACTTTTAAAAAAATTGAAGTTGCGTATTTTCAGTTTTTTGTTTTTAATTTTATTTAGAGATTTCCGAAGGTTCTCCACCCTTACAGAGATTTTTTGAGACCTTTTTATGGCCAGAATATAATAATATATTGTATCCTATATTGATGTTGGATTTAAGGAATTTTATTACAATTCGTGAGTTTACTAAATATGTGCACAATATAATCGCTCATTTTTCTGACCAGCCGCCGTCTCCAGGTTTTGCCCTTGCTTTGCTTTCACTAATTCTGTTTTTTCTTTTCTGTTTTTTTTTTTGTGTTGTCAGATTTAACCCCTTATTTGCTCGTGCACTAATCTTGTCCTGTGTGACTTACCTCTTTCTCTCTCTCTTTTCTCTCTCGCTGCCTTTTCCACTGTCTCTATCCTTTTCTGCTGACTGTCCTGCTGCAAGGTGGCAAGCATGCCCGAGAGATGTTCTATATTCTGCAGACAGCTTGTGGGCAGAACTGCTCATCCGAAGGTATTATTGGCGCAAAATACATTTTGCTAAATTGCTTCTATCTGACAGAGACTTTTTTTTTCTTCTCCCTTTTGGAGCTTTTTAAATGGTGTTTTATAGAGATGTCTGAGGAAGTATATTAGTCTGTTCACAAAATGCTACATATTCCATTTTTATTTTTTTTATTTTTTTATTTTTTGCAAGCCGGTATCCAATTACTTTTCCTTTCATCTCTGTCATTCCTTATTCCTGTGACTCCTGATATCAACGCTCAGTGATCAGGTTAGAGTTTTATTAGAATATTTTGCCCAGAATGGAGTCTGCAGGCTATAAACACACTGCTTTATATTTTGCAGAATGATTTAAATTAAAATAATGAAATTAAATATTTTTAAGAATTTTAATTTGCTGTATTTAATTTTAACGGTATAATTTTAATGAACAAATAATCATATTTTCCATATTTAATAAAACTAATTTACTTCTTTGTTTACCTATTTCACTTTTAATGTAAAATATTAAAATGATATATTTTAAAACAAAAATCTAAACAAATTAAGTTAATAATAATAAAAATAATGATTAATATAATTATTAATATAAAAATTCTACTTTTTATTTACCTATTAACCAGTACAGTCGTGGCCAAAAGTTTTGAGATTGACACAAATTTTGGTTCTGACAAAATTGGCTACTTCTGTGTTTTTAGATCTTTTAGTCGGACGTTTTGATGGTATAATTTCTAAGCTTTTCATACGGTTTTACACGTTTATTGACAAATACATCACGTTTATGTAAAGTCTCAATATGTACAGCGCTGACCCTTATTTTTCAAGACTTCGGCTTGTTTTCCCCGGCATGGTGGATATCATCTTCTGGGCCAAATCCTGACTGGTGACAAATCCATTCTTACTAATCCATCATTGGAGTTTATCACAATTTCTGTCTTTGTTTCTGTACCCGCTTTTGGCAGATTGAGCACAGGTTCTCATTGGGATTGAGATCTGGAGAGTTTCCTGGCCTTGGACCCACAATTTTGTTCACTGAGCCACTCAGAGACATGGTCTCCATTATGCTAGAAATAGCATTGTTCATCACCAAATTGCTCCTGGATGGTTGGGAGAAGTTACTCTTGGAGGACATTTAGATACCATTCTTTATCCATGGCAGTGTTCTTAGGCAAAATTGTGAGGGAGTCCAGTCGCCTGGATGGAAAACCACCCCACACATGAATGGTCTCAGGGTACCTTACTGCTGGCATGACATAGGAGTCATGGTAGTGCTCACCTTTTCTTCTCCGGACAGTCGTTCTTCCAAAAGGCACTTCTCTCCATCAAGGACATAGTAAAATTATGCAGGATCTACAGGGTTTGGAGTGCCGAGGACTGGGGTAAAGTTATTTTCTCTGATGAAGCCCTCTTCAGACTGTTTGGGACATATGGAAGAATGATTGTCCAGAGAAGAAAAAGTGAGCGCTACCACGAGACCTGGGTCATGCCACCAGTGAAGCATCCTGAGGCCATCCATGTGTGGTGTGGCTCTTCATCTAGAGCAGTGGGCTCACTCACAATTTTGCCTAAGAACACTGCCATGAAAACAGAATTGTAACTAAACATCCTTTATGAATAACTTCTCCCAACCATCCAGGACATAACTGGTGATGAACAATGCTTTTTCCAGTATGATTGAGCACCACTCCACAAGGCAAAAGTGATAACTAAGTGACTCAGTGAACAACTGATTGATATTTTGGATCCATGGCCAGGAAACTCCCTATATCCATTGAGAACCTGTGGTCAATTCGCAAAAATTGTGGTCAATTGTGCTAAACTCCAAGCACTATTTAGGTAAGAACTGGTTGTCACCAGTTACGATTTGGCCCAGAAACTGATATCCAGCATGCCAGGGCGACTTGCTGAAGTTTGGAAAAATAAAGGTCAACACTGCAAATATTGAGTCTTTACATAAACTTAATGTATTTGGCAGTAAAACTTATAAAATGCTAATAATTGTGTTTCAGTAACCATAGAAACATCTGACTAAAAGATCTCAAAACACTGAAGGAGCAGACTGTGTGAAAACCAAAATATGTGCCGGTCTCAAAATTTTTGATTTTTTAATAAATCTAATGTATTTAGTTATTTATTAACCCATATGAGTTTTAATGATAAATAATAATTCAAACATTTATTTTCAGAAAATCTACTTTTTAGGTTTTTTTTCAGCCCGTATCATTTTTATGTACAGATAATTGAGTTATATACTTAGAAAAATCTATTTATTTTTACTTTCAATGTACAAATTAGTTTTCTCGCATTGTAAAAAAAAAAAAAAAAAAAAATAAAGTCCAATTTTTCTTATTGGAAAACATTCCTTTCAAGAGCTCAGTTATCACAATCAATATATCTTGATGGTAATTTTAATTTGCGGCATCTGCAGAAAACTATACTAAATCCCATAAGTCGTGTAATAATTTTAATACACCGTTTTAATAGAGCTGGTGTTTTTTATTGCTTCGGGGGCTTCCGTCATAATCATTTTGCTGACCTGATTAGCGGAGAAGTTTTAAGATTATGCCTATGCCTGAAGAAAAGTAAAATAGTGTAGTAAATATCTTCTATGAATCCATTGGAGAGACTCCAAATGCAATACCGAATGACGATTATGCAAATTTGATGGTGGCAAAGAATTAAATCTACATCCACAGAATTCTGGAACACATCATGACTCTTAAAATGACCCTAAAACTGGCCATATACTTCAGATCAAGCACTCATTCGCCCGACAGCTGTTTCTTCCGAATCTCTATACACATCTACACCCAACTTGGCCAAACATGCAGGTGTTCTAAGTAAGGAAAGGGGAGTAAGCAACTGTGAGACACCACTGGCGGTGGCTTATCTTTCCTCGGATCAAAAGGAATTGATTGAAATCCAACAACCCAATCCGTCTTTACACCAACATCAGGGGAAAGTATGAGACACATTAAATGGTTGTCTGGTTCTGATGATATCAGCAGGTTTAGTCAATATTAATATAATATTTTTGGCCAATAATATTCCTTCCATCTGAAGACAAGACTTCTACAATGACAATGACTTCTACAGGACAACTATTGATCTTAACATGGCTTTAGAGGGTACTGCCAGTTATTGAGCTGACACCCCCAAGAACATACAGTCATATGAAAAAGTTTGGCACCCCTATTAACTTAATCATTTTTAGTTCTAAATATTTGGGTGTGCAACAGCCATTTCAATTTGATATACTAATAACTGATGGACACAGTAATATTTCAGGATTGAATGGGTTTTTGTACTAACAGAATGTGCAATATGCATTAAACCAAATTTGCCGGTGCAAGTATGGGCACCTCAACAGAGTGACATTAATATTTAGTAGTCCTCCTTTTGCAAAATAACAGCCTCTGTCGCTTCCTGTGCTTTTAATCAGTTCCTGGATCCTGGTGGGTATTTTTGACCATTCCTCTTTACAAAACAATTCCAGTTCAGTTAAGTTTGATGGTCGCCGAGCATGGACAGCCCGCTTCAAATTATTCCACAGATGTTCAATGATATTCAGGTCTGGGGACTGGGATGGCCATTCCAGAACATTGTAATTGTTCCTCTGCATGAATGCCTGGTAGTTTGGGCTGTGTTTTGGATCATTGTCTTGCTGAAATATCCATCCCCGGTGTAACTTCAAATTCGTCACTGATTCTTGTACATTATTCTCAAGAATCTGCTGATACTGAGTTGAATCCATGCGACCCTCAACTTTAACAAGATTCCCGGTGCCGGCATTGGCCACACAGCCCCAAAGCATGTGGACCTCCACCAAATTTTACAGTGGGTAGCAAGTGTTTTTCTTGGATGCTGTGTTTTTTGGACGCCATGCTTAACGCCTTTTTGTATGACCAAACAACTCAATCTTTGTTTCATCAGCCCACAGGACCTTCTTCCAAAATGAAGCTGGCTTGTCCAAATGTGCTTTTGCATACCTCAGGCGACTCTGTTTGTGGCGTGCTTTCAGACGGCTTCTTTCGCATCACTCTCCCATACAGCTTCTCCTTGTGCAAGTGTGCTGTATTGTTGACCGATGCACAGTGACACCATCTGCAGCAAGATGATGCTGCAGCTCTTTGGGGTGGTCTGTGGTTGTCCTTGACTGTTCTCACCATTCTTCTTCTCTGCCTTTCTGATATTTTTCTTGGCCTGCCACTTCTGGGCTTAACAAGAACTGTCCCTGTGGTCTTCCATTTCCTTACTATGTTCCTCACAGTGGAAACTGACAGGTTAAATCTCTGAGACAACTTTTTGTATCCTTCCCCTGAACAACTATGTTGAACAATCTTTGTTTTCAGATCATTTGGAGTTGTTTTGAGGAGCCCATGATGCCACTCTTCAGAGGAGATTCAAATAGGAGAACAACTTGCAATTGGCCACCTTAAATACCTTTTCTCATGATTGGATACACCTGGCTATGGTTCAAAGCTCAGTGAGGTTACAAAACCAATTTTGTGCTTCAGTAAGTCAGTAAAAAGTAGTTAGGAGTATTCAAATCCATAAAATGATAAGGGTACCCAAATTTTTGCACCGGTCAAATTTTGGTTTAATGCATATTGCACATTTTCTGTTAGTACAATAAACCTCATTTCAATCCTGAAATATTACTTTGTCCATCAGTTATTAGATATATCAAATTGAAATGGCTGTTGCAAACACCCAAATATTTAGAACTAAAAATGATTAAGATTAATAGGGGTGCCCAAACTTTTTCATATGACTGTATCAGATTGTGTCTTCTCTCAAAGTTGACCCATCACGATTATCTATGAGATTTTAGTAACCAGTGAACATACAGATGTGTCCTTCCTTTCCTTTTCTCTTGGCTTGTGATATTCCGAGATGAGTGACATGAAATTTTCTTGGTCACATTGCACCGCACTTCTCGACATTCACGAGCCAAGAAGAAAGGACCTGTGTTGGAAAGGCCAAGAATAAGAAGGATTATTTTTCCTTACTACGCCAAAGTTAGCATAGACTTTTCCTTATTTTCTAGAGGTCTTGGCTTGGCTTTGGGTTGTGCTCCTATATGTTCTTTCTTTAAAGAGGACCTTTCACCACCTCCATCAGCTCCAACTTTTTGCATCCTTTAACATGTACCACCAGACTGATTCGCAAGCAGATGGAATTTTTCTCTAGCCCCCATCATTCCCGAACAATCATTCTGTTAGTTTCAACACCCAATATGCTAATTAGACTCTTTATTGTCAGGTGGGCAGTCCTGAGCTGGAACAGACAGCCTGGTACCACCTACCTGACAACAGAGTTACCACTTACCATACTGGGTGCTGAAAATATCAGTATCGATTGCTCAGGAATGGTGGGGCTATAGAGAAAATTCTAACTGAATCGGAATCAATGGAATGGAATCTATTAAAGAATGCAAAAAATTGGAACTGGTGGCAGTGGTAAGATGTTCTCTTTAAGAACTTTCCATTGACTGCAAACTAATTGGAATGAGAACACGCTAAAAGAGTGTTGTAAAACCTCATACCAATACTAAATCTTCTCACATAAACACAATAGATTAATCTTAGATATTGTTCAGTTTTTGTGTGTCTGAGGAGCCTTGGCCATTTTCCAAAACGCCATGCTAGTTAATAACGGGAAATGCAATGAAAGCCTGTCATCTGGGACCAACGCGTTTCGCTGCTCTGTGGAGTTTACTTTGATCACATTATCCCCTTAATTTGAAGGCAAATATGAGAATCAAACAAATCTTTCTTGAAAAAGATGACCTAGATATGGAAGCAATTTATCATAAAATATTGCAAACTGTACTAAATATACTAAAAATATTAAATATAAAATGAAATAGAATGTGGTAAATAGATGCATAAGGTCATAGACTGTGAGGGTGTTTGGTAAGGATTAGATATTAGATTCATAAACCTACAGTGTCTCGATATTATTCCAGCATTACCTGGAGCTTTATGTTGCTTCTCTATACATTATTCACTTGACCTAGATATTTGTATATCCAGTTTATATACTGTTGTCTGAGCGTAGGGACTGATCAGATGAAAGGTCATGATATGCATCAACACACTGTACATAAAATTTTTATCACTGTAAAATATCTCAGAATTTTTGGATTACTTTATATGTAAAATTCGTAGACCATACTGTAGTTGGTTCCATGGAGAAAGCAATGACCCAAGAGCGTACACAAGGGAGAAGTTTAAGGGTTAAAAGCGCCCCCTTGCTGACCCAAGCGTTACATAGTGAACATTATGTTCGCAATTCTCACGATTCTTAGGGTATGTTCACACAGTGGAATTTGGCACTGAATTTGAAGCATATTCTGCCTCAAAAGAAGCTCCAAATTCCGCCTAAAATCAGTCCCCATTTATTTCAGTGGGAGGCAGATGCTGATTTTTCCTCCTCAACAGGCTCGATCTTCAGGCAGATTCCACCTGATAACTCCCATTGAAGTAAATGGGAGGCAGAAAACACCACCTGGCAGGTACGGAATGTGACGTGGATTTTGACGCGCAATTTCAGCTAGTAACAATTCTACTTCAAATTTCTGAAGCTGAATTTTCAGCTAGGAAAATCTCCGTCGTGTGAACAACCCCTTAGGACTGCTCACTCCTTATCTACTCATGGCATTGGCGTTGACGTAGTTAGCGTGTGCCGACGTCAGAGCAAACGAGTACAGGGTGTCCTAAGAGTGATAAATATTAAGCATACTGAGTCCTTACTCTCTGGGGGCTAGAAGCAATATACTGCGAGGGGGTTGGGTGAAGCATTATTTTGTGGAGGGACATTATACCATGTGGAGGTCATGGGGCATTAAGTGGGTTCTGTTGACAGACTCCCTTTAAAGTACCAATATTAAAAATGGTATATGGGGGTGATACAAATTTTGCATTAGAGTCATGAGCTGCACGTAAGGCCCTGGG
The DNA here is from genome assembly GCA_947044405.1 of Leptodactylus fallax. Taxonomy (NCBI): domain Eukaryota; kingdom Metazoa; phylum Chordata; class Amphibia; order Anura; family Leptodactylidae; genus Leptodactylus; species Leptodactylus fallax. The sequence goes on along the minus strand of CAMRHE010000133.1, from coordinate 3,428,828 downwards.
CTGGTGTTGCTACTGACACCAATATGAGCTGATGGGTTAAGGTCTCCTTTTTTGCATCCAGCAGTAATCCATTGTACAGAAGTTTCTGAGTACATAACAATTTAATACTCCCAAACTTGGACAAGCCACAATTTCATCTGCACTTGTAAATCAAGTCCTCTGACGGCTCCAATGTGTTTACTTCATTCTGTTCCATATTCCCTCTAATCCTACTAGATTTTTATCGTAAGTCTACGAACACACATTAAATATGTGTCTATACAGCAAGCCGTAATTTCCAGTTTCCATCTTAAAATTGTTCTCCTAGCAGGTCATTGCCGACAAAGAGAAACTTGGTGGCTCGGAGCTTTTATACCCTACCATGCAGAAAATAAGCACGGTTCAATCTTGCATTTTATAGCCTGTCAGACCAGATGTTCTGTGCAGTTTTTAGTAAAAATTGTTCTGTTTCCGAAGTATGGATGGAATTATAGAATTCTCTCCTGAACAAGCGTAACCCATATTTATGTATATATTATATAACTCGTAGCGGTAGGGAGCAGCACTGCCTCTTCAAGGGCCTCATTCATAATTTATTGGACAGACTTTTTGGTTTATAATTTATGGGCTCATATTAATGTGCTTCCTGTATTACATATACTATGCAAATGTTGATCCTTTGAAAATAGTAGGGGGGCAGAATGGCTGGTGTCTGACTCTGATGGTGTCCCAGGTTGTACCCATAGATGCTGCCATACTGTGCTGCACTCAGTTTCAGTAAGCTGATCTGATAATGTATCATCTATGGTCTCAGAATGATCCACTAGGCCAGTCAGATGGTCAACCTCATAGTAACATACTTAAGGTTGGATAAAGACACAATTCCATTAACTCCAACCTATAATTCTACCATGTTGATCCAGAGAAAGGCAACAAAAACCCATGAGGTTGACATCAATTGCCCCATATTGGTAGAAAGAATTCCTTCCCAACTCCAGTTATGACAATTGGAATAAATCTCAGCCCAGTCCAGATAACTAGTTCCCAGAATTAAGTTTTTGACTGATCCTCTTGAACATAGACAACCCTATGGCCATTGGTTGAGAAAGGCAAAGTTAGCCTCCTATCTACCCTACCCTTATCTTGTCGGTGTTGAGCCTTTTTATTGATATCACCATGGACCTTCCAATCCTAAAGGACCTGGCACTTGTCGATGTTTTCCTGGTTCTGATGCCAGCCTTGCACTTGAAGGATTCCATGTCTGTACATCCTTCTGTTGAGTTATCTACATGCAAATCAATTCAGTCTCTCAACTCCCAGATACTATGATCAACTTTTTGGTCTCAATTTACCCATGAAACATCTGTGCAGAGCAGTCCCTCCAAGTATACTGTTAAAACACCTTTACATACATTTAGGCTACATGGTGACTTCTGTATGATACAGGAGCATGGGCAAGTCAATGGTTTGGGTTATGACTGCTTTTTTAAGTTGACTTTGGCCAAAAGTTTTGTGGGATTTGTCATTGCCACACTTGACAGTACAATCCAAAATTCTATGAAGCAATAGGAAAAAGAATCACCATCATATTTGTATTAGAACTTAGCTGGATGAAGTCTAAAGATGGCTCTACATTAGTCTAAGGTTGGCAAAACCCACAGTTTTCGCGGAGAACCAGCCAACCATCCTATGTATATTAGATTTTCAGGTAAAGTTCTTTCAGCCTATGTCAGGGAAAATTGGGATCAGAATGAATTTCAGCATGTTCCACTATGAGCCAGGGTGGAGATCCACTAGCTAGCCAACAAGAGGTGATCTAGACCCATCAATTTGCGTCCTAGTCGTAAGACTCTTATTAAAAAAAATATTGTAAAATTTATTACAATAAAAATTTAGACACAAATTTAAGATGATGTCCAAATGCTAATATTTTCCTTAAAATTATTACAATCCAACTGAGTTTTTTTGTTTTTTTTTGCTTTTTTTTAATTACAGTATATTCTTTGTATAAAATTTCCCATAGCCAGACAAAAGCAAAAGTTCTGCAGGCAACTGTAAGGTAACTTTTATTTAGTAAGTGCCAAAATAATTTGGAAGATGAATAATTTTACAGCAGGCTGTACCTTAAGCTTTTGCTTTTCATCTCCGGCTATGCCATTGAAATTTTTATGCTTATTTTATTTTTCTCTTCTAATTAACAGAACAAAGTATTCTCTTTGAAAAATACTATACTCTCCCAAGGCTTTCAATTAAAGACTTTTCTTGAAACTCCATTCTTCAAACGATTTTACAGTCAATTTTTTTGCATCATTTCCCAAGCAAATCAATTAAAACGTTAATTGGAAGATGCCATGTCTTCTTAGCATAAAATGTTAAAAAAAAAGGCATGTAATCTCATAGCTGTACCAGGCTACCTTGGTATCTCTACCTCCAAAATGAAATGTCAAGGACAATTATGTGCTTGCTAAAAATTATGAAATTATAGAAGATGGTGCTGGTGTTGCAGTTAGAACGGAAAGAGAAAAATTTAATTTAAAATTATTCTCCCGGAATGTTGGGATTTCTAGAATTAATCTTTAAATTCAATAAATTTCACTCTTGGTTTGAATAAGACTAGACATAAGAATAAATAATAGAGAGATAAGAGTGAGGCTAACAATATTCTTTAGATAGCTGTTGGCTGAACCTCTCTTCAACCTTCATATCTTCCTGTAGAACAAAATAATTGGTCACCATTCATTTAAGACCAATTCCAAGAGCTAGATAGGCAACATGTCTAGTGGTTTCCTTCCTTGGAAACCAAAAATATCCATAAAAATTTTTATAAGTCTTTAAACAAGTTTTTGTTTACTCTCAGAATGATTTACAGTGGGTACGGAAAGTATTCAGACCCCTTTAAATGTTTCACCCTTTGTTTCATTGCAGCCATTTACTAAAAGCAAAAAAGTTAATTTTATTTCTCATTAATGTACACTCAGCTCCCCATCTTGACAGAAAAAAACAGAAATGTAGATATTTTTGCAAATTTATTAAAAAAGAAAAACGGAAATATCACATGGTCATAAGTATTCAGAGCCTTTGCTGTGACACTCATATATAACTCACATGCTGTCCATTTTCTTCTGATCCTCCTTGAGGTGGTTCTACTCCTTCATTGGAGTCCAGCTGTGTTTAATTAAACTGATTGGACTTGATTAGGAAAGGCGCACACCTGTCTATATAAGACCTCACAGCTCACAGTGCATGTCAGAGCAAATGAGAATCATGAGGTCAAAGGAACTGCCCAAGGAGCTCAGAGACAGAATTGTGGCAAGGCACAGATCTGGCCAAGGTTACAAAAGAATTTCTGCAGCATTCAAGATTCCTAAGAGCACAGTGGCCTACATAATCCTTAAATGGAAGAAGTTTAGGATGACCAGAACTCTTCCTAGTCCTGGCCGTCCAGCCAAACTGAGCAATCGTGGGAGAAGAGCCTTGGTGAGAGGGTAAAGAAGAACCCAAAGATCACTGTGGCTGAGCTCCAGAGATGCGGTAGGGAGATGGGAGAAAGTTCCACAAAGTCACTATCACTGCAGCCTCCACCAGTCGGGGCTTTATGGCAGAGTGGCCCGAAGGAAGCCTCTCCTCAGTGCAAGACATATGAAAGCCAAAAAACACATGAAGGACTCCCAGACTATGAGAAATAAGATTCTCTGGTCTGATGAGATGAAGATTGAACTTTTTGGCGTTAATTCTAAGCAGTATGTATGGAGAAAACCAGGCACTGCTCATCACCTGCCCAATACAATCCCAACAGTGAAACATGGTGGTGGCAGCATCATGCTATGGGGGACAGGACGACTGCTTGCCATTGAAGGAAAAATGAATGCGGCCAAGTACAGAGATATCCTGGAGGAAAACCTCTTCCAGAGTGCTCTGGACCTCAGACTGGGCCGAAGGTTCACCTTCCAACAAGACAATGACCCTAAGCACACAGCTAAAATAACAAAGGAGCGGCTTCAGAACAACTCTGTGACCATTCCTGACTGGCCCAGCCAGAGCCCTGACCTCAACCCAATTGAGCATCTCTGGAGAGACCTGAAAATGGCTCCACCAACGTTCACCATCCAGCCTGACGGAACTGGAGAGGATCTGCAAGGAAGAATGGCCGAGGATTCCCCAAATCCAGATGTGAGAAACTTGTTTCATCATTCCCAAGAAGACTCATGGCTGTACTAGCTCAAAAGGAAGGGACTTCTACTCAATACTGAGCAAAGGCTCTGAATACTTATGGACATGGGAGATTTCAGTTTTTCTTTTTTTAATAAATTTGCAAAAATATCTACATTTCTGTTTTTTTTTTCTGTCAAGATGGGGAGCTGAGTGTACATTAATGAGAAATAAAATGAACTTTTTTGCTTTTAGCAAATGGCTGCAATGAAACAAAGAGTGAAAAATTTAAAGGGGTCTGAATACTTTCTGTACCCACTGTACATGCCTTCCTTTCCTACAGTTCTCCACCTTGGACAATCCCTACTGGTCTTGTCCTTAAGTTGAAGACCAACTTATGGTCAAGAACCGTAAATAACTTGACAAAGTATGAGAGATTTATTGGCACCCCTTGAAGGCAAGCAGCACAGTAGGGGCATATCTTACTAGATTCACTAATCTACAACCTTGTCTTTCTCAAGGCGGTCATTAACCACTTCCGTACTGCCCATAGACTATATACGTGGTTGCCTTGTTATGCAAGAACGTACCGGTACGTCCAAGCAGAACTCAGTAGCTGCACGAAATCCTGCAGCTACTGAAACTGGGAGCCGGCTGTAATTTCAGCCAGAGCTCCCAGAGATTAGGCAGGGAAGGTAATAAACCTTCGATCGCTGTGTATAAACCCACCCTCTTTGGTCAAATTATGGTATCAAAAACTGACAACCCATTTCGGACATTTTTGTTTACATGTTATACAATGGTAGTTCCCCCCCAATTCCCAAATTCTATACTGGTCTATAGCTGGGCAGATTTACCATTAAAGAGTCTAAAAGAGCTGACAATACAAGTAGAAGCTGTGATGGCAGCCATATTGGTTGTCATCTAGTTGATCCAGAAATGGTTGAAATAATTTTTTATGAACTTTACTGGACACAACTTTGTAGGAGTAAAATCTTCAAAATTCTTCAGAATTTCAAGAAATCAATAAATGGTTCTTAAGTGTTGTTGTTGTGACATTGTCCGGTCAGTCCACTACATAATTCTTGTATTTTTGCAGAATAGACCTGCGCTGTCAGTTCCTATTATTTATAGCTGACTGGTGAAACCGGTAATGCACGATGGGAGATCAGTGTCTTGGAAAGACTTAATCTTTATAAATCTTTAATCCAATATTGCTGGTGGTTTCAGAATTCCAGAAAACGTTTTGTTTTTCCATTTTCTTGCATGACACATAATGTGATCTCGATTGCCGTACTTCATGTCAAGGTTTCTGGGTCAGTTGCCATCCATGACACACGGGAAGTTATCAGTTATAGCGCACCTCCTGTAAGAATTATTTGTGAGGATTGTAAGAATTGTTTTTGAGGAGGATTGTAAACATTTCTCAGTTTATTTATTCAGGTTTAGTATATACAGTCATGGCCAAAAGTTTTGAGAATGACATAAATATTCTATTTTCACATGATCTGCTGCCCTCTGGTTTTTATGTGTGTTTGTCAGATGTTTTTATCACATACAGAAATATAATTGCATTCATATTATGAGTAACAGAAGCTTATATTGACAGTTAGAATGAGTTAATGCAGCAAGTCAATATTTGCAGTGTTGACCCTTCTTCTTCAGGACCTCTGCAATTCTCCCTGGCATGCTCTCAATCAACTTCTGGACCAAATCCTGACTGATAGCAGTCCATCTTGCAGAATCAATGCTTTAATTTTTTTTTATATAACTGTAATTTTATTGAAAAATTTTTCATTAACAAGGAATAAAGAAAAAACAAAAAAACAATAATAATCAAACAAACAGGAAGCATTGAGGTAAATAGAGGCTATCCGCCTCCTCCCCCTTAAGCAATATGCATTTAAATTAAGCAGTGAGCAAGGGAGGGGGGGAATGGAGGGGTTAAGAAGACAAGGGTAGGACCAAAGGGAAGGGGGGGGGGGAAGGAGAGGACTAGAGATCAGAGACCCTGTGATGTACAATACATGTCCCAGGGTGCCCAAATAGCCCCAAAGGTTTCCCGTGAATTATGTAGGCCAGCAGTCAGGTATTCAAGACTCCTCACATCCTTCATTCTAGCCACAAGCTCAAGACTAGATGGGGGACTCACCTTCTTCCAGTTTCTAGCTATGAGAGTTTTAGCTGCAGTACAAAGATGCAAGAAAAGCCTGGATGACTTATTGCTCAGGTGCCTGGGGGGAAGGTTCAGGAGATAAAGAAGAGGGTCAAGAGGAACCTCTTGCAAAAAGAGAGCAGTCGTCAGAGTCCTGACCTCCCTCCAAAAACCGAGGATGAGAGGGCACGTCCAAAAGATATGGTGCAGGGTACCCACCGCAGCTCCACAGCGCCAGCACCATGGAGGAACTAATGGGTTTAAAGTATGAAGGAGAACCGGAGTATGATACCAATGCATCAACAGCTTATACTGCGCTTCCCTAAACGTAATGCACTGAGATGATTTCTGGGCCCGAGACCATACAATCCGCCACTGTTCCTGGGAGATGGGTTTACCCACCGCCTCCTCCCATTTAAGCATATAGCGATGATTAACAGGAGAGCCTGTAGTTTGTGAGTTAAGAAGTTGGTAAATAGAGGATATAAAGCCCCTAGTGGACGTGCCTGCACGGCAAATCTTTTCAAAAGCGGTGGGGAGTGACACCTTAAGAGACCCATGGAGGGAGCGGACAAAGTGAACCACCTGCAAGTAATGGAACCATTCAGTACCTGGCAGGTTTTGATTAGCTGTAAGATGAGCAAAGGACCTGAGTTCCAAGGTTCCAGGGTCAACCATGTCAGCAATCCAGTAAAGGCCAGCTTCAGACCACACTTTAGTCATGGCAGAAGTCAGGCTCTCCGGGAGAAGGGGGTTGTATAGTATGGAGACCATAGATGAGCGCGGGGACATCAGGGAGAATCTAGCACAACAGGTAGACCAGATAGATCTAGTAAACCGAATGGGGCCCAACAGGTACGAGGCAGGGGGGGGGGGGGGGAGCTGACCCACAGAAGCACGTAAGGATGCATGGGTGCCAGCCATAGCTTCTCTATCTGCACCCATCTGGTGTATGCTGGCATAGCCGCCCAGAATGGGATATGGCGTAAGTGGGACGCCCAGTAATAATGTAACAAATGTGGGACAGCCATACCCCCAGACCCCCTATCCGCCAGCATAACAGATCTAGGTATTCGGTGTCGTTTTGCTTGCCAGATAAACAGGAAGATAGCTTTCTGTAGGTTCCGTAATTCTCCCCGAGGTATCGCGACCGGGAGCGTCTCGAAAAAATACAGTAGCTTCGGGAGGAGAGTCATCTTGACCGCAGCAATTCTCCCCAAAAGGGAGATAGGCAAGGGTTGCCATTTGTCCAATAGGGCTCTTAGCTCACAAAACAACGGCGGGTAGTTTGCCGAGTACAGGGTCGCATAGGAGGTGGATATATGAACTCCCAGGTAGCGGATAGAGGACTCCCGCCACTGGAAATCGTAATTACTGCGGAGGAGAAGGAGAAGGTCCCGTGGGATGTTAAGTGGGAGTGCCTCAGTCTTCGCGGGGTTCACCTTATACCCTGAGAGATCACCATAGGTCTCCAGCGAGCGCAGCAAGTTTGGAAGGGTAGTATGAGGGGAGGTGAGAATGAGGAGTACATCGTCCGCGAAGAGAGATACCTTAAATTCCTTATCTTGGACCATGATCCCCTTGATATTAGGGTCTCGCCTAATCTTGGCCGCTAGCGGTTCAATGCAGAGGGCAAATATGATGGGTGACAGGGGGCAACCCTGCCTAGTGCCATTTGGAATAGGGAAGGGGAGCGAAGATGCATGGGGAAGCTTAATTGCTGCTGAGGGTAAGGAGTAAAGGGCCTGGATAGCTGTGAGAAACGGTCCCGTAAGCCCGAACGCCTTAAGCGTAGTATGCATAAACGACCAATTTATGCGGTCAAAAGCCTTTTCAGCATCCAGGCTCAAGAGAAGGGCCGGGGTAGAATAATGATTGGCCACCTCCACCAAATCCACAGTCCTCCTGGTGTTGTCACCACCCTGACGACAGGGGATGAATCCCACCTGGTCCTTATGGACAAGCAGAGGGAGCCAAGCATTCAGTCTATTGGCTAAGAGTTTGGTGAAAAGTTTCAGGTCCGTGTTCAGCAAACCAATCGGTCGGTAGTTAGCACAATCCTGCAAGTCCTTACCCGGTTTAGGGACCAATGTGAGTAGTGAAGAGAGCATAGTCGGGGGTATAGGGGAACCTGAAAGGAAGGAATTGAAGAGGGACAATAGATGAGCAGAGAGTTCACCATGGAAAACCTTATAATAATTGTAAGTGAACCCATCTGGGCCCGGGGCTTTCCCATTTGGGAGGTCCCTCAGGACCCCTTCTAGTTCCTCCTTGGTGATGGGGGTGTTCAGTGAGGTTAAGGCCTCAGGAGGAAGGCGTGGGAGACAACAATCCTTTAAATAGTCTTCCAGTAGTGTTGAGTCATCCCCAGGGAGTAGTGCTCGTGGGGGGGGGTAAGTCATACAGCTTAGAGTAGTAAGAGTGGAATGCCAGCGCCACAGCATCAGGGTGATGTTGAAGAGTACCCGCGTGGTCACGGACAGAGTGTGGTGTGGAAGAGGCCCGATGATCCCTGAGGGTTCCTGCCAGGAGGGTATGAGATTTATTACCTCGTTCAAAAAACCTCTGACGGGTATAAAGGAGAAGTCGTTCCACATGGCGGGTCTCCAAATCACGGAGGTCCGCCCGGGCCAGGACCAAACGGCGAAGAACCCCCAGGGATGGATGCGCTGCCAAAGTCGTCGTAAGGGACCGAATACGGGCTTGGAGGAGCTGTTCCTGGGCCTGTCTGTCCCTTTTAAGCCTAGAAGCCAATGCGATACAGCATCCTCTCATGACCGCCTTATGGGCTTCCCAGAGAATGGCAAGAGAGTCTACCGAGCCTAAGTTGTCCCTAAAATAATCCATCAAGTGTGTGCGCAGGGTCTCGAGGGAGGTCGGCGATTTGAGCAGTGTTTCGTTAAGACGCCAATGACATTGGCGAGTAGGCACTGGAGTCGTAGATAAGGTAACCACGACTGGGGCATGATCAGACCAGGTGAGAGGGCCAATGTTCGTGTCCCTAAGCAAACGAAGAGCGGGAGCATTTCCAAAGAAGTAGTCAATGCGGGTGTGAGTGTTATGAGGGTGAGAAAAGAAGGTGTAGGAGCGCGCCGTAGGATTGTCCACTCGCCAAAGGTCATACAAAGAGTGGGCGCGGATCAGCCTGCGGAACTCCCTTGCAAGTTAGGCCAACCTATGGGGGGTTGGACCCTGGGGTAACGCCAGACGATCCGCCCGTTCAGAGAAGACCATGTTAAAGTCTCCCCCCACCAGCCAAGCTGATGGTGGGAGAGCGCGCAGACGGGAGAATACCCGACGCAAGAACGGGATCTGCACTGAATTGGGGGCATAGACATTGCATAAAACAATTGGGGCACCATAAAGGAGCCCCTCCAAGATAACAAACCGGCCACCTGGGTCTATGTGGGAAGTCGTCACTGTAATTGGGAAGGATCGAGAAAGAAGGATAGCCACCCCAGCTCTGCGTCGATCGTGGAAGGCCGAAAAAGCTACGGGAAAATAATGCTTAGCGAAGGCAAAAGTACCAGCGCAGTCAAAATGAGTCTCCTGAAGAAACGCCACATCCGCTCGTAAGGAGCGGAGTTCTCTAAGGACATTGCGCCTTTTAATGTTGGAACCCAGGCCCTTGACATTAATTGTCACGCACCTAACCATTGGGACTCAGGATTGGAGGACAGTGGCGGATTGTAATAAGCTCACCCATCTCACATGACGCTGGCAAGTTTCCCTCGGAGAGGCAAAAGGGCAATCCACAAACAGGAACCCAAAGTCGAGGCAGGGTCTCTAGATCAGGGAGGGGGGGGGGGGGGAAGAGAGGGAGGGAGGGGAGGCAAAAGACATCATAAATGACAAAGTAAAAATAAAAACAGTTAAACAATACTTTGTGGGCGAGGCTAAGTCACTCGCCTGGGGACCAATGAGGGCAGCCAGAGGTCCAATCAGGATCAATGGCCGCACAGTCCAAGTATCCCCTTAGGGGGGAGAGCGTGGACAGGAGGTCGGAGGGGAGGCGGTGGATCCCCAACCACCAGTAAAAAGAAGGAAGGAAGGGGAGTCACCGGGACCCCACCCCGCCCCACTCTGCTAAAACAATCCAATAATAAGCATAATAGATGAGACCCGTAGACCTAAAAAAAGAAAAAAAGAGAAGCAAACATAACATTAAGGCATGCAGATTCCAAAGCACCACCGAGAAAAGGGAGAACGTCTCAAGGGGGGGGCAGCCTCCTCAGGGATCAGTCTCCAGCCGGGGCCTCCGAGTGGTCACCACCGCGGAGGATGCATGACGTCGTCTGGGCTCCAATCGTTGCCAAACCGGTGGTGGGGGAAGGGGTGGAGAGAATAGCTCCCAGTCTGTAAAATCCGGCAGGGGAACATCCAATAGGTCACAGAAGAGAGGCAAATCCGCAAAGGAGCGAAGCGTAGCGGAGCGACCATCCCTACGAGCAATGAGAGCAAACGGAAAACCCCACCGGTAAGGAATTTGGTGCTCCTGAAGAATCTGGAGGAGGGGTCGGAGATGGCGGCGTTTCTGGAGGGTGATTAGCGACAGATCCTGATAGAATTGTAGTGGAGCTCCCTGAAACTCGAAGTCTTTGAGTTTGCGCACTTTGCTCATTATAGCCTCTTTAAGGGTGAAGTCGTGGAGGCAGCAGATGACATCACGGGGTGTGGCGGATGATCCTCTGGGTCGAAGGGCTCGATGTGCCCTATCAAACTTAATTTTGTGGGACGGGGGCTCCTGCAGTATAGTGTTGAAGACAGCCTCCAGCAGAACAGGCAGATCCTCAGGTTGGTCAGCCTCTGGGAGTCCCTTGACGCGTATATTGTTGCGCCGGCCCCTGTTGTCAAGATCCTCCAAGTGGCGTTGCATGTCCCATATAGCTGAACCCTGGTCAGTGGTAGTATCATGTAGTGAGGCAACATAGGCCCTGGTAGTGTCATGGTCATTCTCCAGCGTGTCCATTCGGTTAGCAATGGAGTGTAAATCAGTGCGGAGGGTAGCAATTTCAGATCGGAAGGATGCTGTGATTTCCGCAACCATACTTTTAAGGTCTTGTTTAGTAGTAAGTTGAGGAAGAAGGTCCACCATGGATGATGGTGCTGAAGATGGGCCTGGAATGCAGCTCTGGGGGTACAGGACTGGAGGGGGGGAGCCATAATCCTTGGGAGTGTGGGGCAGAGGAGCCCCTACGCCAGCGTCCCTCGCCACGCCATCCCCCTCTGAGCCATGGAGGGGGGGGCGATGGGGGAAGATAGTAGCTGGGGGGGCCACAGAGACCAGCTCTGTGGCCACAGGCTGCAACTCATCAGCGGTGTAGGAGGGAGCAGAGCCACTGACCTCAGAACTCCTTGAGAAGCTGGAAACATCCGGGGTCCTCTCATGCCGCTCTGCCAGGAGTGCTGGTGAAGCAGAATGTAGTTGCTGGGACATCCCAGGGTGAGGAGACTGTGGGAGTACTCGTGCTGGGGAAACTCTGGGTTGCCCAGGTGCCGACAGGGATCTCTGTTGAAGCGGCGCTCCGCTGGCTGACAGGGGGAGTGCGGGAGGAGAGAAGCTGCGCTGCGACCCCTGTGCCTGGAGAGCGGAGGAAATCCAAGATGGCCGCCCCAGCCTGGCCCGGTAGAGAAGGCCGCTGGGCCAGAAAGGCGTCCAGGGTGGCCCCCCCAGACCTCTCCACGGGCGCTGGGGTGCCCGGGGCCACCTTCCTCGGTAAGCGCTTGCCCATACTGCGCTTGCTGAGGGGTCCACGGGTCTCAGTAGCGAGCGGAGGAGCGGAGAAGGACCTGCGCGCGTGCTACTCCATGCGCGTCCAGCCAATGCTTTAATTTTGTCTGAATTTGTTGGTTTTTGTTTTTCCACCCGTCTCTTGATGATTGACCACAAGTTCTCAATGGGATTAAGATCTGGGGAGTTTCCAGGCCATGGACCCAAAATCTCTATGTTTTGTTCCCTGAGCCATTTAGTTATCACCTTTGCTTTATGGCAAGGTGCTCCATCATGGTGGAAAAGGCATTGTTGAGTGCCAAACTGCTCTTGGACAGTTGGGAGAAGTTGCTCTTGGAGGACATTCTGGTACCATTCTTTATTCATGGCTGTGTTTTTAGGCAAGACTGTGAGAGAGCCGATTCCCTTGGCTGAGAAGCAACCCCACACATGAATGGTTTCAGGATGCTTTACAGTTGGCATGAGACAAGACTGGTGGTAGCGCTCACCTCTTCTTCTCCGAATAAGCTGTTTTCCAGATGTTCCAAACAATCGAAAAGGGGATTCATCTGAGAAAATGACTTTACCCCAGTCCTCAGCAGTCCACTCCCTGTACCTTTTGCAGAATATCAGTCTGTCCCTGATGTTTTTTCTGGAGAGAAGTGGCTTCTTTTCTGCCCTCCTTGAGACCAGGCCTTGCTCCAAGAGTCTCCGCCTCACAGTGCGTGCAGATGCACTCACACCTGCCTGCTGCCATTCCTCAGCAAGCTCTGCACTGCTGGTAGCCCGATCCCGCAGCTGAAACACTTTTAAGAGACGGTCCTGCCGCTTGCTGGTCTTTCTTGGGTGCCCTGGAGCCTTTTTGGCACCAATGGAACCTCTCTCCTTGAAGTTCTTGATGATGCGATAGATTGTTGACTGAGGTGCAATCTTTCTAGATGCAATACTCTTCCCAGTTAGGCCATTTTTGTGCAGTGCAATGATGACTGCACGTGTTTCTTTAGAGATAACCATGGTTAACAGAAGAGAAACAATGATGGCAAGCACCAGCCTCCTTTTAAAGTGTCCAGTGGTGTCATTCTTACTTAATCATGACAGATTGATCTCCAGCCCTGTCCTCATCAACACCCACACCTGTGTTAATGGAGCAATCACTGAAACGATGTTAGGTGGTCCTTTTAAGGCAGGGCTGCAATGATGTTGAAATGTGTTTTGGGGGATAAAGTTCATTTTCTAGGCAAATATTGACTTTGCAAGTAATTGCTGTTAAGCTGATCACTCTTTATAACATTCTGGAGTATATGCAAATTGCCATTAGAAAAACTGAAGCAGTAGACTTTGTAAAAATTAATATTTGTATCATTCTCAAAACTTTTGGCCATGACTGTAGAGCTGATCTTGCGCCTACAGGGGGCTGTAGGACCCCCAAGAAAAAAAATCCCAGAAGCCCAGTGTAAGATATAAAAAAAATTCTAGAAATAGTGCCACTGTTACCCAGTGGCTGTGTCTGGTATTGCAACTTAGACTTGCAGTGAATGTAGACATGGAGATCTGCCGATGCCAACCATATTTAGCGCAGTGCTGAATTAAATGTTGGCAGAGGTGTAACTTAATGCTCCTGGGACTCCATACAAAATCTGTTACTGGATTCCCCATTTCCAATAGGTCATGATTCCTCCATGTGTCATTCCCTGTGATACAGATTCAGGGTCCACATTAAAGGGTTATTTCCATCTTGGCAAATCACTGAAATGGGAGTAACAGCTCCTAAGTCTCAACCATTAAGATGGGACTGTTGGAACAGCCAAGAAGAACTGTTTTTGTATTTCCCATAGCAGTGAGCTGGAGTTGCGGAAACAGCGTAGCAGAGCACGCTATGTTGTTTCTGTAACTTTGGGAGTATAGCATAGTTCACTGTGCTGCAGTCTAAAAAGGCACCAGATTTATTACAGTGAATTAGCTTGTATTATTGTCTTAATATGTCGGAGAATGGGGTCTTTGAACCAGCTTAGGTCCAAGTTTCTAGCTTTGCACCCTTCCATAACTATGTCTGTGCAATAGTACCAGATAATCATTCTTTAGGTTGTTTGAATGACTTTAAAAGCTATGTTCACATTTGCGTTGGAGGCTCCATTCGAGTCTTCCGTTGCAGAGTCTATCGAAAACTGCGAATAAAAAAGTCCAGCATGCACAGACCCCATTATAATCAAGGGGTTCTCCGGGATCCGTCATTAGCTGGATCTGTGTTTATTGTTCAAGCCATTCTTCTGGTCCTACGATGGAACAGGAGAACAGACTAAACGGAGAACCCATTAGAGAGGAGCAAACCAGTTCAGATAGATAGACCCAAACTTCCCAAAAGTTTCGAGCTTGACCCAAACCCAAAACTTTTGGAGTATGTCATGAATCACTGTTATATGCTAAGCGTCATGACATTGGTGCACCCCAATGGCCTAATCATAGTCCTCAACGGTGACCTCAGGGTGCATGATATCAGCCAGGAGGCCAGAAGAATATGCCGAAGGACTGCCGGACGTCTCAAGGGAGCCTAGGAGGGGTGAGGCAAGATAAGTATAACTGTTTACTATGTTGGCGTACCTCCCCTGGGCCTCCACTTATTATTCTTTTATATACTATACTATTATATTGCCTACAGTCCCGTTTAGGTTAGGAAATTTGACAACTTTTTTAGGGAACACAACATGATATGTTCCCACTGCACGGGTAAATTGACCTGGCACAATCTGCACATGAAATTTTTAAAACCCTAACTCTGGCAATGGTTCAGCTGCTAAACTTTTACTCGAAAACGTCTGTTTGTACTTTTAGCTCAGTGTCCTTCACCGGTAGGGTAAGCGTTACAGCGGTCCTTCCGCCTGTTCAGACTGGATCCCAGAAGCCATTAGCTATGAGAACACCATAAAATTCTACGCGCTCTCTACAAAGCCCATATGTCAGTTTCCTCTGCCGCGGCTTCCCGAGCAGCAAAGAAGCAATTATGATTAAAGGGCTGAAGTTTGTAGAACTTCATGAAGTTTAGTAAGTTTTTTGTTCTTTCGTCGCCGTAACGAGGATCACGATAGATGAGAGAACTTTCATCTGCAAGGTTTTAATGTGTTCAGCAGAATGAAATATAATTATTTTATGAGATTAATCTGCATAATTTTGATTAGATCTGTGTTTTCTTTTCCTTCTTTTGTTCCTGTGTAATTATTATTTAAACTAGTAATTAGAGACTCGCGGAATCCGGTAATCAAGATTCGGGTTCGACTCAATCCCTGAAATTACAGAAAACATTCTTAAAATTCAAATACACATTGACGAGAAATGTTTACCTAACAGAGACTTCCCTTCTTTAGGTTGTTGTCTTAAAGGGTTTTTTCAGGAGGTAAATATTGATGACATATCCTTAGGATAGATCATCAGTATTCGATTGGTGGGGGTTCGACAACCGGAACCCCCAAAGATCAGCTGCTTAGGTGAGTGCCTCTTCCACATTACAGACCAGTGGCGCCATGTCCATTTATCATGGGGAGTTGCAGCTTAGACCTATTTAAGTGAATGGGGATGAACTGTAATACCAAGCACAGACACTAGACAATGAATGGCGCTGTTCTGTTCAAAAAGCTGATCCTGGGTGCCCACCGATCTGATATCGATGACCTATCTCAAGGATAAGTCTTCAATATTTCAGTATGGGAATAACCCTTAAAGGTTGCGGTTACACAGTTTTTTTGGCTGCTGCGGAAATGCATTAAAAAAGTTGCAATTTACAGTACCAACAAAGTGAATGAGATTTCATTAATCTCATCCATGCATCATGGGAAAAAGAGTTGCGGAAAAGCTTTGTTGCCAAAAATGTGGGTTTTTTTGAAAAATGCAACATGTTAAATGGGTTGTCCGGGCTTATTTTTTTCAAGGCCATACATGTATGATCGATAGGGGGCTGACAACCGGCCCCCGGGCGTACACAATATGTTGAAGTCAGTGTGAGCTGAGCTCCGTAAAGGCCCGGGGCCACTATACATGGGTGGAGCTTTCAGCTTCCAGCCCTATATTGTATATATCAATTACATATCATATATATATTGATCATATATACAAGCTGATTAGAAGGGCCAGCTCTGTCCTGGGGAGCCCACTGGACCCAGTGCAGGTGGTGGGTGACAGAAGGATACTGTCCGTGGTGAGCTCCATGCAGAAGAAGAAGTCCCATCCCATGCATGAGACTGTGATTGTGTTGGGCAGTACTGTCAGTGACCGACTGCTCCACCCTAGGTGTGAGAAGGAGCGCTATCGGAAGTCTTTCCTCCCCACCGCGGTTAGGCTGTACAACCAACACCGACCTAAGTGGAGATCATTACACACAGAGAACTGAAAGATCTTAAGTTGTGATATCCCTTCTACTACTTTTTTACCTTTACCTTTTTATCAGTACCTACTGTCACTGTAATGCCTCTACCTTGGAGCTTTTGTATTTGTATACACTGCTGTAACACACTGAATTTCCCCATGGTGGGACTATTAAAGGATTATGTTATCCTTTATTCTTATCTTATCATATCTTATGGCATATCCTGAGGATGTTGCATAAAAATCTGTAAGACACTTTAGTTGCATTGACTCCTGTAGCGTTTTTAGCTGCGTTTCACTACGTGGGGTCTTAGGCTCAAGAGGATATAAAGGAGTAGGATATAAAGGATAGGATAATATTGGCTAATCCTTACAATATCTGATGGAAGTTTCTGAATATATTTAGTTGACCACTTTGGGTGGTTCATTTTGGGCAACAGTTTTTAATATGGTCTAGTAAAGACGCCCATACACATTAGACTAACTATCTGCCTATCTCCTAACGATTAGAAATGAATAACAGGAAGACCCGACGTGCGAAGCACTCTACAAAAATTGTGCTTTTTTTTTTTTTTTGCTAAATCTGTCCCATAACACGTCCTTCTGTAGCATGTCATGCCCCCTTTGTGTGACTTGGGCAAAAATTTGTGTTTGACATGACCCTTTTTTGTGACATGACTGGCACATAAAGTGCCCGTATCACATTTCCATCAGGCTCAGGATGTTCATTAATTCTTCCGGGATACGGAGAGGTTACTCCTTGTGAGGTAGCCTTCTGGATATTTCAGGAGAGTTAGGAAATATGACTGTTTGATGTGTATGGAGGTGTCCTGACTTTTCCCCCGACAGATAATGTTAAGGAAAGAAGGTCGAGCCTGTTGAATTTTATATGCCCGATCCTTTTGTGTGTTGTCTCTCTCTGCATACATATATGCTTGGCTGAGGGGGGTGTCAGGAGATATATTTGACTATGTCTTTAAATGAATTGCCCAAGACCCTACGTGTATTGGATACTGGTGACTTATATCAGTATCTGATGAGTGGGGTCCGAAACCCAGACCTTGTCCTATACCTGGTATACAGCTTCCTGGATCAGCTGATCGGTGTAGGCCCCTACCAAACACATACTGATGACCTATACTGTGGAGCGATCATCAGTATCCAATACACAAGGGGTCTTGGACAACACCTTTAAGTATTGAACTTATAAGCACCCCAAGTATACAGTATATTCATCTGAGGAGCTATTCATTCATAATAATGGCTGTAGAGGAGGCTACGGCCTGAGCGTAGTAGACAATTTGTCCCCACCACAGCCACGCTATACAATACATCACCGCCTGCGCTCCGCTTTCCTTCATATTTCTGACAGATTCATAAAACAAGCAGCATTTTGTGGACATAATAGATTTTTCTCTTTCACAAAAGCATTGTGGCAGATTTCTTAAGATAACCCCTGAATGCCTCGAATGTCCCCAGTGTAAAAAGGAATTCTCTAATCGATTTTTTCTTCAGTCTCAGTTAAGTAGATGTTGACAGAAATAACCAGGGCATTCATTGTTGGCCGTGAGGCATTGTAAGGAGCTGGACTGAAGTGTGGGCCATGTCATGTTATCGTAGTGTGTGCCCCGAGCGTTCCTATCTTATCCGTGGGATCTGAGTGGACCATTGTGTAAGGCTCTATAACATCTAATGAATCAAAAGTCCAATTACAAACCTCTATGGCAGACTCATACTGGATATAGACACCGAAAATAAGGCATTGTGCTACCTTTTGTGTATTGAAGGTATTTACTAACGCCTCTGCACTTGCACCCCCTCCCTGAAGGGGTTTGTAATATCTTCTTCTGACGGGTGAATTAGGCAATGATATTCGATGGCCACCTTGGTTGGGTTTCGGGAGGTAGGGCTCCCATTAATGGTATGATCACAATTTCCAGCCAATAAATGGCCATGAATTTTGTTATCCATTAGGAGTTATATAATATATTTAAAGAGGACCTTTCCCCACCTCCACTAACTCCATCTTTTTGCATCTTTCAGTAGTCACTGCTTCACTGATTCTGGCACAATTTTTTCTCTAGCACCCGCCATTCCTGAGCAATCGGTGCTGTTAGTTTCAGCGCCCAATATGTCAACTAGGCTCAATGCTTTCAGGTGGGTGGAGCAGACAGCCTGGGACCACCCATCTGGCAGTATAGAGAAAACTGGGTGCTGAGTTGCTCTTGACTCTGTAATAGGGCCCAAGTAGAGGATGGCACAGTGAGGTGGACACTTAAGCTGAGCTTGGAACTTTATTCTGGCAGGATGAAGCTCGGTAGTTGTAGTTTTCATTGAAGGCACACTGCTTACTGGTTACAATGAAACAGTCTCAGCAGGCTTTTAGGGAAACTCACACAACTGGCGTTGGCAGGGCATCCTGAGCAGACACTCCCACAGTCTCTGGCCACAAGAAATGGGAGTGGTTCATGGTTGTGGGTGGTTTACCCCAAACACCCTGTTACAAGTTTAGGTTTAGAGGTTATGTTGCCTACCATGTAGCAAAGTAGGACCTACTGACCTGGAAGAGAACTTATCCTGTAGGAATTTTCTCAAATAGAAGTTTGAGATTTTTCCATATTTACCTATGTCATAGCAGATGGAAATGAGGAAGTATCTGAGAAGGTAGAGAACGATGCTTAGGAAGGTAGAGTTCAACCTAGGGGACAAGGGTTTTGGAGAGGTTTCCGACCCCAAACCATTGACCTTTTATTAGACTTCTCCATCATGTGCTCCCAGTTCCATCAGTTACATTGGTCATATTTTCCCCGTTTTTGTATACTTCTACCAGCTGAATGTTAAAATTCAGGAAAATCTTCTCCTAATATTAACACTTCCCTCTTTGTACAGGAGGAAATATGGACAGTTCTTTTGACATCGAGAAAGGAGTGGGAACCATTGTCATTGCAAAGCCTTTGGATGCTGAGCTGCGCTCGAGCTATAATATGACGGTGGAAGTTACCGATGGGACAAATGTCGCCACCACCCAGGTAAGGTGCTGATATGATCATTGTCTGGTTTTACATAAAGTACAGTAAATGTGGTCACCAATTTTGCTTCTCTAGCTCCTTGAAGCAATTGTAATGGTCTTTGTGGGTCTCTCCGATAAGCTCATCACAGATTGGGTCAATTGGAGACTGTGGCCATGTGATGGAGGTCCATGTCATACTTGATGGTTCTTTATTACCTCTACTGATATGGATGAAAACCCAAATATTAGACGAGTTCTATTGCTAGTTCCTAGGGCATATGTGGGATATAATTTGGGCTCCTCAACTAAAGGAAGGAGTTTCTTAGACTCACTTATACAACATGACATAGGTTGGCAAATATAGATAGATATAGGGTGACAACAGGTAAAGTCAGTGTAGGAGACTGGGTGATCAGAAGTCTCTATCTGTTAACTTCAAAATGGCAGACTATGGTTGCAACTTCCTGTTCAGGAATGATGCCCAAACTGTTGCCCTAAGAAGGGAGATACTGTATGTGATCAGGAACATTCATGATAAGGCCTTAAAGGGGTGTTCCTACCATTTAATGCTATAGCATATAGCTAGGATGTCCAACATCAATGGGTTCTATTGACATTGTCTTCTTGGCCAATGGCCCAGGGCATATACCGTGGTCACTCTGAGGCTCAGTGTGAGTCCAGACAGTCAGACCTCCACCGTGAGTCAGTTTCTATGATGGGAATACCACTTTAAATATTTTGTACATTAAATTGACAGCGATATAGCGTATGCTCAATGCAATGGATTGCTATAGAAGAAGTTTTCCAGAAAACTTTTCAGAGCTGCTCACCTTCAGCTTGCTGTGAAGTGACCCGTGCTTTCGGATTTGGTAAATCAGCCTTGCGCTTGCTTTATTTTTAATCTCTACAAATGTAATGTAAAGATGAAATGCGATAATACGCTGACAAGTGAATCATATAATCCTTTATAGAATGCCATTGAAATACAAATACACATGCCGGCTTCAAGTAGAAAACACGCATTGGGGATATACTTTATAATACTTGCTAAGGAAATTGTTTTAGATGATTTTAGAATATTTAAAGGAATTGAACAGTTTAGAAAATTAATTGTCAACTATCCTATGATGGATTAAAATATGGAATTTCCTCTGTTTATCTGTGAGCCAAGAGTATCTCTAACTCTGGAGGACCCAACACCTTTGTGTATTACATGGACAGCCCATTGATTTCAGTAACCGACGTGTAATGCTTAATTTCCCCTGTGGTGGCACTGTGGAGAAATTGAACACTTGCTGCCTGGTTCACTGTTCATGGTCACTGTGATCTGTTTATGCTTTTATGGGTCCTTCTAACAGGATGTTTTTGTCCGTGACTTTAATTCCCTTTAAATATGATTTTTTTTTTTTTTTTGGACCTACAGTAGGAAGATCTAACCATACCTGTTTATACTTCAAATATTCTTTAGATTATGGAGGATATATAAGGAACCAGCATCTAAAACTCCATGTAGATCTTGGTCAAGTTAGCTGCATAGCCCCAGTAACCACTTTGGGAAAGGAATGAGTTTAGATCGGCCTCTACATTAAGGATAAAACAAAAAGTTTCTATGTTTTCCCCCAAAATTACCAATAGGTATTGCAAAAAATAATTATGAAGAGGTCCATGTTTTACAGCTAGTCCCAGGCCACCACCTCTATTGTCCAGAGGTAGAGATAAGTAACTCACCAGCCCTTCTTCTTAATGTGAAGGACACCTCCAGATATCCACAAGAGCGTCCTAGCCATGATGTAATATTCTTAATACTATACATGTATATTTAACTGGAGTTCCTGCAAAGAAAGTCTCTGAAAGACATCCTAAGCAATAATTCCAGTGGGGAACTGATAGAAGTCAAGATTTTAAAGAAGACCTCCTAGTATGAAGGTTTCTTTCAAGTGTAGGCATTTGAAAGATCCCCAAAGGGCACTCATTAAACCGTTCTCGAATCTGCAGATGGACCAAGTGCTATCTGGCCTCTTTGATGGGCCTTCCCATATGCTATTCCTCTTGTGAATGAAAACCAAGAAGACTCCTCAAGTGTAGCAATAACCAAGAAGACTCCTCAAATGTAGCAATAACCAAGAAGACTCCTCAAGTGTGGCAATAACCAAGAAGACTCCACAAGTTTAGCAATAACCAAGACTCCTCAAGTGTAGTAATAACCAAGAAAACTACTCAAGTGTAGTAATAACCAAGAAGACTCCTCAAGTGTAGCAATAACCAAGAAGACTCCTCAAATGTAGCAATAACCAAGAAGACTCCACAAGTGTAGCAATAACCAAGAAGACTCCTCAAGTGTGGCAATAACCAAGAAGACTCCTCAAGTGTAGCAATAACCAAGAAGACTCCTCAAGTGTAGCAATAACCAAGAAGACTCCTCAAGTGTAGCAATAACCAAGAAGACTCCTCAAATGTAGCAATAACCAAGAAGACTCCTCAAGTGTGGCAATAACCAAGAAGACTCCACAAATGTAGCAATAACCAAGAAGACTCCTCAAGTGTGGCAATAACCAAGACGACTACTCATTGTTATACTGTAGGGTCTGAAGAGACCCCAGAGTATAATAATTATAATCATTCATGGTTGGCAAACCTCAAAAATTTCAGGTTCAGCCAAAATAGAAATTTTTTGGAAAATCTGTAACATAGTTCGAGTTTTGCTCTTCTCTAGATAAACCAGATCCTGGGAAGGTGCAGGAAAATAAAAAAAACTTTCACCTTATCTCACCTTTTCTGGACTCTGCCGCAGCATCCTGTCTTCTTTCCCGGCGTCTTTTGCCCTCTTCTGTGACATCAGCGTCCACAGGATTACCACTGAAGCCTGTGATTGGTCCTCAGTGATCTCATGGGGGGTGTCAACGTCATGATCTTCCCTGGACCTCTGAGTGTTATATTCTATGGTTAGAAGGGAACCAGAGTATAATAATGACCCCAAAAATTTCTAGTTTTGCTCATCTCTAGTAAAGTACATCAGCTCTGTCATCCAGTATCAGCAACTGTGATAAATCTGGCGCATTTTTAGACTGCATGTCTAAATTTACACTGTTAGCAAATGTGAACCCATGAATCTTTACAGCAGGCGGTAAAGCGAGATGTAGTTAACAGTAAGTGTATTCTTGCTGCTTATGCCTCTAGTGGTCATAGATGAGTCATGCCTTCTGATATCCAAGGCTCAGCACAGTGAGCAGCTATGGGGCACCACTGTATAATGTCAGCACCGTCTCCCTTGGTTTATGCACCAAACAAGGGGTGAAAACGTAAGAGCACGCATTGTTACTCCTGATGGTTTGCTTTCCTATATCAGGAAGTGTTGCCGAGTTCCCTCCTGAGTTAATATAACTTTAATGGTTCATTACACCCAAGTAGTTATCAGCGTTGGATGGTGAATTGGGTTCAGTCTCAGGAATCGCTCCTGACGTGTCCTGAATACCCCGTGGGTGAGCTATTGAATTACAAGGCAACCATGCAAATTGTATTCTCATAATTGAAGGCTCCTAAAATGGAGATGCAGATCAGCTCTGCTACATTATGCATCCTGCATTTTTGTTCCGTGTTTCTAGAGATGTTCATAAAACCCTCATGTTTGTCCATTTGCATTTCTTTACATCCTGGAACCTCATTCCGTCTTACAGGATTTTCTCCATTTAACAATATAGGTGCAAAGTTCACCCGTCTACATTGGTCATTTACAGCCCGGGACGTTACATATGCTTTCTATTCTGTCTGACACGTTCTTTATATAGGTTCAGCTCAGTGTTGGGGTAACGGATGCTGTAATCCTACAAACAACAGGGGCATTGTAATGTGATCAGCATGTGTGTTATTGGATCAGGCAGGATGAGGTCATAATGGATTTAACACATTGCTATTGTATCGCTGGCGTCATAGATAACCTGACAACCATCAGTCTGCAGATCTAGCGGCTTTCACTCAGACTGAATGTGTTTCTACGGCGTAATCCTTGTAATCTGGCTCTATCTGGAATTTTTTGAAAATCTGGCCTGGGCACAACTATTCCTAGTCTGGAGAAAATGACCTAATAGTCCAACTCTGCTAGAACCTGGGCTCTGGTTAGAGAGTAAGGGTCCGTTCACATCACGTTATGGAAGTTCGTCCCACTGATACGTTTTTATGGCTGTTTTGTTTAAAAGAAGTATCCATCAGCGGCCCATAAGCTCTAATGGAGAAAAAACTATTGGTTTTGTGTCCATTATCAAGACTTTTTATGATGTTCCAAGTTCAAAGAGAGAGCCTGGAGGCCTTTTTTGAACAGAAAAATATTATGGGTTATGGGTTTTAGGTCTCAGTGAAGACAAGTTGATCCAGGGTTTTGCCAGTTTGGAGTTGGAAAGGAATTTTTCCCTCTCACATGGGGCAATTGGCATCATCCTCATGGGGGCTTTTTGCCTTCCTCTGGATCAACACTATAGGCTTATAGGTCGGACTTGATGGACTTGTGTCTACATCCAACTTCATCTACTATGTACTGCCATGCTTTTGTGCCCTTCAAAAACAAAAAACGGGAATGATATGGACCCATTTTTTTTTACATTAGAGTCAATGCGCAAATAGATTTCATTTAGTTGCATTTGATAAGATTTATAAGAAATATAATGGATCCGTTAGACAGCTAAATGGACATCAAAATCCTGATGTGAATGGACTCTAACATAGTTGACAATGTTGGGAAAAGACCAACCTGTAAACCCAACATATTGATACAGAGGAAGGCAAAATAATCCCCAAGAGGTGGACACCAATTGCCCCATCACGTGAAAAAATTCCTTCCCAACTCAAATGTGGCAGTCGGGCTAAATCCCTGTACCAACATCCTATCCCAAAAATTCTAGATCTCCTAAGATGGGCAAACCTCGGAAGATTTGTTTCATCCGATGTTCAGACAAAGTTATCCTCTGGTTCCGTTCGGTCCGAACTCAGAACCCGGATGTGAAATTATTATACCCTGGGGTCTCTTCAGACCCCAGAGTATAATAGGAGTAGGCCCAAGGGAGGTGTCAAAATTAAAAAAACATTTATACTCTTTCGGCCCTCCTTGTGACGATTTGTGTTTTTAAGGAGGCAGGTAGCAAGTACACATGAAACCTTCCATGTTTTCTTTAAGTCTCTGTCTAGACGTCTTCGGCCTCTTGTCAGTAATCAAACTTTGCGTCACTCCCAAATCCCGTCCTCCGGCACATGGTTTCCATTATCTATCATTCCGCAGTGTTTTTCTATGGGTCACTGATTAATATTATACTCTGACAATATTGTTCCAGAGATTTCCTTACCGATAGTCCACAAAAGACTCACGACACATGTAAAAAACCACCCTGATTAGTTACGGATCAAATGATAGTAATTGAATACCTATCATACAGATTTGGATATAAGCCCCCCCCCCCCCCACTCCAAAAAATCCAGAGTACCCCGGTGATTAGAGTATTACTTTCTTTCCTGCCAGGTCAAAATCTTAATTTTTTGGGGCTAATTACCTCTAGGACTGAGCTCACTGACAGGACTTCAGTAATGTAATCGTCTCCCCCCTCCCCGCCGTGACCTCTAGTGTTTGACCCCTGATGTTACTAGGACATGGCGTTTATGGTCGTGTAAGGGATCCGTACAGCACAGTTCCTTGAGAATGATGAATTTTTCCAGCATGTGAATGAAATGCATGCCTGCGCCCGCGCCGCTGCGTAATACAT
Source organism: Leptodactylus fallax (assembly GCA_947044405.1). Classification (NCBI taxonomy): domain Eukaryota; kingdom Metazoa; phylum Chordata; class Amphibia; order Anura; family Leptodactylidae; genus Leptodactylus; species Leptodactylus fallax. The sequence goes on along the minus strand of CAMRHE010000133.1, from coordinate 3,403,728 downwards.
CATCGCTCAGGGCCATGTTTGGAAAAGTGATTACTTTTTCGCCAGACGGAAGGTGAACGCCATTCATCACCTCTTGAATAAATGCATTTTGAAGGCGATGAAAGGAGCCATAATAAGGATTGTTTTCTGCAAACAAGACCGACACTTATACAAAGCAATTAAAAGAAAGATCTGACTGTAACTCCAAGACGTCCTTCCAAGGGATCAACAAGTCTTAGGCTGTAATCCCTATCTCATACCTAATTTGTTTAGTAAGAGATGGGATTTGGCTGACTAATTTGTTACTATAGACCTTAAAGGGAATGTGTCACGAGAAAATGTCCTATTGTTCAAATCACATTTTTATGTTAAACACGTTTTTTTAAGAATGTTTGTTGATGTTTATAATTTTCTATGCTATTATCTATAGTTAAAAAAAAAATTCTAAAAATATTGCAATTCCAACTCTTGCCACTAAGCCTAAAATAATTTTTGACTTCCTGTTTCCTGGAGAGGGATCATAGGCACAATGGTCTGGAGCAGATTCTATTGACTTCTAGGCATCCTCTGCGATGATAAAGCTGTGACTTGATCTATTGTGACTGGTGGATTCAGTGCTTAATCTACATATACATGATAGGTGTGATCATCAGCGTGTTGTAAGTGAGGAGACTGCTGCAAACAAATCTCCTACAGAAATCAGGAAGTCTCAGCATATTATTTGACTTAGTGGCCAGAGCCAGAACTGCAGGACTTTTAGGAATTTTTTAAAATATAGAAAATAACGTGGAAATTAAAAAAAAAATCAGCAAAAATTCTAAAAAATATGTCTAATATAAAACTTGAGTTAAAAAATAGGTTATTTTCTGATGGCATATTCCTTTTAGACTGTAGGCCATAATAAGGATTGCTGCAATTCCCTGAAAGCACCACTATGTAGTAGATCGGGTAGCTCCTATTACTTGAATAGTAATGGTGCTGCGCGTGCTCCCCGTCCACTGGCAGCTTCTGACCCCTGGAGACTGCTGGACCGGGTGTCAGATCCCGGCAGACCACATACTGATGACCTATATTGTGGATAAGTCATCACTATAAAAAAAACAATTTTGGGCTGGACAACCCCTTTAATGGAAAGGAGCCATGCCTGTGTGTGGCTCTCTCTATTTACTTCTATGGTAAAATGCTTCCCATACAAGTGAATGGAGAAAATCATTAACATACTCGGCCACCTCTGCATTCATCCTGATCCTGGATATGGTGGCCACACCAAGTGGAATGGAGGTCAGAGGCCAGTTACTAGGAGTCAATGGAGAAGTGGCTGTGAGTTGTCTAGTTTGGAAAACCTACTATCAAATACCCTATTATATAATTGTTATTAGAAGGCTGCAAAGAGCGCCTCTCTCTGGAGGACCCGTGCATTATACTGAAAGTTCATTAATTTCAACTGTGTAATACCTCATTTCACCTGTGGTAGTGCTGCAGAGAAATGCAACACTTAGTGCTGGCTTCCCCCGCAGATCACAGCTGATCGCTGAGGGCACCCTGTGATTTGCTTATTGTCTTGAGATGATTTTAACAATATGGGATTGCCCACAATGGATCCTTTAAGGTAGAGGAAACACAGGAAAGAACAGTAAGCTTAAGACACAAAGTTCTAGTCATCTGACTAATTCCCATTGTAAGAGTTTAGCTGAGAGATTAGTCAGGGATTCTCTAGAGTCTGCACATTCAATTACATAACCAATATTAAATGACCCTTAAAATCTAGAAATGCTAATGGAAAATGAGAGCAAATGTTAATGCGGGGAGTAAATGATGAACAGGTTTGTTGTATGATCTCCATACTGTGTAGAGAAGGTACGGACATTTTGCTTCTATTGCTATTTGTCCCATTAATTTTTATAGTCTAATTTTTTGTAATTTTTGTACTTCTAATTTTTTGATGGGATTCCACTTGTTATACCAGACAGATAATCCACAATACTGTACTGTGTAGAGTAGACCACAGGAGGCCCCCCAGTGATAATGACTGGCTAGTAGAAGGGATAGGAAGTGATGTCATACAGATAGGCTATGATGTCACTTCCTTATAGAGGAGGGTTCAACCCCACTGATCCTTCCTCTCTGTTCATTTCTTCCAGTCACCTACTGTATAAGGAACTACAACCACATTGACCCTCACCCGTAACAAAGGTATAGTGTGTTCTGGGATATGCCAAAACATTCTAAGGTAGGACTACCCCTTTAAAGGGTTTGTCCACTTTTAACAGCCACCATTCAGAAGCATATTCCCCTGATGCCCTAAATAAGGGGATCATGCTACTGCATTCATCTGGTATTACTGGCATGCCAACTATTCATTTCCCCAACAGCGGCCACTACAGGGGAAATGCAGAAGTACAAGGTAATGTAATACGTGTTCCTGCACTGAGTCACCATAGAGGGAGCCATTCTATGCACTGGCTAAAAGAGAGTTCAACAACCATATGGGAGACTTTTCTCTATAATGTGCATATATCATAGTAGGACATAAAGATGATCCCTTTAAGCATCACATTAAAATCAATGGACGCCAATCAAAATATAAACATAAGGTCCATAAGAACCTTCTTATTGTAGCAGCTGTGTATACTGGGTAATAAAGAGGGAAACCAAATGGGGCAAATGTGTCTGTTACCTTAGGTGCCCCAATAGGGCATAGTACCTCTTAAAGGGATATCCCAGTTCATATTATTTATTAGAGAGCCTTATAGAGTCCATACATACCATGCATACAAATCAGGCCTATTCGGATGACCCTACTCCAAAGCATGTTATCTTTCTATTGAGATGTCAACTAAGCTGCCATGCTGATGTTTTCCATATGTGTGTAGTTAAGATCCCATCGGTTAATATTGTATACCGCAGCCACTTACATTCACATAATGGCACATTACAGGCTTTTTATCCGAGTCATCGTACAGGAAAAGTGAGTCCTTTGTTCCCCTCTGCTTCTCTTTATTGGTATTATTAAATGTGGGGTAGGCTGAGGTTAAATACTTCCATTCATCCTGAACTATGGCGATGGACACATTATCACTTTATGGATGACAATTAAGCTGTTAAATTATCTACAAAAAGCTATGTGGCGGTGTAATGTGAGTACAGAACCGTCACCGCCGCCGTCGCCATTAAACTCCAATTGTGGTTAATTCTCGTGTTCACATAGATTTGCTGCAGTCAGCTTGTAGTCAGTGTCCGGGGACAAAGTGACATGACCTGATGAAGAGGGGACACCTAAGGTTTTCTGGTGGACAGCAGTCATAGAACAGGTGTTTATAGTAAATGACTGCCGTCCTAGAGCATGTATGTCCCCCTTTTTGGTTTATACAGTTGCTGTGTGAGTGCCCAACCACTCCTTCCCAAGGGGCTATATGCTGGACTATGCTTCCCTATGTCCTAAGTGCCAGATTACCCCCAATCTGTCCTAAGTACCATACAACTTATCTATCTGTACTAAGTGCCAGGACTCTCCACTTATCCTTAATGAAGAACACTTCATTCAGCCCTCTGGAGCAAACCACTACTCCTGTGTCCTGTGTACCAGACCAGTCCTCCATGTGTCCTGTGTACCAGACCAGTCCTCCATGTGTCCTGTGTACCAGACCAGTCCTCCATCATCGGTCCTGTGTACCAGACTACTCCTCCATGTGTCCTGTGTACCAGACCACTCTTCCACATGTCCTGTGTACCAGACCAGTCCTCCATGTGTCCTGTGTACCAGACCAGTCTCCATGTGTCCTGTGTACCAGGGTCCATTGTGTCCTGTGTACCAGACCAGCCTCTGTTTTGTGTCGTTCTCCTCCTTGTGTCTGGGCGCTTCCACATGTCCTGTGTACCAGACCAGTCCTCCATGTGTCCTGTGTACCAGACCAGTCCTCCATGTGCGGTTGTCCCGGCCGTCCTCCTTGTGTCCTGTGTTCCGCCCTCCTCCTCGTCCTGTGTACCAGACTACTCCTCCATGTGTCCTGTGTACCAGACCACCTCTGTTTGCTCTTCCACATGTCCTGTGTGCCAGACCAGTCCTCCATGTGTCCTGTGTACCAGACCAGTCCTCCATCGGTCCTGTGTACCAGACTACTCCTCCATGTGTCCTGTGTACCAGACCACTCTTCCACATGTCCCGTGTACCAGACCAGTCCTCCAAGTGTCCCGTGTACCAGACCAGTCCTCCACGTGTCCTGTGTACCAGACCAGTCCTCCACGTGTCCCGTGTACCAGACCAATCCTCCATGTGTCCTTTGTACCAGACCAGTCCTCAATGTGTCCTGTGTACCAGACCAGTCCTCAATGTTTCTTAAGTGCCATACCACTCCTCTGTGTACTAAGTGCTAAACCACTCCTCCATGTGTCCTGTTTGCCAGATCACTTTGTCAAGTGTCTTGAGCGCCAGACTACTCCTTCCACTGTCCTAATTGCCAGACAAATCCTCCACGTGTTCAAGTTCCAGATTCCTCATCCATGTGTCCCAAGTGCCAGGCTGCTCATCCATGTGTCTCAAGTTCCAGACTACTCATCCAAAAGTCCAAATTTCCAGACTACTCATCTATGTGTCCCAAGTGCCAGTCCACTCATCCATGTATTCCATCCCGAATGCTAGACTACTCCTCCCACTGTCCTAATTGCCAGACCACTCCTACACGTGTCCTACGTTCCAGATTACTCATCCATATGTCCTACGTTCCAGAATACCCATCCAAGTGTCCAAAGTTCCAGACTACTCATCCAAGTATTCCAATTGCAAGTCCACTCATCCATGTGTTCCATCCCAAATGCCAGCCTACTCCTCCCTCTGTCCTAAGTGCTAGTCCATGTGTCCCAAGTGGCAGGCTACTTATATGCCAGACCACTACTCCATCTGTTCTAAATTCCCAATCATTCCTTCGGTACATGTTTGAAATGCCAGGCGATTCTTCCACAGTGTCTTATGCGCCCAACCACTCCTTTCCAAGCCATATTACAGTAGTATTTTCCATCTTATAACATTTCAGCATATTGCTAGCATACACAGTAACATTATGACACCCTTTAAGTGCCACGTCACCCCTCCTTTTGTAGCTATCACACATTGACCTTCTTATACAGGAAACGGTGGAGTGGTGAGACATCAAGGAACATAAACGTTCATAGTTTAGGATTTGTGAGATCCAATAGACATCATTAAAAAAAAATTTCTGCCCTGCGACAACCATGCCAAGTGTAGTAACACAAACACATTCACGACCATTATAATGCGACCTTCCAATCGAGACTTTAATCTGTTGCTTTTGCGTGGCCATTACGTATTTTTCCCAGTAATAAATCTTTACATTTTTGTTATTTTTTTGACATCTAAGTAAACAGGGCGGCGAGAATAACAGCCTGCAATGGATCTGTGCATCAGTCTACATTGGGCTAATGAAGGATCTTTAATGTGTCCAGGAGTCGGGGTGTTATGCATGCGAAATATGAGCAGCAGTTTGTTAGCGAAATCTACGACAACTTCTCTGCCCAGATCTCCCTGATTAGCCGAGAAAGCGCGGAAGCGATCCGAGCGGCCTCCCCCGTCAATAAACCTTTTTCATTATTGCTTGTCCTGCTCCGTGTCTGTTAATTCAGCTCTTTTCGAGACACATGTCTGAGACAAACAGCACAATTATTGTTTGATGTATGACTTTATGCCAGCCCTTAAAATGGACATTTCTTATCGGAAAATCCTTTTTCAGGTTCCAAATGTTTCACCAGGCAGAGCGGACTAGTTAAAATGGCAACTCGATTGATGGATGAAATTTTCAGTGTAAGAAAAAGAAAAGATTTAAAGGGCAATACTCTTCCTTTTGATATACACCCAGCATGATCTGTACGCTGGGTTGAAACTGGTCCTGAGGATGAGGGACAACAGTCTTTGTGGTGGTTGTTACCCTTTTTTTCACCATTGAGAAGAACAGAGATCTCCTACTAGAAGATCCATCTTGACCATATGTTTGAATTCATGCCTTGCCAAAAATGATCATGATCCAGTTTTTGGTTTTCAGATCCCTATTATGGGGGGAAATTGTGTTTAAAGGGATTGTGTGACTTCGGAAATCTATTTAAGGTCATATTTTTTTATTTCGCGGACTATGGGTCAAGATTTACAGTATCTCTTTAGACCTTTAATCAAAATGACATACTGTACCGTAAGATCACATTTGGTAAATTCACCCGTAGTTCAAATTTTGGGATAATTCATATTAAATGGGTTCTGCATTTTTAAACCAACTTTTTGTTAGAACAGCTCCTCAAAAACAGAACAGTTCACAAATCTTGAACCCCAGTCATCAGAAAGTTGCTCATGGATCACTCTTGTCGAAAATAATAATCTATATTCAAGTGTAAGGTCCTCAAGAGCGAGAAACACTTTTTGTAGCTGTTCTCTGGGTCATTGATGGAGATATTGAATGAAGGATTCTCTTTTATAAACATACAATCATCCAATAGGTTTTTTAAGCTGGACAACTGTAGACCAATACAGTATTGTACTGGGGTTTCTTGAGGTCCACCAGAGGAGATGATCCTGAGGGCCACAATCTATGTGCACACCTCCATCTTATTTCCATAAACAGTAAGATCTAATTGGTTATTTGGAAGCCATGTCATAGAACAGTATATATAGTAGACCTTAGTGATAAGGGATTGGCTCCAATGACTCCTTCAGATGGGGTTGACTTCTGGTGGACTTTTGGGATTCATTATTGTGCCAGAACCTAAGATTACTGAAAGTTCCTCTAGTGCTTTGTTGGCCTAATCTGACTTTAGACCATTGACTAGCAACAATCTACCAAAATACTATTGTTGAGTAGTTTCTTATGCCCTTGGGTTGACCATTCACTGATATGTAGACATCAATGACATCGACAGTCTATGAGCCACTTGCATAGCCTTAGATTCCCATGGTGGTGGACGTCAACCTACCCTTTGACAAGATCATGTCATAAATTTTACAAGATGGAAAGTGTCCTTGTTCAAGTCAGATTTCCACCAATTTGTGATGGCAAACCCTAAAACAATGTCCTATATTTCATTTCATTGAAGACTTCTTCAGTTATCTTCATTGACCAAGCAATTTCTTCTAAGGTTTTTCAGGCTTTACTTAAAAGCAAAAAAAAAAAAATCCATTTCCTTCCTCTGGTTTCTGTCCACTTCGCTCTAGAAATTCTTGTGTGATGTTCCTCAGTGCAATATGTAGGATGTGACAAGCAAACTGTGTCGCTACGTCCAGCTACAATGTGAGGTGTATGTTCTACCTAACCTTGTGTGACATTAAATGGAGGACATCAATCAATGTCCCGCTACTGTAACCAGCAGTAACCCCCGGATCTTAAGGAGCTCTGCATTCAATTTTACCTTGAATCTGAGGTGTGGATGGGATGAATTGTCTGTCATTTACTATAGGGCTCTAGTGGGCACCGTTATTTTGTTAGCAGAAATGGGACAAAATAAGACATTGCTTAGATCTTATAGAAATACATTGAGCCACTTGGAAATCAACTCTTCACTTCCTGGTTTCAGGAGTATAGAAAGATTTATTTACAGTATTCGCTTAGAGTGATGTTCTTTCTTTCTGTCTCAAATTATCTATCTATCTATCTATCTATCTATCTTTCTATTTATCTTTTTCTTTCTTTCTTTTCTCTTTATCTATCATATTTTCTTGTAATGCCCCATCTCTGCTGCTATTCTTCCCCTTCACCATCTCTGCCTCTCTGTCTCTAATCTATCTTTCTATCTATACAGCACTGCCATATCTATCTATCTATCTATCTATCTATCTATCTATCTATCTGATCTGTATATATATATATATATATATATATATTTATAATCTATAGTCTATCTGCTTATCTAATATCTATTTATTTATCTTTCTGTCCATCTATTGCATAATTATCTAATATCTATCTATCTGATATAGTAAAAACAGGCAGGACTCCAATATAGCGATAGAAGTAAAATGTGGGTTTATTCCAACTGCAATGTTTCGGTCTTAAATACACAGGACCTTTCTCACACTACCTCAAGCTATCTATCTATCTCATATATATCTATTAATCTTTCTATCTGTCTATCTATCTACACACATGGACAAAATTGTTGGTACCCCTCGTTTAATGAAAGTAAAACCCACAATGGTCACAGAAATAACTTGAATCTGACAAAAGTAATAATATATAAAGATTCTATGAAAATGAACAAATGAAAGTCAGACATTGCTTTCCAACCAGGCTTCAACAAAATTTTTTAAAAAAAGAAAACTCATGAAACAGGCCTGGACAGAAATGATGGTTCCCTTAACTTAATATTTTGTTGCACAACCTTTTGAGGCAATCCCTGCAATCAAACGATTCCTGTAACTGTCAATGAGACTTCTGCACCTCTCAGCAGGTATTTTGGCCACTCCTCATGAGCAAACTGCTCCAGTTGTCTTGGGTTTGAAGGGTGCCTTTTCCAGACGGCATGTTTCAGCTCCTTCCAAAGATGCTCAATAGGATTTAGGTCAGGGCTCATAGAAGGCCACTTCAGAATAGTCCAATGTTTTCCTCTTAGCCATTCTTGGGTGTTTTTAGCTGTGTGTTTTGGGTCATTATCCTGTTACAAGACCCATGACCTGCGACTGAGACCAAGCTTTCTGACACTGGGCAGCACATTTCTCTCTAGAATCCCTTGATAGTCTTGAGATTTCATTGTACCCTGCACAGATTCAAGACACCCTGTGCCAGATGCAGCAAAGCAGCCCCAGAACATAACAGAGCCTCCTCCATGTTTCACAGTAGGGACAGTGTTCTTTTCAAGATATACTTCATTTTTCCATCTGTGAACATAGAGCTGATGTGCCTTGCCAAAAATTTCGATTTTTGCCTCATCTGTCCATAGGACATTCTCCCAGAAGCTTTGTGGCTTGCCAACATGTAGTTTGGCAAATTCCAGTTTTGTCAGATTCAAGTTATTTCTGTGACCATTGTGGGTTTTTCTTTCATTAAACGAGGGGTACCAACAATTTTGTCCACGTGTCTATCTATCTATCTATCTATCTATCTATCTATCTATCTACTATCCAGCATTTCTGGATAGAAACACTGAAATTTCTTGAACATTTCCCCTACCTTGGCAACAATCTATTCCAAAAGGCAACCATCCAGGAGGAAGTTCAGCTAAATTTGTACTGCATGTCTTTCATGAAACTGCTGGGTTGGGTCTTTGGGAACCATTTTCTATGACAGAATAATATATCTATAACATGTTTATGTGTCTATCATGAATTATCTACAGTATATCTATTCCATAGTACAGTGCCTTGCGAAAGTATTCGGCCCCCTTGAACTTTTCAACCTTTTGCCACATTTCAGGCTTCAAACATAAAGATATAAAATTTTAATTTTTTGGTGAAGAATCAACAACAAGTAGGACACAATCGTGAAGTGGAACAAAATTTATCGGTTATTTTAAACTTTTGTAAAAATAAAAAACTGAAAAGTAGGGCGTGCAATATTATTCGGCCCCCTTAAGTAAATACTTTGTAGCGCCACCTTTTGCTGCGATTACAGCTGTAAGTCGCTTGGGGTATGTCTCTATCAGTTTTGCACATCGAGAGACTGAAATTCTTGCCCATTCTTCCTTGGAAAACAGCTGGAGCTCAGTGAGGTTGGATGGAGAGCGTTTGTGAACAGCAGTTTTCAGCTCTTTCCACAGATTCTCGATTGGATTCAGGTCTGGACTTTGACTTGGCCATTCTAACACCTGGATACGTTTATTTGTGAACCATTCCATTGTAGATTTTGCTTTATGTTTGGGATCATTGTCTTGTTGGAAGATAAATCTCCGTCCCAGTCTCAGGTCTTTTGCAGACTCCAACAGGTTTTCTTCCAGAATGGTCCTGTATGTGGCTCCATCCATCTTCCCATCAATTTTAACCATCTTCCCTGTCCCTGCTGAAGAAAAGCAGGCCCAAACCATGATGCTGCCACCACCATGTGTGACAGTGGGGATGGTGTGTTCAGGGTGATGAGCTGTGTTGCTTTTACGCCAAACATATCGTTTGCATTGTGGCCAAAAAGTTGGATTTTGGTTTCATCTGACCAGAGCACCTTCTTCCACATGTTTGGTGTGTCTCCCAGGTGGCTTGTGGCAAACTTTAAACGAGACTTTTTATGGATATCTTTGAGAAATGGCTTTCTTCTTGCCACTCTTCCATAAAGGCCAGATTTGTGCAGTGTACGACTGATTGTTGTCCTATGGACCGACTCTCCCACCTCAGCTGTAGATCTCTGCAGTTCATCCAGAGTGATCATGGGCCTCTTGGCTGCATCTCTGATCAGTCTTCTCCTTGTTTGAGATGAAAGTTTAGAGGGACGGCCGGGTCTTGGTAGATTTGCAGTGGTCTGATACTCCTTCCATTTCAATATGATTGCTTGCACAGTGCTCCTTGGGATGTTTAAAGTTTGGGAAATCTTTTTGTATCCAAATATGGCTTTAAACTTCTCCACAACAGTATCACGGACCTGCCTGGTGGGTTCCTTGGTCTTCATGATGCTCTCTGTGCTTTATACAGAACCCTGAGACTATCACAGAGCAGGTGCATTTATACGGAGACTTGATTACACGCAGGTGGATTATATTTATCATCATCAGTCATTTAGGACAACATTGGATCATTCAGAGATCCTCACTGAACTTCTGAAGTGAGTTTGCTGCACTGAAAGTAAAGGGGCCGAATAATATTGCACGCCCCACTTTTCAGTTTTTTATTTTTTACAAAAGTTTAAAATAACCAATAAATTTTGTTCCACTTCACAATTGTGTCCCACTTGTTGTTGATTCTTCACCAAAAAATTAAAATTTTATATCTTTATGTTTGAGGCCTGAAATGTGGCAAAAGGTTGAAAAGTTCAAGGGGGACGAATACTTTCGCAAGGCACTGTATCTATCTATCTATCTATCTATCTATCTATCTATCTATCTCCATCTATCTGTCCAAGGACATACACAATGGGACAGTTAAAACTTCCCCTTTGCTGATCTTTTTAAAATTTTTTACTTTAAAAAACTATTTTGTGCCCCTTGTTGCCACCACTAGGGGGATGATCTACACACAGCTATACAAGAAGCCAAGTGACATGAATAGGACCCGCATACAGATCAGCCCCCTAGTGGCAGCGACAGACGGTCGGAATTTTAACAAAGTATATTGTAAGTGAAGGAAGCGAAATGGTACATTGTACTAAATATTTTATCTTGCTGGATCTGTAGGAAGACGGATATTTACAGAAAAGAGCATTTCAGTCGACATCCTCGTATGGGTAATGTCGTGCTGCGCCTTTCTGCGAGGGAGTTATCCCATATGTTGGATACAAAGTCTCATCTGCCAAATGTCTCTGGAAATGATTCCCCCGCTCAGTGAATTAACATATAGGGTACTTTTCTCTTTTGATGTGAATCGAGAGTAAGGGGATTTGTGCCTATAAGTAGCGAGGACCGTCAATCCCATACAGACCTGCGACATCAAAAGATAAGCTAGAAAAATGAGTCAACAGAAAACAGACCTACTTTCCAATCACGCTGGCAACCGGCATGATTAAGGTGCCCCAGGGGGGGTCTAAGAATTCAGTGAGGAAGGGGGGAGCAAGAAAATAATCAAACCTAGGGGGAACTAATTGTGCAGACACTGTACAAACAGAGAACGGGGACATTCTGGAGTGACCAGCAGAACGTCTTTAATAGGCTGTAGAAGGACCTGGAGAAAACAGCTAACAATGAGGGCTCTCTGATGCATGACTACACTGTATAGATGTAGCAGAGCCAGGCTTGTCAGTTAACTCCTTCTTTCCTTATGGTTTATGATAGAGAATGCATTTGGCTTTATACGCAGTCCTCCATAAAGTCGTTGACAAAAAATCATCACGGGTTATGATCAATGACCAACTCAGCCCTGCTACATCGCACAAACTCAGCTCTGCTACATTGCAAAACTCAGCTCTGCTACATCTCACAAACTCAGCTCGTGAGTAGACCTGAATCTGAACCTTTGTGCACTGTAAAGTCCAAAATTCTATATGAAACCTTTCCTAGTCCTATCAATTGGCAGGAATTATCTAAATGATACACAATATGATTTCTCACACCTCCCAATATCTGAATCCCTAATTTGCAGGATGTTGTACAGACGTGCCCACCCTTACCTTACCTGCAAAGTTTGTTAAGGACTCCATTTTCTTGCAATGCAAATTGAATACATTATCACGTGTTAGGAAAACCCTGGTCATTCTGCAATTCACATCATAGCCACTGGGTGGCAGCATAGAGACACGTATAGGATATACATCTCCCAACACAGTATCAAGAAATTCTATTTTCTTTCAAAGCTGGTTATCTTGCATGCTCTTCTCAAGTCAAGAGGAAAGGTAAGGAGGGACACCCACTAAACCTCCCAAAAACAGTTTGAGTCAATTATATCCATCTCGTTCCATGCTCCTGCCTGGTTATTGAGTGATTTACACCAATATAATGCAGAAGGGAAAGGGAAGCGGAGTGACAATCCGTGGAGTTACAGGAGCCCTGCCGCTAGGCTGTTGTCACTTGGTATTTGCTACCATTGGAAGGGGAAGGTCAAAGCAAAAAGTGTTCACAGCTCCCATTAATCTCAGGGCTAGCTCCATCTAGTGGCAGCTACGTGCAACCAGGAATTATTCATTTCAATCTACAGTCAGTAAAAGCATTAGAGAAAAAGTAAAGTTAAAGTGATTCGCAACGCTTAACTTAATGTGTTAAAAAAAAAATCATGTTAAACGTGACTACATCGGTATAATGTTTGTTAGCGTAGTCAGTAGGGGAGGGGGGAATTCTGACTTTTGCTATGGAGTCCTATGATTCATGGTAACAACCCCAAAGTCAATTTTAAAGGGATTGTACAGGATTAGAAAATTTCTTTTTCCAAAAGCCACGCCCCACTGGTCCACAGGTTGCATGTGGTATTGACCACTAAGGAGCTGGGTTGCAATGTCAGACACAACCCATAGTTCGGCGTGGTGCTGTTTCTAATCCTGGACAAGCCCTTTACAGCTATTTTGGTTGTCACACAGATGATAAGTTGAGGTTCACTGCAGGCGGGGGTGTAGCTATAGTGGGTGCAGTTGCTACTGGGCCCTGGACCCTGCCAGGGCCCCAAAATTGCCAGTCACATAAAATATACCATTATTCTACATGGCACAAGGTAGGTTGGGGCCCCATTACAGATTTTGCAGTGGGGCCCCGGAGCTTTAGGTTACGCCTGTGACTGCAGCACATATACAACGTCACATAGCGCCAGCTCAGCTCTGCTACATCTCATAATATTTTTCCTAATATAAGTTTATATGACTGTCTGACCGGCTTATTGCGGCTGACACTAGGCCAGCTACAGTCGGGGTCGCTGTTTTACTGTACACTCCCTTCTTAGTGGCTACTTATTGTGCGGCTGTATAATTGCCAGCTCGAGGACCGGCTACAACGTCTTTCATTTGTGCAACTACCGGACCAAGAGATCCTTTTGTTAAAACTTTTGTAAGTGTGGGAAATTCAAGCAAGTAAGACGGGACGTGACCTGAGTACTGATGAAGTAGACGCATCCGAGAGACGGCTCTTCACATATTAGGGAAAGTGTCTTGTGTGAGACATAATGATTCAGCTCGGGAGGAGATTATTAAGGCCGCGTTCACATAGGGTTTTGTGGTTTTCTTTGATTTTTGTTTTATTTTTGACAGAGCTAGATACTGTAGATTACTGATGACGATATGTGTAATCCTGTGTGTGCTTGTACACAATGAGTCAGGATCTGTAATGTAGTGAAACGTTCATTTCTATGGGGCTTGTTTTGTAACTTTTTTTTTATATCACATCAATTTTCATCTATTTCTGATCTGGTAACGTTGTTTTGTCTTCATATACATTTATCTATACATTTTATTCTATATAGCATGTCGTAAGTCTATCTATCTATCTATCTATCTATCTATCTATCTATCTATCTCTATCTCTCTACTTAACTATCTCTCCATCTCTCTATCTACTGTATCTATCATCTATCTATGTACTATCTATCTCATATCTATCTATTGTATCTATCCATCTATCTCATATCTATCTTGTATCTATCTCTTATCTATCTATCTATCTATCTATCTATCTATCTATCATCTATCTCTTATCTATCTATCTATCTATCCATCTATCTACATCTATCCCATATCTATCTATCTATCTCCTATCTATCTATCTATCTATCTATCTATCATCTATCTCTTATCTATCTATCTATCATCTATCTATCATCTATTTCTTATCTATCTATCATCTATCTATCTATTTATCTCTTATCTATCTATTGTATCTATCTATCTATCTATCTATCTATCTACATACCTACCTATTTCTCTATTTGTCTGTCTTCTGTCTATCTAATATCTATCTATCATCTATCTACTCTATCTACCTGTCTATCTATTTTGTATCTATCTATCTATCTATCTTCTTCTTCTTCTATATCATATCTATCAATCTATATACCTACCTTCCTACCTACCTATTTTTCTATTTGTCTGTCTGTGACTGTATATCACATTACCATGGACATGGATGGGAGAAGTCTCAGCTGGGCATTGTCTGTCCTCATGAGCTGGATGGGCCACCTCTATGGTACACCATTGGTAGCATCATCCACATTGCTTTACACTGTACTATTTTACTTTCTGATAACCACATATTCACATTTCATCTTCTCTTCCCCTTCAAGGTCCTTATCCGAGTCCTTGACAACAATGACAATGGTCCCGAGTTCTCCCAGCCGAATTACGATGCCATAATCTCAGAAGACATCCTCCCGGACACTGAAATTTTACAGATAAAAGCCACAGACAAGGACGAAAACCACAAGCTAAGCTACATCATCCACAGCAGCATCGACCCAAACAGTATGAGAAAGTTCCGCATCGATCCCAGTACTGGGACCCTGTATACAGCGGAGAGGCTGGACCACGAGACCCAGGCCCATCACATCCTTACTGTAATGGTAAGATCCGTCACAAAGATACAGTACACTAAAACTTACATGTAGTCACACATCTAGTTATTTAAGACCCAATAATGGTAGGACAGTTACATCCACTAGGTGGCACAGCTTCAATTATCATAGCAATCTGCCGTCTTCCTGATACAGAGCTCCAAATCCTCTGCATTACCAATGAGTAAATATTACAATTTTGGATTCCTGCAGGCACCACCAGAGGGAACTGAGGAGCTCATTGCATACTGAGTTTAAAGTAGCAGTAAGCTCCTCAGCTCCCACTAGTGGTGGCTATAGGGAATGCTAGCATTTATAGGGGATTTCCAGCCCCAACAATGTTATAAGCCTTCAATATCTGGATCCAACACCGATCAGCTGGTCTGTCTACCTTCAGGTACCTGAAGCTACTGCTTTGGACCTGGGCGGAAGCAGCTTCGCTTCTATTTAAGTAAGAGGCACAGAGCTGCAGTACTCTGGTGCTACCACTATACACTGGGTGGAGCTGTACCTCTGTGCCTATTACTTCCGGGTTCTGTGTCCTGTGCAGTAGCTTCTGCTGATCATATGAGACATTTCAGCTGATTGGTGTTGGGCCCCCACCAATCAGATATTGAATACCTATCCTGTAAAATTCTGTTTGGGCCCAGAAAACCCCTTTAATGCTGTGTCTATGCAGAAGATTTGAAGTTTGGTATCATAAAATGGAGATAAAGAGCACATCATTTTGTATGTATTTGGATGTGTCCAGGAATAGTCATGGGGGTGAAGTCATTCGGCTGCCAGCAGAAGGCCTGACAGGTATATTTATTCCGTCGGTGATATTTCCATCGTAATAGGATGTTGTTATCGTGGCAGCAGGTCAGCTCACATCTGCACAGATTTTGGCTGGCTTCTCTTTACTTGCTCTGACCCCGCGCTCATTGACAAATCTCTGCCTATGAATAATTCACAATCCTTTCTCCATTCTTTCCAAAAGGTCAAAGATCAAGAATTCCCATACAGAAGGAACCTGGCGAGGGTTACAATTACTGTAGAAGACGCTAATGACCACAGTCCGTACTTCACCAGCCCCTTGTACGAGGCCTCCGTGTTTGAATCTGCTGCCATTGGCTCAGCCGTCATACAAGTCACTGCCTTAGACCGAGACAAAGGAGAAAATGCTGAACTTATATACTCCATAGAAACAGGTACGGACTGGGGTTCATTACTAGTGGTGCTAATGTAAAGGAATAAGCACTAATGTCCAGGAAGACCACCCTATTTATTATATAATATATTACTAATGGTGCTAAGTGTAAGCACTGACGTCCAGGAAGACCACCCTATTTATTATATAATATATTACTAATGGTGCTATGTATAAGCACTGACGTCCAGGAAGACCACCCTATTTATTATATAATATATTACTAATAGTGCTATGTATAAGCACTGACGTCCAGGAAGACCACTCTATTTATTATATAATATATTACTAATGGTGCTATGTATAAGCACTGACGTCCAGGAAGACCACCCTATTTATTATATAATATATTACTAATAGTGCTATGTATAAGCACTGACGTCCAGGAAGACCACTCTATTTATTATATAATATATTACTAATGGTGCTATGTATAAGCACTGATGTCCAGGAAGACCACCCTATTTATTATATAATATATTACTAATGGTGCTATGTATAAGCACTGACGTCCAGGAAGACCACTCTATTTATTATATAATATATTACTAATGGTGCTATGTATAAGCACTGACGTCCAGGAAGACCACCCTATTTATTATATAATATATTACTAATAGTGCTATGTATAAGCACTGACGTCCAGGAAGACCACCCTATTTATTATATAATATATTACTAATGGTGCTATGTATAAGCACTGACGTCCAGGAAGACCACCCTATTTATTATGTAATATATTACTAGTGGTGCTATGTATAGGAATAAGCACTGACGTCCAGGAAGACCACCCTATTTATTATGTAATATATTACTAGTGGTTCTATGTATAAGCACTGATGTCCAGGAAGACCACCCTATTTATTATGTAATATATTACTAATGGTGCTATGTATAGGAATAAGCACTGACGTCCAGGAAGACCACCCTATTTATTATGTAATATATTACTAGTGGTTCTATGTATAAGCACTGACGTCCAGGAAGACCACCCTATTTATTATATAATATATTACTAATAGTGCTATGTATAAGCACTGACGTCCAGGAAGACCACCCTATTTATTATATAATATATTACTAATGGTGCTAAGTATAAGCACTGACGTCCAGGAAGACCACCCTATTTATTATATAATATATTACTAATAGTGCTATGTATAAGCACTGACGTCCAGGAAGACCACCCTATTTATTATATAATATATTACTAATAGTGCTATGTATAAGCACTGATGTCCAGGAAGACCACCCTATTTATTATATAATATATTACTAATGGTGCTATGTATAAGCACTGACGTCCAGGAAGACCACCCTATTTATTATGTAATATATTACTAGTGGTGCTATGTATAAGCACTGACGTCCAGGAAGACCACCCTATTTATTATATAATATATTACTAATGGTGCTATGAATAAGCACTGACGTCCAGGAAGACCACCCTATTTATAATATAATATAATATAATATAATATAATATATTGTTAGTGGTGCTATGTATAAGCACTGATGTCCAGACAAACCACCCTATTCATTACATAATATAATATATTACTAGTGGTGCTATGTAAAGGAATAAGGATATTAATATAGAGGTCTGGTCTGGGATCTGATATTAATATAGGGTCTGATAATAATATAGAGGACTGGTCTGGGGTCTGATATTAATTTAAGGTGCAATAAGTAGACATTCGGTGATGGCCATGGCTCGGTCTTCTGGGCCTCTTACCCCCTTGCCCTTTAGTATTCTGCACTCCACTATATACTATGATCCTCTGTATCTCCTTCACCTCCCTCTCTACATCAGTGAGCAGTACGGACATAACTATAGGTTACATTTGCACTTTCTAGCCCATTGTTCCTTAGTCCTAGCCCCTAGTTACAGGGAGCTCCAGGTTACCCCTCTGTTGAGGCTCCTATATTAGACCCCCTCAGCTATTATATGAGTCATGTATAATGGATACACAGTGCTTTATCTGACTCCAGGGGTTAATCTGACCCCTCATATAACAACCTCGGTGCCTGCAGCGGGTGTCAGGTTCTCCCGGGTTTCCTCTGTATATAAATCTATATTACATGCACACCGTCCAGTCCGCAGAAACATCTGCAGCAGAGGAAGTCATTTGCAGCAGCGGGCCGTCTCTATCTGTGGCATTGTGCTGTATATGACATTTATACCTCTGTATGGTATACTCATTAATGGGATTGTTTTAGCAGGTCGCAGCCTGGATCCGTAGCCAAGCATATAATTGTGTATTTGTTTGCGGGGAGTGCGGCCTGAGGCTATATTACTATACATGACTAATACATCATACAACCTCCTGGCAGTCAGCTGGGACTAAGCAGAGCTCACATTGTGGGGTATTGTTCTAGTAAAACATCATTAAAATCATCACAACCTATAACGGTGATTTGGTTACTTCCTATGGCTCATATAGTATAGCACCAACACATGCCGCAGCGATGTACAAGGATTGTAATAAGCACTCACATAGTTTCCTGCCTCCGGAGCTCACAATCTAATTCCCCTATTAGAATCCTATTAATGTATAATATGTTTTGGTGTGGGGGGAAATTGGACAAATCTGCAAAAGGTTACATAGGCATGGAGGGGGGTACAAGTGAATAGTGGGGGTATCTGAAAGGACTGGGGGCAATTAAAATAGAATTTTTGGTACCTTATTGAGTCCTATTGGGTAGAAATTCAGTACATTGGGGCCACCTTAAAAATGACTTGCCTTGTCTCCTGAATAGCCCAAGGTATAAGGGAGATCTCTCGGACACCTGGCAGTACTGGTACCTGCCACTAGGGGGAGCTTACTGCATATTTATTTATATGCCTCCTATTACTTTCAATGGAAGTGTGTACTTCTGTATGTATACAGCGTATAAAGTGAGCTCCCCCTTGTGGTGGTTGCTGTCAAATCAAGTTGTTTTATTTACTTCTATGGCTGTGTTCAGGGAGTATCTCCATCTTGGGGTGTGTTCACATCTGCATCGTTGTCTCCGTACTTCTGATCCATCACAGGAGTAGAAGAACAGAAAAACAGTCCAAATGATGACAGACAACAACGGATCCCAAGGAACCCATTTACTATAATTAGGTCCATTAGGTGTCCACTACTTTATCCCTGACATCGCTGGACAGCTTCCTGCTGTGTAGCTTCCTGTGTAGCTTCCACACTACATCCCTCTCACTGCCCCCCCTCTCTCACTCCACTCCGCTACACCCTCTCCCTGTCTCCCTAGCTATCCTGCCCACTACTAGCCCTTCCCAACTAACTAATTCAGCCCACCCACCCCCCACCTCATCATACTTACCTGTCTTCCTCTCTGGAAACAGCTCCGTGTTTTCTTTCACTGTGCGCAGGCTGGAGACGCTTCTCTTCCTCTCTGTTAGCACGTGCACAGACCGGAAGTGCCTCTGATGTCTGCGCAGTAGAGATGGAGTGCCATCTCTACTGCGCATGTGTCGCAGACACCTCCAGACTGTGCAAGCGCTGACAGAGAGGAAGAGGGGAGGAGCCGTTCCAGGAGAGGAAGACACGTAAGTATAATGGGCTTGGGGGGGAGTAATGGTGATGTTCCGTTTCGGAAACGGAACGTCACCGGATTATCAGAAAGTGTTCCTGGGGCGGTCACATGACCGCCCAGGGATATGGGTAATTATAGATTTTTTTTTTAATATAAGTAAATTAGAAGTTAGGGGTTAATTTTTATTTCATCCCGGACAACCCCTTTAAGGGAATATCTTCTGTTTGTATCTGTCTGCAGATCTGCCTAATACATATAATTGTCTAGTATCTATCTGTCTAGGGGTGTACACGTTTCAAGATTGAAACCGCCCCATGCTGACGCTTCCACTTGTAAAGCCCCATCTATGCTGCTACCCTTCCCCTTCACCATCTCTGCCTCGGTCTCTGATCTATCTATCTATCTATCTATCTATCTATCTATCTATCTATCTTCTTTCTTTTTCTTTCTTTCTTTCTTTCTTTCTTTCTTTCTTTCTTTCTTTCTTTCTTTCTTTCTTTCCTTCCTTCCTTCTTGATTTTTTATCTCATTATCTATCATATTTTCTTTTCTTGATCTATCTGTTCCCTATCTAGACATTTAATGGACTATTTTCTTTCTTTCTTTCTTTCTTTTTTTCTTTCTTTCTCTTTCTTTTTTTATCTCTCTCTCTCTTTCATTTTTTTCTCCCTTCCTTTTTTCTATCACATTATATTTCATATCCTTCACAGTGAACTTTTAAAGGTGTAATTCCAGAAGATCTTTGTATCTTCAGTTGTCTACACTTCACAGTTTCCATTTCACACATTGGACAAATTTTGTGAAATCAATGACATTTTCTAAATGTCACAGTAATGTCTGCGGTCAGGGGGGCTCAGCATTGGGGGTGACATGAAGACGAGTCATAGAAAACATAGTGACACAATAAATCAGCCCCATGGTGTAATGTGTGCAATGGAGAATGGTGTCACATTTAGTATCCATACGTCTAATTGTTCATCTATCACCTTCCTAGTGAGAATTTAGTGTTCTTTTATGTTTTGGTCATATTTTATATACTTTGCCTGTAAACATGATGTTAGAGAGTTCACCATTTATACAGATCATTTTAATTTATCTTTCCACTAAGAACCCATTTAATCATGGCAGATAGAAAACTAGGTCTTGCCCTACCTTTACCTTTTGGTTTATACCAGTGGCGTAACTAGGAATGGCTGGGCCCCAAGGTGAACATTTGACATGGGGCCCCCCCCAAGCAGCCGCCCCCAACCCCCCCCCCCCCCACACAAACCGCCGCCCCCACCCCCCCCCCCCCACAAACCGCATTCCTGCGCACACTATTATGCCCCATAGTGGCCCCTGCACACGGTATTATGTCCCATAGTGGCCCCTGCACATGATATTATGCCCCATAGTGGCCCCTGCACACGGTATTATGCCCCATAGTGGCCCCTGGACACGGTATTATGCAGCATAGTGGCCCCTGCACACAATATTATGCCCTTTAGTGGCCCCTGCACACAGTAGTTTGCCCCATAGTGGCCCCAGCACACAGTAGTTTGCCCCATAGTTGCCCCGACACACAGTAGTTTGCCCCATAGTGGCCCCGACACAGTAGTTTGCCCCATAGTGGCCCCTGCACACAGTAGTTTGCCCCATAGTGGCCCCTGCACACAGTATTATGCCCCATAGTGGACCACCCATGAACGATTATTATACTCTGGGGTCTTTTCAGACCCCAGAGTATAATGATTGGAGACCCAGGGGAGGATAGAAACATAGAAAACACTGCAACTTACCTCTTCAGCCATCTTCAATGTCGGACCGGATCTCGCGCGATCCAGGCCGGCGTCGCGAGCATGATGACGTCGGCTGACGTCTGGGACGTCACCAAACAGGCCCGAAGCCTGCGGAGCGGCGGAGAGGTGAGTTACAGTGTTTTTTATGTTCGCTCACCTCCCTTGGGCCCCCGATCATTATACTCCGGGGTCTCAAAAGACCCCGGAGTATAACGATAGCAGTAATTGTGGGGTTCGCGGTAGCGACTGCCACAGGGCTCCGGGCCCCGTAATGTTCCGGGCCCTGTGGCAGTCGCTACCACTGCTACCCCGGTAGTTACGCCCCTGGTTTATACCCAAATTGTATACTGTCATATAATAGACATAGTGCTATATAGTGTATAGCAATATCCACATAACAGTACCCTACTTGGACAAATAAAACTCCAGGATATGGATACTGCCCCATTGAAAACCTTAAGGATAACCTTGTAGACATCACTTAAAGAGGACCTTTCTCTACCTCCACTAATATCCACTCTTTGCATTCCTTAATAGGCTCCTTTCCACTGATTCTGGCACAGTTGGAATTTTTTCTCTAGCCCCCACCGTTCCTTAACAATCACTTCTGTTATTTTCAGCACCCAGTATACTAATTGGGCTCTCTACTGTCAGGGACTGCCCACCTGATAGTAGGGAACCCATTTATCTAATTGGGTGCTAAAATTAACAGCACTGATTGCTCAGGAACCATGAGGGCTAGAGAAAAAATTCCAACTGTTCTGGAATCAGTGGAGCGGTGACTATTGAAGGATGTAAATAATTGGAATGGGTGGAAGTGGTGAAAGGTCCCTTTTAGTGTTAAAAATATCAGAATGTAAAGCTTGTGTAGTGGTAGTGATACTACTGTCATGTCCCATGTAATTCTAAATTTTGCCTGTGTATTTATCCACGTAGTCTATATTTAGTAGCAGTTTTAATGGATTTGTTATGCTCTAAGGGGGATGTATTTTCTCACAATTTATCTTGGCCCATTCAAAGACTTCTAGAAAGACATTGTACTTCAGGACTTCGTTTTTTTTTTTCTATTTTGTTCACAATACATATATATCATCAGCATCTATGGTGACATATACTTCCAGATGTTAGATTCCGTATGCTGTACAGACATAGGGTACACTTGGTTAGGAAGAAATTGCCTCCAATTATATGTTTTTGTTAGACCACAGCATTTATGCCGCAGATACCCAGCATGAAGACGCAGCCTAGAACACAGGAAATTGATTGGTAAGGGTTAAATCAATGTAGGAAGAATCCTGGGAACGCTCCATGCAAAACTGATAGACTGGGGTGGGGCAAATGTGTCTAAAGGCTTTGTTGCCCATAGTAACCAATCACAGGGTAACTTTCATTTCTACTACTCTTATAAAATGAATTTTTTAGCTGTGTTTCACTACGTGGGGCCTTAGCCTAAAGGATTCCTTTATTGTGTCATGCTACGCCCCATTAGGCCCTGTCTAGGCATAACACATGGGGCAGATGTATGAAACTATGAGTCTGAAGGTCTATGGATCTAAGGGCTGCTTCACATCTGCGTTCGGTTTCCTTTCAGGGAGTCCGCTTGGGGACCCCCCCCCAAATGGAAACCTAAACGCATAGAAAAGTGGTTTACCTAAGGAAACCTGCGGACCCCATAGACTATAATGGGGTCCGTGTGGTTACCGTCCGGTTGCAGTGCTTGCAGCACTTTTCACTCCGCTTGCTTCATGCGGAAACCAAGCGGAAACCACACGGACCTCATTATAGTCTATTGGGTCCGCAGGTTTCCTTAGGTAAACCACTTTTCTATGCGTATAGGTTTCCGTTCGGGGGGTTCCCAAGCGGACTCCCTGAACGGAAACCGAACACAGATGTGAATTGGCCCTAAGTCCAATGTGTATCTTCTGCTGACCCTGTGGATTTGCAGTTTGCAATGTCGTGGATCCACATCAATATTAGCCCCATTGTCATTACATGGAGCTAATCCTCACATTCACATGCATTAATTCCGTCATGGGGTAGACCAAAACCTGCACAAAAATTCTGCACGCATCTTCTGCTCTTGCAGTCCTTTGGGGAACTTCTTACCAAGCTCTAAGAACCCCATTTTGTGAAACACTCTTGTAGAATGTGGCCTTGAAAAGGCTTTATCTAGAGCTACCTTGGATCCAGCACAGGGTCATGGCCATTTTAGGACAATGTCACTGGTAGCAGGGTAATCCTGGATCTATAGTATCACATTTTGATATTTCAAGTGATCTGGAAAGAGAAAAAAACAAAAAAAAATGTTTTTGAAAAAATGAACTAAGAGAGCCAAATGCAAGTCTTGTATGTCCTCTTATATTGTTGAGGCGAAATACACACATGTCCGTACTCAGTAATTGCAAATCATAAAGCACTCGGCCTGTCTCAGAATAAATTGTGAGTAGTGACCTGATCCTTCACACTTCACTAGGCACATCATCTAATACCAGTGACATACAGTAGCCTGCAATTCATCTCTCTACAGAATAACCTTGTGTTGTAAGGCCATCCCGAGCATGTACAAATTGACGTGTGTAACTACTAGAGAATCATCTGTTTTTTTTCTTTTACTATTTTTGCCACATGACTTAATTTTTGTATTTTTTTTTTATTTTTAGGCAACACTGGGAACATGTTTAAAATTGAACCAGTTCTGGGCATCATCACTGTGTCAAAGGAGCCAGACTTGTCCACAATGGGTCAATTTGTGCTGTCCGTCAAAGTCACCGATCGAGGAAGCCCCCCACTCTCTGCTGCGGCTATCGTTCGGATTTCATTATCCATGTCAGATAATTCCAATCCCAAATTCACCCAGATGGAATATCAGGCTGAAGTTCATGAAAATGTAGAGGTGGGCACGCCGGTTGTTTTGGTGTCTGCAATAAGTCAATCCACGTTGGTTTTCGAAATCAAAGTTGGGAATACAGAAGGAGCCTTCTCTATCAACCCATATTCTGGTGTCATCACAACTCAGAGGCCCCTTGACTATGAACAAATATCTTCATACCAGCTCATTGTCCAGGCAACCAATATGGCAGGCATGGCTTCAAACACTACCATTAACATCCAAGTTCTTGACCAAAATGACAACCCACCAGTGTTTCTCAGTTCTCAATACATAGGTACGATCAGTGAAGCAGCCCCTATAAATAGCATTGTTAGAAGCTCAGATAAAAATCCATTAGTGATAAAGGCAACTGATGCCGATAGCAACCAGAATGCTTTGCTTGTTTATCAGATTGTTGAGTCAACGGCCAAAAAGTATTTCACAGTAGATTCCAGCACTGGTGCTATCCGAACCATAGCGTACTTGGACCATGAAACCATAGCATACTTCCATTTCCATGTGCATGTAAGGGATAGTGGAAGTCCCCAACTTACTGCCGAAAGCCCAGTTGAAGTCTCAATCGAAGTAAGTGATGTCAATGATAACCCTCCAGTATTCACCGAAGCTGTTTTTGAAACAACTTTACTCCTACCAACCTATGTTGGTGTAGAAGTTCTGCAAGTTAGCGCTCGAGATCCAGATTTAGCAATACCACCTGAGTTGAGTTATTCATTGACGGAAGGAAACCTCAACCATTTCATAATTGATTCCAACAGTGGGGTTATTACAGTAAAAAATAGCAGTTTATCTAAAGATCATTACATGCTCATGGTCAAAGTATCAGATGGAAAGTTTTATAGTACTGCCATTGTAACTATACTTGTAAAAGAAGCTATGGACAGTGGCCTTTACTTCACCCAAGATTTCTATTCTGCCTCTATACCAGAAAATACCACCAATATCACAAAAATAGCTGTCGTGAATGCTGTGGGCCACCGCTTGAACGAGCCACTGAAATATACTATATTAAACCCAGGAAATAAATTCAAAATTAAGTCTACTTCTGGAGTTATTCAGACCACTGGGATTTCTTTTGACAGAGAAGAAGAAGAGATCTATGAGTTAGTAGTAGAAGCGAGTAGGGAATTAGACAACCTCCGTGTGGCTCGAGTAGTTGTTAAGGTCAACATTGAAGATATCAATGACAATGCTCCAGTCTTCGTAGGTCTTCCGTACTATGCCGCTGTTCAGGTTGATGCCGAGCCAGGGACTTTGATCTATAAAGTGACTGCCATAGATAAAGACAAGGGCAAAAATGGTGAGCTATCATTTTTCTTGGAAGATGATTATAGCCATTTTGAAATCGACAAGCAGAATGGAAGTGTCACCCTAAAAAAGTCCTTTGACTCGGATCTCTCTAACATAGAGTACATGTTAATTATCATTGCCAAAGACCGTGGTGATCCTTTATTGTCCGCTTCGGTCGAGCTACCAGTCACCATTGTTAACAAAGCCATGCCAGTATTTGACAAAGCCTTTTACACAGCCTCCGTAAATGAAGACGTTGAGATGCACACACCAATTTTGAGTATTAATGCTACAAGTCCAGAAGGCCAAGGGATTATTTACACCATTGTTGATGGAGATCCATATAACCAGTTTAACATCGATTTTGACACAGGTGTTTTGAGTGTGGTCAGCCCACTGGATTTTGAAACAAACCCTTCCTTTAAGTTGACCATACGTGCAAGTGATTCACTCACTAGTGCCAGGGCCGAAGTCATTGTCGATATCAGTATCAATGACGTCAACGACAACCCACCTGTTTTCCAGTTTCCTTCATACAATGCTACCTTATCTGAAAGTTCTCTTATTGGGACACCAGTCCTACAAGTGGTTGCCACAGATGCCGACTCTGATAATAACAAAGTCATCAGGTACCAAATTGTTCAGGATATTTTTAACAACACCGATTCTTTCCATATAGACAGTACTAGTGGTTTAATACTAACTGCTCGTCTCTTGGACCATGAGGTTTCCCAGCAAAGTGTCCTGAAAATTAGGGCAACAGATAATGGCTTTCCATCTCTAAGTAGTGAGGTCCTAGTGACCATCTACATAACAGATTTAAATGACAATCCTCCAGTTTTTAATCAGTTGATCTATGAGTCGTACGTAAGCGAATTGGCTCCCAGAGGACATTTTGTGACCTGTGTCCAAGCTTCCGATGCAGATAGTACAGACGTTGATAGATTGGAATACAGCATATTGTCTGGGAACGATCGTATGAACTTTATCATGGATAGTAAGAGTGGTGTCATCACCCTTTCTAACCATCGTAAGCAACGAATGGAACCAATGCATAGTCTAAATATCTCTGTCTCTGATGGCCTGTTCACCAGTACCGCACAAGTCCACATAAAGATCCTAGGAGCCAATCTTTTTAGTCCTGTTTTTGCCCAAAGTGTCTATGTGACTGAAGTTAGAGAAAATGCCCCAATTGGCACTAAAGTCATTTATGTCAAGGCAACAGATGGAGATTCAGGTTTATATGGACACATCACCTACACAATCATCAATGACTTGGCCAAAAATCGGTTCTATATTGACACATTGGGTCAGATTGTTACTACAGAAAAGCTTGATCGAGAGAATCCACTAGAGCGGGACATTCATATATTTCTCAGAGCTCTGGATGGGGGTGGTCGAGCAGCTTTTTGTACTGTCCAGGTATTAGTGGTGGATGAAAATGATAATGCACCTCAATTTAAAGCTACAGAATATAGGGCAAGTGTCAAAGCTGATGTTGAGAAAGGTCACCTAGTCACTCAGGTACAAGCCTTTGATGAAGATGATGGTGCCAACTCTCGAATCACCTACTCACTATACAGTGAAGCTTCTGTTTCCGTAGCAGATCTCTTGGAAATTGACCCTGACAATGGATGGATGGTTACAAAGGGCAGCTTTAACCAGCTAAAAAATACAGTTCTTTCATTTTTTGTAAAAGCAGTAGATGGGGGAATCCCTATGAAGCACTCTCTTATTCCTGTATATATACATGTTGTACCCTCGGAAACTATCCTACCTAGTTTTGCCCAACCTCAATATACATTCGCTGTCCCAGAAGACACTTTAATTGGAACTATAATAGACTCATTCCATATTAAACCTGTTCAAGAAGCGATATTCAGCATAGTTAATGGTGAATATCCTGAAAATAACAAGGATAACATTTTTATTATCGATACCGACACCGGAATGTTAAAATTGGACAAAAAAGTTGACCATGAATCCATACCTCTGTTTCACTTCAAAGTGGCTGCCTCTATACCTCTTGATAAAGTTGATGTCTTAATTACTGTTGATGTAGAGATCAAGATCTTAGACCTGAATGACAACAAGCCATTTTTCGACTCCACACACTACGATGCTGTTATTATGGAGGGGATGTCTATAGGAACTAGCGTTATCCAAGTGAAAGCCGTTGATGCAGACTGGGGAGCGAATGGGCAAGTTACTTACAGCCTTACTTCCGAAAGGGAAGAAGACAAAATCTTAGAAACATTCACCATTGATTCAAATACCGGTTGGATAAGTACACTCAAAGAACTGGACCATGAAAGGAATCCCACCTATACATTTACAGTTGTAGCAGCTGACCTTGGAGAAACTTTGTCCCTCTCTACCTCCGCCATTGTCTCCGTGACTGTGACAGACATCAATGACAATGGACCCATCTTTGAACAAGCGATCTACAAAGGATTTGTGAAGGAAAGTGATGCTCCAGGAGAGGTCGTTGCAATACTCAGTACTTGGGATGAAGATACTTCCGATATAAACCGTCAAGTGAGCTACCATATTACAGGTAAGTCTCACATTTCCATTTGACGTCAATGATCATATAGCCAAGGGTTTCAATAAAATGTGGACCTGCTCTATCATGAGATCCAGAAGATCTAGACTTAACAGGGTCAAGATTATGTTGGTCTCTACTCCTCACCTAATCTTGTGTGTCTTTTTCTCCAGTCCTTGATTTCTCAATTGTCCTTTATCCATTCCACTCTCTTCAATCACCCACAAAGATCTCTAGTTGCACCTCTTCTAGTAGGAGATGGGTCCCTGAGACTTCTGGGATCCATATGTGTGAATGTCTTCTATCTAGTAGTTATACCCATAGCTTGATATCCATAGAGCAGTACCATGACTGATCAAGCTTGATCAAATTTGGTAAGTTGGCTGGTGCGGTGAAATGATCTTCACATTGTCCTACAGCAGTAATAAAATTAAACCAAACAGTACAGAGAACCTCAAAAATGTGTTTATTTGTGTACAAAAAATTGTACATCTTTTCAGTTTTATTCACAACTCCACCTCCTTGTTAAAATAATCCATTACTGTGCTGTAAAACAGAATTTGGCTTACAATATTACCAGCATCTGTAGAACTTGGCAACTAGTACGTTAACATGAACTGAAATATTGGTGTCGGGGTTGGAAATTTTACATTTTTAACTTGCTATCTTTCCCTTCCAGTAACCATATAAAGTGATGAGTAAAAATTACCGATTTTAATTAAAAGGTCCATTGCTTGTTGGTGAAGTACCAGCCAATGTGCCGAGGGAACAGACACAAATCCAAATTCATCTGTGTTATATGATGCTATAAGCTAGACAAGAATTGTTGTCCAAATGCAACAGTTGTACATCTGTCCGTAGGCCACAACTTCTAAGTGTGAAACTCTTCCTCCTTTTTTAAGACAAACTTTTGTTGGATATAACTAGTGGGAGAAAGGCATTCAAAAATTTTGGAGCTACGTATTCTATGTATTCTCAAAAATGTTCATCTTTTGGCTATTTTGGATAGGGTTTTCTACGTGGCCAGAATAAAGTGTAAAGCCACAAGATTTTGCTATGGTTATGAAAGCACTGTGTATAGTATTTATATACCTAGTAGTTTATCTATAGATGTGTCCGTCCTTGACGCTTGGCTCGAGATATCCCACAATGACTGGCCAAGACGACTTTTGGGTTATCGGCATCCTAACAGGGCATAGATGGCCTTCAAGACTCCGTACATCTGCTTGGTGGCTTGCAAGAGCAATCTCAACTAGGACTAGGTGCTCAACTAGGTGGCTGCACCCTTTAAGATTCGTGGAAACCCAAGGCTCGTGATTACGTGACTTGGAACGAATAATCATTTGCAGTCATTTTTGCTTCTCGCAGTACATTACTACTTTATATTCTGGACCAGCGTTGACTGAATAATGATGGATAATGAATCTATGCCTCATAAAGTTTGTCCTTCCCACGACATAATTGTCGAGAAGCTTCTAATTCTTTCTGTTAATGAACTTAATTAATAATAACTATTATTCTCTCCTTTGTATAAAAGCAGATGTTTTGGCTTTTTTTTTTTTTAGTTTTTTTGTCTGCTAAGTACATGGAATATCAGATCCTATGGGGGTAACACCAAAACAGACTCCAGGAAGAAAAATGGTACACATATACAACTTTCTAGATATACCCTAATGTAAAATTTATGAAAAACTGCTCGGTATTGTAAAAATATAGCGCCATCTCCATGAAAATGGACATGTATAGCAACACGGTTCATGACCACTAATAGTACACTATGAGGCTAACTAATATGTCCATTACTCCCCTTTCTGCTTGGATAAAACCTATACTAGATACTGTTTCCATTGTTGCAGTTTATACACAGCATGCAGCATGAAAAACATCTTTGTAATCTAAGTAAATAGGCCGGTTGTATTAGGTGCTGCATAACAAGATATGATCATATACTGGATAGACAGGAGATAGCACACGCTCTCTGATTCCATTTCCTCAGTTCATGTACAGCATGCCTAGACTGCCTGGTTAACTCTATTGGCAACTGGAACAACTCAATAACAGTTTTTCCATTTGGCATTGACATAACAAAGCCTGTATTCGATATGCAACGTCTTATAGATATCCACAAGTCACGTGGGCCACCCACGGTTTACAAAAATATCAATCGACTTCTTTGTCCCTCTTCATATTCACATATATTTCTATCTTCTTCATCATTCCACTTTGAGAAACCGATATCACGCACAGATGTTCCGGAGGTCACGTCTCCTTCATGCGTCTGAAGATGAATAAGACGGATATAGATGAGAAGATTGAATGGAATAAAGAAGTCAATTGTTATACAATAATTCTAATTTACAAATACATAATAATTATTGGTGGTCCATGTGAATTGTGGATATATAAAAGACTTTGGGAGTAGGTGCAATCCTTGTTTTTCGATTTAATATCGTCAGAAGTTGATTTAATTTTAATAAGAGTATGCAATCCTAAAAAACATGCAATTTGTTACCATTACTGCAAATCATGTACAGCATGCAGCACAGACTGCAGAATAAATAGGCTGATTAATTATCGTGGAAAATGGAACATCTCAGTAACTTCTTTTACATTTTTGGATTGTCAAAGCGGAGCCTGTACTAGATATCCTGGATTTTATAAGACAGTGTATTGGATTAGGATTAGAAATGGGTGAACATCCCAAGATTTGTTTCTGATTCGGTTGGCTCAGGTCCAAGATTTGTTTGGGGTCGAACAAGTTTGTGTAGAAGCAGAAGTGAAATTATTATACTGTAGGGTCTCTTCAAATCCCAGAGTATAATAGATGGAGGTGCAGGGGAGGTATTAAAAAATAAAAAACATTGTGATTGGGCCTCAGTGGTGACATGGCGATGCTGAGCGTGTAGAATGAATATGATCTTTGTTTCCATTTCTGCAGTTTATGTAGAGCGTGCAGCAGAGACTAAAGATTTGTCACCATTTATACAGTTCATGTATAGCGTGCAGCACAGAATAAAGAAAGTATATAGAACAGTACAAATATAGAGAAGTATACAGAGAAGTACACAGCTGGAGCCTAAGA
Organism: Leptodactylus fallax; assembly: GCA_947044405.1. NCBI lineage: Eukaryota > Metazoa > Chordata > Amphibia > Anura > Leptodactylidae > Leptodactylus > Leptodactylus fallax. The sequence continues at coordinate 3,372,350 of CAMRHE010000133.1, read as the reverse complement.
TTTGTCTCTTTTTTTACAGTTCATGTATTACATAGAACACAGACAGAAGAAGGTGTAAAAGAACACAGAGTCGGAGCATAAGCTTTGTCTTCTAGTTCACGTGCAGCATGCAGCACAAATTGCAAAACAAGTCCCAGATTTTTTTTTTTTTTTTTATTAAAGCTGTAGGGCCACATTTTTTAAATTGTAGATACATTTCCTTACCCCTAATCCTATTACCGCATTGCGAAAATTGTGTTTTAAATACCAGGAATGAAACAGAGATAAGAGTGAGCGTCTCTAATCTGCATCTCACCCAACTCAGATCAACTCTTACTTAAAGATTTTTGGAATTGATTCAATTAACGTGTAACAAATCAATTAATTAAGGGAAGTAATTTCCATAGCCGGGCTAGGTGATGGAGTGCATGCTAATTGGAGTGATTCTAGTAGTGCTTTCGGAAACCAGCTCTCTGAGGAGCAGATGGGAGTCATTGACATAGGTCAATGCTATGCAGTGGCTGCATGTGATTAGATAAGAGACGTTCCTGGATGTTTCACTTGAGAACACCTGGATTAATTTACTCCACCGTCAATAAATCCACGTCTTTTCCTGTGTAGTCATGACCTCCCTGCTTCTTTCAAGAGTATCCTTTACTTAAAGTAGCGACAGACATTTTGACCGGGCCTATTAGGAAATGGGGAAAAACTGCAGGAACACATATTAGTGAAAACTGAAGTTTCTGTATGTCATTAAAATGACTACCTTTTGGAATTTTCCATCAATTTTGGCTTCCCTGACTACCAAATTTCCTATATTAATTTTTTAAAAGAAATCAGGTCTTATGGAAGAAGATGTTACAAAAAATGTTTTAAAAAATAACATAGTAACATAGTAGATGAGGCTGGATGAAGACACAGATCCATCAAATGCAACCTATAACCCTACAGTGTTGATTGAGAAGTAGGCAAAAAAAAACATAAGGGTTATGCCAATTTCCCCATGTCAGGGGTAAAAAATTCCTTCCCGTCTCCAATCTGGCAATCAGTATAAAACCTTGGATCTACTTGCCCTTAACAAAATGTAAAATCCATAACCCGTAATATTTTTCTGTTTGAGAAAGGCAAGTTGTCCATTTCTTGAGTGCCCCCATAACCTCACACTACCAGCACCATGTATGGTGTATGTTCTTACTGTAGAATGTTTGAGTTGCCCGATCTAATGGGACAGTATCCCAAAACAATTTGGGTATCATAGGCCGAGTGTTCCTTATTTTCCACATCTCATTATTGAATATCACTCACTGTTTTTGCCTTGTTCCATCCTTCTTCCTTTTTTTTCCCCCTCTCCTGGATTGACCATTGGCTTTATATCCTGACTTTGTTGTTGGTTTTACGTTCTGTTATTGTGTCCATTAGTTCTCTGGCTTAACCATGTTATATACCAATCCTACTGTATATCCGTAACTGGTAACTACTCCGAGGAGCATGATCTAGGGATATCCCAGTGGTGAGAACAATGGTGAATACCAGGGAATCCTAGCAGTTCCATATATATAGTATTTTGATCTAGTGGCACCAAGTAGATGATAGCTTTACCAGGCCTTAAACTGACCATACACCTTCAATGTCTCCCAAATTCTCCATGCACATATACCTTTGTTTCGATCAAGCCTATACATGTTCTCAACAGGGAAAAGAGAATAATCATGTACAAGACATACGTAGTAGTAACATAGCTCCTATAAAAACAAATCATAGGGCATGTTGAAATTCAATATGTCTGATCCGTCTCTCCCCAACACCTGTTGGAGCAGAGCTGGTACCTTTACACATAAGTTGCATAACATAGTACAACATAATACTGCTCTTATATGTATGGACATCTATAGACTACAGTATTTACCTCAATGTAACTAGTACCAATCCAGTTGTGATGTGGGGGGGGGGGGGTCATTATCATTAACTAATACCACTTGCCATTGGCTGGCTGACCCAACACTTCCTGCAGTCAACAAGGCTATAGGTGTCCATATACAGTAATACTAATTTCATACAATTATTATATATAATTTTTATATATATATATCATTATTCCACCAACAGTTGCCCCTGTAGCCATTGGTGCAACTCTAGGTATTGCAGTGGTTGCAGCTACTACTGGGTCCATAAGCCACAGAGGCCTACAGGTCACCCTCATAACACTAGGGTCAGTTAAACTTCTTTGATGTCTGTAGTCTGTACATCTTGAATTTATTTTCCCTGCCCTCTCGTGCACTGGAGCGCGACAGGTGAATAAGATTTATGATACACAGCCTTCTACTGTCAGAAAGGCCAAAAAGTAGCAGCTGGTCAGCAATATACTGTATAGTCAAGGAGGGATTCTGCAGACACAGTCTGAAACAGAACTTATTATGTGGGGGTACAGACAAAGTCGTCATGGTGGTCTGGGCCCAATAGAGAAGAAAAGAAGTGTAAATGTGGCTAAAATACATTGATGGCTGATATTTGTAAGGAGATGTTGTGCCGGGGGGCCCCAAGCTGAGCTTTTGCACCAGGGACCATGAGCCTTTATTTACGCCTCTGCCTATAACACAGACTTTACCCCTTCCGAATAATTTTTAGAAAACTAAATTTGTGAATTGAGGTTTTAAGCACCTACAAAGTAAATTAAATTAAACCTGATCATTGAAGTTTTATAGTGGTAAAGCACACAAACGTTCCTCCAACTCCCCGAGCGCACGTCTCCGCATATAATCCAAAAAGTTTGGTAAGCGCCGTCGGGATTCTCAGCGGTCTATAAACTGCTCTTAAAATAAAGCAAAAATCAATACAATTATTCTAGCAAGTTACGGAAATGCACAGCACTTAGCTCCATGGTAATACTCGTGTCACATTGTAATGATCCATTCCATCATTTTTACATTATAAGAAAGGTTTACTAAAACCAATAATAATTGTACGTATAATGAGATCCACTTGGATTGTTTTAATGGTGATTGCTAAGGAAAATGATATTGTGTCTTTTGCCTACCTGGATGACTTACAAGCGCCGTGCGGGGATAGAAGACGTCGGATTGTTAGCCTATGACTCAGGAAGCAAATCTGTGGGATATTTAATCAAATCTGTTGTTAAAACGCTCCTAGACTTGCTTAAAGCCAGTTTTACTACACGGCAGCGTCAACCACCGGCGAATTTTAATTGGATTTTTTTTTTCTTACCGCCCTTTATTTGACAATACGTTGCGGCTGACTAGAGAATTGCACTCGAAATTAATGAAGTATTGTTAATCATTCTTCTTTGGAGAAGCACTTAGTATGTACACACTGGAGAAAGTGTGCAAAATTTACTGTCAACGGTAAAAGTTGCTGACAGCTCCGGTGCCGGGTCGTGCATTGGTGCCTTCAATCACCCTGAATAGCTTAGAAAGACAAAGTAATCTGCTCAATAACAAGCACATTACGTTATATAATGACCTAGGCAGTATTTATTCCCTAAGGCAAGTGAACAGGAGACGCAGACAAAAAACAGAGCAAAGGGGACTGTGCAAAACATCAGCTGAACATGCAAAAATACTTAATGCTTGCAAACACTGGGCCGACGAGGCTTGGATATCAAATTTCTGCCGTGGATTGGCTTGTCCTCTGTTTCGGCTGGTGTAGAGTCAACAGGGCCATGGACAAATGACTGACGCTCTATAGGACAATTGCTCTTTCTGTCTTGGTCAAACTGAGTTTCCTTGGGGCCATCAAATAAAATGATTCTGGGGATCCACCATCCAACAACCCAGAGTAACAAGACCATAGTACACTTAAAATTTGAGGAGTGTCTTCTGCTGGACCATTATTGAGTCTGGGCCACCCAGAAGATCCTCTAGTAATAGATTATTTATGACCCTAGTGACAAGGATTGGATCTAAAGTTCCCTCTAAATGGAGTTGTCTTCTGCTGCAACCTTTGAGTTCTGTTTGGAGCCTTGGCCCATTGGAGCATCCTTTGATGGGCCCACCCAATGTAAGACTGGCCCGCCAGAGTACCAGAGGATCTTCCGGTTGGCCCAGACTAAATACTGCTCCAGCAGAAGACAACTCCATTTCGAGGGAACTTTAGAGCCAATCCTTGTCACTAGCGTCAAAAATAACCTATTACATCTTAGGCCCAGTTCACATGTGCGTTCGGGTTTCCGTTCAGGGGAATCCGCTTGGGGACCCCCTGACCGGAAACCTATACGTATAAAAAAAGCGGTTTACCCGGGAAACCCGCGGAGCCCATAGACTATAATGGGGTCCATGTGGTTTCCGCTCGGTTTTCGCACGAAACATGCAGAGAGGAAAATACTGCTTGCAGCACTTTCCTCTCCGCTTGCTTTGTTCGGAAACCACATGGACCCCATTATAGTCTATGGGGTCCATGGGTTTCCCAGGTAAACCGCTTTTTATGCGTATAGATTTCCGATCGGGGGGTCCCCAAGCGGACTATCCGAACGGAAATCCGAACTCAGATGTGAACCGGGCCTTACTGATGATATATACACTGTGTACCATAATGAAACCAAAGATTATCAGGCCATTAATATTAGATTGCTGTGGGGACAAGTCCCGGGAACCCCCACTGATCAGCTGTTTAAAGGGAGTTAAACAGTAAGATACCTTAGGGTTACCTGAATGTAATGCTGTGTTCTTTTAGAAATTCGGTGCTCTGTTGCAAAGAAATGTTTATAAAATTGTTTATGCAAATGAGCAGCCTGGAGCACCGAGGGCGTTTCCGGTGCTCCAAGCTGATCCTGCCTCCTGCTCATGTGAGAATGACAGGGCCAGGCAGAGATGCCGAAGTCTCACCTGGTCCTGTATTCTCACCATCCCAATATACCCACTCCAGCCTGAAGTGTAAGACGCAATTGTGATACTGTAAATCGCGCGTGATCATGAGAATACTGGGCCAGGCGAGACTTCGTAATCTGCCTGGCCTTCGGTGCTCCAGGCTGCACATTTGCATGAACAATTTTATAAACATATCTTTATAACGGAGCGCCGAATTTCTAAAATAAGGCAGCATTACTTTCAGGTGACCCTAAGGTGTCTTACATGGTATTTACTTTGATTTACTCATCCTGGTGACAGACTCCCTCTAAAGGAGCCATGGCTCTCACACAGCCTCCTCATTGTGCACATGGAACAGCGCTATACATTTTGTTGTGGCTGTGCATGGTACTACAGCTTACTGCGGTTATGTCCCATTCAAGTGTAGTATTAGGATTACCCAACACAACCCAATCAAAGAATCAGTAGATGTGCTGGGGGTGAGACCCCACCAATCTGATATTTATGGCCTATTCTAAGGATGGGTCATCAATAGTAAAGTCACAGAAGACCCTTTTAAAAATGGATGTGCAGGAAATGGAGGATAGACCCTGTGAACATCTACTTTAGTGGACCCAAGGAGCCATAGTTTGTTGGCTGCGGCCCGCTACGTGGGGCCTTGGCCTTAAGGTGTGGAGACACCAATGCAAATGTCGATTATACCTGCGGAAATGCTTGCATTTTCCCTATTGGTTTAATAAGGGTAGAAAATCCGCAGAGAAAAATGCAATGAAAAACGCTGCAGAAAAAAACATGATATATTTTTTGCAATGTAGGGCCTTAGCCTCAATGTCAGTTTTTTCCATAGCCTCAGGACACTAACCCCCAGATACCCCTGTACTCCTGTGATGGGGTTTCCAAACTCCCCCATAGAAATATCCACATCTTTCGATAACTTTCAATGTAACCAGAGTCGCTCTATTGGAAATATCTAATTCCTTCGTATTTAAGATATTGAGGGATATTTCCGCTCGCCCCTGCTCCATCATTATTTATATCCTGCGCATTTGTTATTTATGTACATGGCCATTATCTCTGCCACTACAGCGGCTGAATGCAGTGCGTCTTGTGAAGTGTACGGAAAATACATGGCTGCCGTTATCCGGTAACACCTATGATTAATGATCATTGATTGTGCTGCAATGTAGAGCAACAGATACAAGGACTGAGACACCGAACCGAACACTGGCACTGCGACCTCCGAGTGTCAGGTCTTACAAGATCCTCCGCGCTTACCAGGAATACGCTGGAAATATTACTATATAGAAACATTCATGTTCTCTAATGCAATATTGTATGTTTATTTATGAGCCAAAGGTCACATAGCAGAGCTGAGTCTGTAACTGAGTGGTATCACAATGTGTTCTCTATAGTGGCTATTTCCAGGCAATCTTAATGTATTATCTTAAAGGGAATTCCCCATGAACATGAACATATTTACAAATATAAATAATTTAAAATGTTGCAGAATTGTAAAGATTTTAGCTAACCATCTTAAGCTAGGTTCACATTTGTGTTGGGGCATAAAAAAGCGGTTACCTTAGGAAACCTGCAGACCCCATAGACTATAATGGGGTCCATGTGGTTTCCGCACGAAAAGGGTGGAAATATGTGGAAAAAGTCCTGCTTGCAGCGCTTTTCTCTCCGCATTTTTAATTCGGAGAGGGGAACGGAATGCCCGAACGTAATGGAAGCGCAGATGTGAACCCAGCCTTAGTGGTGACATCTGTTGTCTTGATCGGTTACCAGTGGATCTGACCATGAATGTAGGAACTTTCTATTGTCTTGGACTTGTCAAAAACCCAGCCATGATGTCCTTATTGTGGTCAGGTTATCTTCTCATACATGTAGTGTCCCTCCTGATAACCAGCCATGATGTCCTTATTGTGTCCGGGTTATCTTCTCATACATCTAGTGTCCTCCTGATAACCAGCCATGATGTCCTTATTGTGGTCGGGTTATCTTCTCATACATGTAGTGTCCTCCTGATAACCAGCCATGACGTCCTTATTGTGTCTGGGTTATCTTCTCATACATGTAATGTCCCTCCTGATAACCACCCATGACGTCCTTATTGTGTCCGGGTTATCTTCTCATACATGTAGTGTCCTCCTGATAACCAGCCATGATGTCCTTATTGTGTCCGGGTTATCTTCTCATACATGTAGTGTCCTCCTGATAACCAGCCATGATGTCCTTATTGTGTCCGGGTTATCTTCTCATACATGTAGTGTCCCTCCAGATAACCAGCCATGATGTCCTTATTGTGTCCGGGTTATCTTCTCATACATGTAGTGTCCTCCTGATAACCATCCATGATGTCCTTATTGTGGTCGGGTTATCTTCTCATACATGTAGTGTCCTCCTGATAACCAGCCATGATGTCCTTATTGTGTCCGGGTTATCTTCTCATACATGTAGTGTCCTCCTGATAACCAGCCATGATGTCCTTATTGTGTCCGGGTTATCTTCTCATACATGTAGTGTCCCCTCCTGATAACCAGCCATGATGTCCTTATTGTGTCTGGGTTATCTTCTCATACATGTAGCGTCCCTCCTGATAACCAGCCATGACGTCCTTATTGTGTCTGGGTTATCTTCTCATACATGTAGCGTCCCTCCTGATAACCAGCCATGACGTCCTTATTGTGTCCGGGTTATCTTCTCATACATGTAGTGTCCTCCTGATAACCAGCCATGATGTCCTTATTGTGTCCAGGTTATCTTCTCATACATGTAGTGTCCTCCTGATAACCAGCCATGATGTCCTTATTGTGTCCGGGTTATCTTCTCATACATGTAGTGTCCTCCTGATAACCAGCCATGATGTCCTTATTGTGTCCGGGTTATCTTCTCATACATGTAGTGTCCTCCTGATAACCAGCCATGATGTCCTTATTGTGTCCGGGTTATCTTCTCATACATGTAGTGTCCTCCTGATAACCAGCCATGATGTCCTTATTGTGTCCAGGTTATCTTCTCATACATGTAGTGTCCTCCTGATAACCAGCCATGATGTCCTTATTGTGTCCGGGTTATCTTCTCATACATGTAGTGTCCTCCTGATAACCAGCCATGATGTCCTTATTGTGTCCGGGTTATCTTCTCATACATGTAGTGTCCTCCTGATAACCTGACCACAATCAGGAAATCCTGGCTGGGTTTCTGACCATGGACAGTTCCTGCATTCATGGTCGTATCCATTGGCAACCGATCAAGACAATAGATGTCACCACTAAAATGGTCAAAGAAAATCTTTATAATTCTGCAACAATTATTTATATTTTCAATAATGTTTCACTTTTGTTTACAGATTTAAATTTGGTTATTTTCTTGGGAAAAAACCTTTAACTCGGAGAGGCAGCATGAAGAAAGCTCAATGACAAATTCAACTCTGCTACATCTTTACAAATATATCCAGTTGACTGGGTCACACAACGCATGCCCCTCCTGGTTGTAAATATCCCAAGATATACATTTATGGGGCACAGAAGTTAGACACATGGTGATCATTTGACCAATGGGCCAGCTTCATTTCAAGTGTCTGGGACCCACGTGGCATAAACACTGCAGAAAAAAAAACACACACAGAAAAAAACGTTGCGGTTTTGGAAATCACTGCATGTCAATTATACCTACGGAAATGCCGGCGGTTTCCCTTTAGGTATAATGGAAGCAGAAACGAAACCTCTGCAGACTTTCTGTGAAAAGCGCTGCAGGAAAAACCGTGATGCGTTACTGCTGTGGTTTTTCCCGCAGCATTTTTTTGCTGTGGCTGGCTACGTGGGGCATTAGCCTTAAAGGGAGTCTGTCACCAGAACCAGCATATCACCCCAGCCCTGCAGATAGATAGGTTAGTGTCACCAGAACCAACATATCACCCCAGTCCTGCAGATAGATAGGTTAGTGTCACCAGAACCAGCATATCACCCCAGTCCTGCAGATAGATAGGTTAGTGTCAGCAGAACCCAGCATATCACCTCACCCCGCAGATAGATAGGTTAGTGTCACCAGAACCAGCATATTACCCCAGTCCTGCAGATAGATAGGTTAGTGTCACCAGTACCCAGTATATCACTCCAGCCCTGCAGATAGATAGGTTAGTGTCAGCAGAACCCAGCATATCACCTCACCCCGCAGATAGATAGGTTAGTGTCACCAGAACCAGCATATTACCCCAGTCCTGCAGATAGATAGGTTAGTGTCACCAGAACTAGCATATCACCCCAGCCCTGCAGATAGGTTAGTGTCACCAGACCCCAGCATATCACCCCAGCCCTGCAGATAGATAGGTTAGTGTCACCAGAGCTAGCATATCACCCCAGCCCTGCAGATAGATAGGTTAGTGTCACCAGAACCAGTATATCACCCCAGCCCTGCAGATAGATAGGTTAGTGTCACCAGAACCAGCATATCACCCCAGCCCTGCAGATAGATAGGTTAGTGTCACCAGACCCAGCATATCACCCCAGCCCTGCAGATAGATAGGTTAGTGTCACCAGACCCAGCATATCACCCCAGCCCTGCAGATAGATAGGTTAGTGTCACCAGAACCAGTATATCACCCCAGCCCTGCAGATAGATAGGTTAGTGTCACCAGAACCAGCATATCACCCCAGCCCTGCAGATAGATAGGTTACTGTCACCAGAACCAGCATATCACCCCAGCCCTGCAGATAGATAGGTTAGTGTCACCAGACCCCAGCATATCACCCCAGCCCTGCAGATAGATAGGTTAGTGTCACCAGAACCAGTATATCACCCCAGCCCTGCAGATAGATAGGTTAGTGTCACCAGAACCAGCATATCACCCCAGCCCTGCAGATAGATAGGTTAGTGTCACCAGACCCAGCATATCACCCCAGCCCTGCAGATAGATAGGTTAGTGTCACCAGACCCCAGCATATCACCCCAGCCCTGCAGATAGGTTAGTGTCACCAGCATATCACCCCAGCACTGCAGATAGATAGGTTAGTGTCACCAGACCCAGCATATCACCCCAGCCCTGCAGATAGATAGGTTAGTGTCACCAGACCCCAGCATATCACCCCAGCCCTGCAGATAGGTTAGTGTCACCAGCACCAGCATATCACCCCAGCACTCCAGATAGATAAGTTAGTGTCACCAGAACCAGTATATCACCCCAGCCCCGCAGATAGATAGGTTACTGTCACCTGAATCCTACAGTGCTTTCCCCTTGTGAATCACTGTCTCTGTTTCTGAGATATTGCTGTTTTTATCGATATGCAAACAAGCTCTTTGGCGCAATGAGGGTGTTACCATTTCTCCAAAAAGGTAAGCAGCGATTCTCAGGGGGAAAACTCTGATTCGGGTGACCCTAACCTATCTATATGCTGGTTCTGGTGACAGACAGACTCCCCTTTAAGAACTGGTGAATTTTCTTTTTGCCTCTTGTATACATTTTTTACTCCATAGGAAAAAATCTTTGAATAGTTTATAGGTAAATCCAGTCTCATCAGTTTTTTAGGGGGTCACCGAAGGAACTCCGACCGACACTGACTCTGCTCTGCTACACCAAATAAAGTCACTCAAGATCGTTCGCCAACTAGAATTCTCTTTTAGATCTACCTTTTTTCTTGAGACTTCAGAACAGCTTAACCAAGGAGGATCTGACTCCATGTGGTTTAATGATGTGGAAAAGTGTTATTGCCATTTTCAATGTCAGTGTTCCAGGCTAATAAAAGGTTGTTCTGCTTCATCTGCCGCTCCCCGCTCCGGCCTTCATCCTGAGAAATTCCGCCTAATTAAAACGCTTATCTCTGAACTCTTCCTCCGATGACCCTTGTTAGGACTATTTAGTTATTTCCCTCCATCATGTCAGCTCCACTTTTATATTAAATGAAATAATTAAGGATTATTGTACATCTGTATGATCCCATCCCCCTCCCCTAGCTGAAAGTGTTATTACGGGTTTATTCCCACCAGTAGAGTGCTGCATGACTGCTTATACGGGTGATACAGGTGGCTTTGACTGGTTTCATTGGTAGTAGTCTTGCATCCAAAACCATGTTGGATATTTGCAGTAAAATACATGTAGTCTTAACGTCACAGCGTGCTATTCGCCATGTGAGAATACACCCTAAGGCTCCACGTAGCGAGCCGCAGCAAAAAAACTGCAGAAAGGACCGTGGCAGAAACGCATTGGGTTTTTTCCCAAAGTTGTTTTCACAGAAAGTCCGCAGAGTCTTTCTCTGCGGACTTTCTGCCCCTATTATGCCTATACAGAAAACGCCAGCACTTCCGCAGGTATAATTGACATGCTGCGATTTTCAAAAAGTGAGTGTTTTTGAAAACTCAGCTTTTCCGCTGCAGATTTTTTTCTGCCATGTGTGGATGGAATTCACCAGAATCCCCCCCACTTTGCAGGTAATGTAAAACGTAGTGTTTTCTGCAGTAGTGTTTCCACCGTGCCCAATATGCTACATTTTTCCAACGTGGGCCATGACCTAAGGTTAAGGCCCCATGTTGCAGAAACGTAGTGTTTTTTGTTGCAGATTTTGCTGCGTTTTTTTGGAGCCAGGATTGGATTTAACAGAAGGGAAACGTCTAAGAGCTTCCTATATATTTTCCATTCCTTTTTGAACCACTCCTGACTTTGGCTAAATAAAAAACCACAACAAAATCTGCACCAAAAAATGCTGCGTTTCCGCAACGTGGGGCCTTACCCTTAGGTCATGGCCCATGTTGCAAAATGTAGCATATTGGCCATGATATTATTCCAAATTCTATCCGCAGTCGGCGCCTCTCATTGTTTTCAATGGGAGACAAAGACCAACGCAGGACGCTGAAAAAAGAAGCGTCCTGCTCAGTCTTCCCATGGATTCAGCCACAGAACCCATGCCACGAGCCTCAGCCTTATTAGCCCATTGTTTTTGAGGCTCATCATTAGGTCGCCTGGCAGAGGGCTGGAAAGTGAAGATGAATCTAAGGCAGGAGACCACTTCAAATTCCTCTTCCCTCTATGAAATATGGCCCTATGGGTATGTTCAAAAACCAAGCCAAGTCTGGACATGGGTTTACAAACATAAGCTCATATATAACAGGGCTAATCTGCGTGCGATCACGCACTGCGGTTTCAGTGGTGATCCTTTTGCAGCGACATCGAGTAGGACTCTCTCTTTTTTCAATGTCCTGAAAACTATGAATAGGGCTGGTTTTGGAGAAGGTTTTGAGTCAGAAGAGTCCTGTCCGAAAGCCACCCCTTTAAGATACATCCATATGGGGTGGCTACGCTACAGTTTTTCCATCTGGATTTGCAGATGGAACATCCGCGCTGTATTACAGTAGAAACAATGTGGACCAGATGTGGGAAGAAACATCGGCAAAAATCTGTGTCCCCTACTATGTCCCAGTGGAACTCTTTACCTACGTTTTTTTCCTTGCTATCGCCAGATTACTAAGGTCTGGAGGAAGACGGATCCATTTACTGTTGAGATGCGGTTGGATAAATTGAACCAACTCTTTAGATGAGAGGAGTCCACTTTGTGGGTGGAGGGTAGACATGATAAATTCATGAAGTTATGGCAACCTTGGGTGGATTTCAAAGCCAAAATCACAACCCCTATTTAGCACAATGACTCTCATACTATTATTTCTGCTCTGTCGCTGCATTATGTCTCCACCCTCCACTTGACATTGTTGACTATGTTGTGTTGCCGTGCTCCGAGTTTGGTTTATTGTATTATTCTTTGTTTTCTATATACCAAGGTTCATTTTGTACAATCTTTTAGAAATTAAATAAAAAAATTAGATTTAAAAAAAAAAAAAGAAAAAAATTGACCCGTGGTTCGGATATAACATCCAAAGGAAATACATGCTAAGAGTTTTTACTGCAGAATTTACTCTTTGCAATGCTTAGGGTAAACTCCTCGGAAAAATGTAGCCCTGAAAATGGCCGAAAGTAACTGCGACCCTATAAGGGTAAGTTAACATGGTAGAATTTTTATGGCAGAATCTGATGCAAAAATTCTGTCTCCCATTTATTTTAATGGGAGACGGATACTTTTTTTTTGCTAGCTGTAAAAATCAACTGATAGAATCTTTGGGCAGACTCCGCTTAAACCTCCCAAAGACGGGAAGATTTATGCATTGGATTTTGCACTGCTGGCCCTGCCACAAAATCGGCCACGTGAACCTACCCTTACGAAGTGCACCTCTGAATCCAAACTAGTGTACTAACACTATCCTATTAAAGGGGCTGTCCAGTATTTTTTTATCTATGGTCAATCCTTAGTATAGGCTATAAATATCTGAAGTCAATGGGAGCTGAGGTGCAGTACCTGCTCCCGGCCACTATACAGGCACCGGAGCTATCTGCTTCCTGCACTGAGCAGTGTATAGTATGTATCAGAAGTGGCGCCATGCTTGGTGATCCATGCAAGGGCCACCTATTAGCCCTCTACCTATCAGATATTCATGGATAGGCCATAAGTAAAAGAAAATTCCTGGCCAATCCTTTTAATTTGGGTTCTGAGGTCACATTGTTGGACTATTAATATTTATCTGATTATTTCACAATTTCAGGAGGTAACCCCAAGGGCAAGTTTGCCTTAGGGCTGATAGAGAATGAATGGAAAGTTTACGTGAAAAGGTCCCTGGATCGGGAAGAACAGGACACATACTTCCTCAACATCACAGCAACCGATGGTCTTTTTGTGTCTCAAACTGTTGTGGAAGTCTACGTCACCGATGTCAACGACAACAGCCCCGTGTGTGACCAGGTACAACAGAAACGGTTTTTGTTATTTGTTATCTGCAATATTAATGGCTGAGGAAAAGCTGACTGTAGTGTTCTTCAGAGGGATTAAAGTATAGCCTATTACCGCCTATATCCAGACTCACACAGAAGTCTATGGAGAGGGGAGGGGGGAGGCTGCAGCCATCTAGTAAATTGATTCTTTGCCCCATTATGCCTTCGAGCATTATCTTGTCAGATATAATAGTGTCCAAAGAGCTCTCTCATTCACAATATAGCAGACTGTGTCCTTTTTTAGCTGCCTCTTCCACCCCTTCCCTCTCCATAGACTTATATGTAATAATTAACCATAATAAGTGGAGAAGGAAACATTTCTTGAATAAGGTATATTACAACGTTTCTTATTTTCTCTTCTACTGTTCATTAATGACAAGTGGTTTTATAATAGGGGGTACTCGTTAATGTCCTTGCAGTTGCTATAGATAATGCTCTTGATCACGAGTGATCTAAATATCGAATCGATACAAATAAGGACTACGTCTTGCTACGATGCACCACCAAAGTATGTTCAACAGAGACACCAAAATTACTATTTAAAGACTCTGAACATGAGGGGCCACAGAGAGCATGCTCTATAGAGACACTGAACAAGTAGGGCTACAGAGAACATGATCTATAGAAGCAAAAAAACAAGCTACATGGAGCATACTCTATAGAAACAGTGAACAAGCAGGGATACGAAGAATATGTTATGTAATGACACAAAACAAGCATGCTCAATAGAGGCACTGAACAGGCAGGAGTAAAGGGAAATATACTGCATAGAGGCACAGATCAAGCAGAGCTATATGAGGCATACTCTATAGAGACAGTGAACAAGCACAAAACAAGTAGAGCTATAGTGTACATGCTCTATACAGACACTGCACAAACAGAACTATAGTGTACATGCTCTATACAGATAGTGAACAAGCAGGGCTACAAGCAATAAGCCATGTAAAGCTAAACAGACAGAACTAGAGAGAGCATGCTCTGTAGAGACACTGAACCAGCAGAGCCATAGTGAGCATGCTCTATAGAGGCGCAGAACAAGTAAGTCTACATGTAATATGCTCTAGAATGCTATAATCAATATGCCTTGCAGAGACAGTGAACAAGAAGGGCTACAGGCAGGGATGTAGCTATAGGGGGTGCAGAAGTAGCAATCGCTACCAGGCCCTGGAGCCTGAGGGGGCCCAAAGATCTCTCCATAGCATAACAAGACACCCGTTTCATAGAACACATTCCATATTTTGCAATGGGGCCCAGGAGCTTCAAGTTACGCCTCCGGCTATGGCTACAGGCACTAAACTATATAAAGATGCAGAACAAGCAGGGAATTGGAGAGCGTGCTCTATAGAGGTTTTGAAAAATGTAGAGGGACATTTTTGGAATTTTTAATGCAATTTATTTTGATATCAAGAAGAATAATGGAGACAGGTTCAAAGTGATGTATATTGAAGCAATAAATGGAGTAGATATAAGCAAAGGAAACTTTTTGTCCACAGGTTGTGAATAAAGCCTCCTTCCCAGAAGACATTCCTCCCAATAAGATGCTGCTTAAGATCAGTGCCAAAGATGCGGACATTGGGACCAATGCCGAGATCCGCTATTCTCTTCATGGACCTGGTTCTGATAACTTTTATTTAGATTCCGAAAGCGGTAAGTAAAGATACGAGGGTACAATAGGCTATTGTTCCTGGTTGTCGGAACCAGAAATTGTAATATTTTTGAAAGTTTTTTTCCAAGAATTTACTTTGATGGTTTGGTCTAATTGATGGCCCATAATCCCATCCTGAAGCAGCCTAGGTCTTCTACTGGCCTCTAGTTCGTGGTTCCTCTTGACACCTTGACACATGGGAAATGCTGTTCAGCCGGTGTGTGTGGATGAGGAACATCGGGGAATCCTGGAAGCATCATAACAGGAGATTGGCAGAGTGATCACTGACTGCTTTATTTTTTAACCCATTTTTCATGCTGATGACCTATCCTGTGGTGGGAATCCAACACCCTACACTGATCAGCTGACCCAGCTGCCTCTGGACACCAAAAGTTATAGCAAAGTGCAAGCCAGAAGAAGCTCTGCTTTTATTCAATAGTACCAGAGCTGCAGTACCGCCATGCCACCACTATACAGTGGACGGGGATGCAACTCTACACCTATGACTGGAATAGGCACAGAGATGTTCCATCTCTATAGGTTCCAGCACCTGGAGGCCCAGAAAAGCTGATCAGTGATGGGTCTTGGCTCGGACCGATCATATACTGATTACCTATCCTTGGGTCTAGATATCCCCTTTAGCCAGCTTGCTTAGTAACCAGCTTACAGCAAATTTTAATGGAAGTAATTAAGGTAAAAAAAAAAAAAATCCAAAAAAACTCAAAAACGTGCACTGGCAGTCTGCCTGTATTTTATAACTTCTGGGATTTTACATAGTTGTTAACCAAAGACTGTCTTTCGCGTTTGGCTGACCTCGTGTATTTTAATTAACTATAAAGCTGGTTTGAGAACGATCTTACAAAACAATCAAAATCTTATGGGTCTGATTCTGAAAACATGGTGTCACTTTCCAGTCCAGATTTAATTGCCTTCATGTGCTCGAAGACGAAGATTAACGTGTGCTCGTAGCTGATGGCAGCCACCGGAGAGAGGGGACATATGCTACAAGTTCAGCTGTCATTTTTTATTCTTCTCAATAATTGCAGGTGAACTCAAGACTTTGGCCCCCTTGGACCGGGAGAGGATTCCGGTGTACAATTTAATTGCTCGCGCTACAGATGGGGGAGGAAGATTTTGTCAGTCTGAAATCCATTTGATTCTAGAAGACGTCAATGATAATCCTCCCGTCTTCTCGACTGACTATTACACTGCCAGCGTCTATGAGAATACCGTCACCAAAGCTTTGCTGACAAGGGTGCAGGCCAATGACCCTGATGTTGGTGAGTATACTAAATTAAGGTCAAAGAAGTGGGGTGGGAAAAGGTTTCCTTGTCAGCCAGTTCTGTGTTCTGGAAGATGAAGATTGCATCGCCTGCCCAGATGTCAAACATCTTCTGGTTTTCCCTACAGTGTATTTCATAGCTCATGTCACCAGGAGTTTCCCAGATTAGGAATTGAAAGTGATTTTAGACTACCTTAACCTCCAATAGACAATGTAGCTAAGCTTTAGCCACTGATAGTACCTATGCCCTAAGAGTAGAGCACTAAAACACTAAATAGACACTCAATTAAAGAGGTTATCCAGCTTCCAAAAATTATCCACAAATACATCCACAGCAGTGCTAAATACTGACTGTTCCCTTGTCTTGGCTTTATTTTACTTGCTGCTCCTTGTGTCACTGTTATTTACATGCAGTGAATCGGTGGACAAACTACATTTCCCAGGATTCATCTGCCTGCTCTCACTCTCTGTGTAACCCTTCCTTCTCCACTCTCCCCTGCAATGAAATCACAGGTAAAATATTACTCCCACATCCGAGGTAATGTGTTGCTGTGATGTTTCATTTGCTGGCTGAACTGCCCACAGGGAGGGTTAGTGAGCTTGCAAATGAAATATCAATGACCAGATAAACAGTGCTGAATGTAAACAGGATATATATTAGGAAGTGTTTTGTATGGATGCATCCTGTTATTTGGCCCAAACAAAAACTGGATAAACCCTTTAATGCCCATTTTATAGTGCTACCAATCCACCCACAAAAAAGCAAATTCCCTTTTGTCAACTGATTGCATTTTTAAGCAGGAAAAGGATGTAAGATTATCAAAATCACATTGACCTGTATAAACAGGGAAGTGATGCTAATAATCAGGTGAATGGGGGAGGAACGTATTTTGTTTGGGCCAGTGTTATAGGTGTCAATCGGTGCTCCTCCTGCCCGCTATCTTAAGCCACAGCTGCCTCTTTTCAAAAAACACTCTTGGAAAAAATTGTGGGCAACACAAAAATTACAAAAATATAGACATTTTTCCTGTCCCTTAATCATATTTGCCAACTTTCATAGTATCAGAGAGACCCCCGGAAAAAAAGGAAGATCTCCTAAACTCCTGGAACAACCAACAAATATCCTGGGTGTCCCATATACTCCTGTCTTATTGTTCCTGGGGTGAAAGAGAGGGCTAACTTGTGTCTGGAGTCTGTGTGTGGGTCCGGAAGGGACGTAGCTATAGGGAGTGCAGTGGTGGCAGTCGTCATGGGCACTGGCTCCTGGGGGTCCCAAAGGTCCCTCTGCCATATTAAATATGCCACTATTCTAAACAGTACAAGGTAGGTAGGGGCCTCATCACAGATTTTTCATTGGGCCCCAGGAGTTTGAAGTTATACCTCTAGGTCTGGAGTCTATAAAAAGGTCTGGTCTTGGGTCTGTAAACATTGGGGTCTTAGATCTGTAAGCAGGAGGGTTCAGGTCTGTGGTCTGTATATCTTAGTGGGATTGAATCTGAGGTTTGTATTAGTGGGTTCTAATAGGTAAAAATCTTTCGAGACTACTTAGGCCTCTTCATCTGGCATAGTATAACACAGTATCTGAATAGGCACGTATTTATACATAGAAGGAACATAGTGATGAATGAGATAAGAAGCTGTAAAGCAAAACTATCAATATAAGAACAGAAGGAAACAGCTGAAGAAGTAGATATTGGAGCAGCTGGTAGATAAGGAATGTGAAAGATCTGTCATGTTGTGGTCAGGGCTACAAAAATGCTTTGTACCTACCTGACGGCTCCTGCAATAGCCTTGACTGTCCATGCTACAGACTGCTCAAGATGGATCCTTCAAATATGTGACTGTCTATGTTACATACTCTTCCAGGGTCTTCATTTTAGGTCTTCATATCATGAAGGAGTCTATGGCATGGTGGAGGCAGCACTCTGAGACGTTGTGCTCTATGTGGTGGTAAGAAGGCATGGTCGAAGGACAGGTTAAACTGGTCGTTGGATGTTCTAGTGCTGGTGAAGTCTGGGGTTCTAGTAAAGTATAGGATTCTGGAGTCTGGTATAGATTTGGTTCTAAGGGAACCCAATAGGTCTCCTTTTTTATTATTTGGATTCTTTACAGTAAGAACAGCGAGGCTATGGGACTCTCTGCCCCAGGAAGTGGTGATGGTGGATTCATTGAACGAGTTCAAAGCGGGCCTGGATGCCTTTCTCGAAGAGAACAACATTTCAGGTTATGAGTTCTAGATTTTAAGGGCACGTTGATCCAGGGTTTTATACTGATTACCAGATTGGAGTCGGGAAGGAATTTTTTTCACGTGAAATGGGGCAATTGGCATAAGCCTCATGGGGTTTTTTGCCTTCCTCTGGATCAACACTGTAGGGGACTGTAGGGTTATTAGGTTGGACTTGATGGACTGATGTCTTCATGTATTGACTAGGCACCAGTGAAGTAAATACATGTTGTTTGTTCCTGGCTATAAAACTCAACGTACGCGGCAAAGTTGGAGAATCACTTTAGCATTGATGTCATTTTTTTGGTATAGATGACAATAGTAGTTATCAGAGTCATAGATCAGATCAGGGGAGTGTAGAGAATATCTACAAGTAATTGTTCTAAAACACAAAGTCATTCTCCAGTTCATCTTGATGTATCAGGAAACCTGTAGCCCGGAGCTAGAACATTTTATTTTTTTTTTCCTCTCTTTTCTTGCCAGTCGCCTCATCCTGAACTTTCCGTGTTAGCAATTTAATCAAAAAGAAGGCTGTATCATCACGATATATTCTTACTGATGCTATTAAAATGACATTTCTGTAGACTTTCCATTTTTTAGAAGACGTTTTTCTCACAAAGTGACACATAGTTCAAAAGGAGACTTGCTGGATCTGACAGAGGTTTAAACGCTGCCGCTGGAATATACACCTTAATTGCAACACGCTCAAGTCTTAAGGTTCTGTCACGCTTCTCCCAAACTTTTGCAAGAAGCCGTCATTAAAGTCCAGATTTTCTAAAAATAAAAAAGTTTTATTAGAGGGAAAGGTCCTCGTACAAATGGAAAAATTTTAGGATCAGCAGAATAGTAATTCCCTATTACCAGGTCAGTCTTGGGACCTCTCCCTTTAGCCAAATGGTTTAGAGGGACTCGAATTCATCCAGTGGTTCTTATGGATCCACCAAAAGACTTTCTGCTCCGCGACCAATAACTGCGGGTCATAATCTCGTTTTGCCCAATGACTTACGTAGATCCCAGGGAATATCTACAACCTGTTCAGCTGCACAGGGGCCCAGAAGGTTAGAAGGCCATAACCGCACCACCCTACTGTATGCTAGATTGTATTAAGTAGACTGTCACAGTATACATTGTATACAGATCACTATAGCTCTAGAGATGAACGACTTTCCCAAAATTTGTTTTGGGTCCAATTCACTGAAATCAGATTCGTTTTGGTAATAATAAATTTGGCCTGAAAAGAAAGTGCCCTGATAAGTCATTTATTGAACTTTTTGGGACAAAATACCACATGTCCAAAAAATAGTAACTCTCCGTTATCTTCTCTTGAGGCCTTGAAACTAGTCCATGAAATTCCACGTTGGGATCATCTTCTTTGGCAAAGCTTCTTTGAAGGTTCCCGTCAGTGGCGAATCTTCTCCAAAGAACTTGGCCAAGTCTTGATTATGATGAAGCTTCTTCAAAGATCTCCTTCAGTGGTAAATCTTCTCCAAAGATCTTCGTTGCAGTCTTGCTTCTTCCTCAGCGATGATTCCTCAAAGGTCTTCATCAGTGGAAAATCTTCCTCAAAGATCTTCATTGTCATCTTCTCCACGGGTCTTTGTTGGTGGTTTGATCTCTAAGTCTTTCTCATTGATCACTTGATCGAGTAACTCTTCTGAAGCCGATCTTCAGAGTTTATAGATGCACATGGTGCCCTGTGTTCACGCCCTTGTAAGGACTAGAAGAGATACTAGAGTTGATCTAAGTCAACTGGCTGGCTGTCTCTTCGTCAGTGCAGAGGTACACTGGTTTAGCTGGGTGCAAGGCCTTCGTGGGGATCTGGAGGGTACTGTTCCTCCTTAAAGAAAGCACCATGCAAGACATAAGGAGTCTTATACCAATAGGTATTAGCCACCTGTCCTATATGTCAATGCCTGACTCCTTAAACTGGCTATATGACACAACAATAAGCCAAACCAGACACTCATCTGCAGACATCTATTTCAGGGTGTTTTCCCTTCATCAGTGCTCTTCTCCTGACCATTGCACTACTCTGCTCTGCTGCCTTCAATGGGTGGCGCTAGAGGCATGGTTTACTTGGGTTTAGAAAAAGAGAGTTATAGAATTTTCCACCCAGGTAACAGTCTTTTATATGGGATGTAATAAACAGTAGGACACTGTTTCCAAGGTGGCAATGGCCATTAAAGGGGTTTTCTGAGACTTTTATATTGATGATGTATCCTTCGGATCGGTCATCAATATGACATTGGTGGGGGGTCTGACACTTGGGACTCCTACCGATCAGCTGTTTGAAGAGACTGTGGTGTCACAAGTCTCTCCTCTGTACTGATGATATCACATTCATTGGTCACATGGTACAGCAGCAGATCAGTGAATAGTCAAGTGAATGGGGCTGAGCTGCAATACCAAGCACAGCCACTATGATATGTGAAGAGGCTGTAGTGCTCACCCAAACGTTGTGGCCTCATCAACTAGCCGGGACCCCCACCCATCACATATTGATGACCAATCCTAAGGATAGGTCCTGTAAAATCCCTTTAAAATGAGGACCCGCAGCACCTGACATGCCCAACTAAATCTTATGGCTTTTTATAAGATCACAGAGAGACTTCCAATCCCCATATAATTTACAGCGTGTGTGATGACATGTGCGCTATATTAGTATTTAGTACATTACTGGGTACCATAAACGCTTGGTCTAATAATATGCGTTTCTCCATAAACACCTTAAATATAGCTGACATTCTGCACTGAGCTGTATGCCAAGCTCCCACACCCGTAGCGGCCTATGCAGACGGCAGCGCCTCCTATTAAACATACAGCGCCATTTGTTATTCTTGCACCTCTACGCGGCGGATGCTTTGGAATGTGGCACTTTATAAATATTCCCTAAACCAGCAACACCCCAGCTACCAGGACCACGACACGAAATAAATTATCGGCTGGATGTGCGGCGGCTTCTGCATTCTGTTTTAATTAGCACTAAAATGAGTCAGCCTGACTGGAAGGAGCAGAGAAGCATGTACCTTCCCTTCTGATCTCATTAGTGCAGACAGCCTCCGAATGCAGATGTGCAGCACAAAGAGAGGTAGTCAGGAGCTGGATCAGCAAAATGAGACAGCCGCTGAAGAGTGGAGATGAAATTAACCCTTGATCTTGCATTTCAGTCGCCTATTACTTACATATATAAATCAGACTGTATTCACACACTGCTGCTTGCTTAAAGGGAGTGTCACCAGAACCCGCATATCACCCCAGCCCTGCAGATAGATAGGTTAGTGTCACCAGAGCCACCATATCACCCCAGCCCTGCAAATAGATAGGTTAGTGTCACCAGAACCAGCATATCACCCCAGCCCTGCAGATAGATAGGTTAGTGTCACCAGAACCCGCATATCACCCCAGCCCTGCAGATAGATAGGTTAGTGTCACCAGAACCAGCATATCACCCCAGCCCTGAGATAGATAGATAGGTTAGTTAGTGTCACCAGAACCAGCATGTCACCCCAGTCCTGCAGCTAGATAGGTTAGTGTCACCAGACCCCAGCATATCACCCCAGCCCTGCAGATAGATAGGTTAGTGTCACCAGAACCAGCATATCACCCCAGCCCTGCAGATAGATAGGTTAGTGTCACCAGAACCAGCATATCAACCGAGCCCTGCAGATAGATAGGTTAGTGTCACCAGAACCAGCATATCACCCCAGCCCCGCAGATAGATAGGTTAGTGTCACCAGACCCAGCATATCACCCCAGCCCTGCAGATAGATAGGTTAGTGTCACCAGAACCAGCATATCACCCCAGCCCTGCAGATAGATAGGTTAGTGCACCAGAACCAACATATAATCCCAGCCCTGCAGCTAGATAGGTTAGTGTCACCAGACCCCAGCATATCACCCCAGCCCTGCAGATAGATAGGTTAGTGTCACCAGAACCAGCATATCACCCCAGCCCTGCAGATAGATAGGTTAGTGTCACCAGAACCAGCATATCACCCCAGCCCTGCAGATAGATAGGTTAGTGTCACCTGAACCAGCATATCACCCCAGCCCTGCAGATAGATAGGTTAGTGTCACCAGAACCAGCATATCACCCCAGCCCTGCAGATAGATAGGTTAGTGTCACCAGAACCAGCATATCACCCCAGCCCTGCAGATAGATAGGTTAGTGTCACCAGAACCAGCATATCACCCCAGCCCTGCAGATAGATAGGTTAGTGTCACCTGAACCAGCATATCACCCCAGCCCTGCAGATAGATAGGTTAGTGTCACCAGAACCAGCATATCACCCCAGCCCTGCAGATAGATAGGTTAGTGTCACCAGACCCCAGCATATCACCCCAGCCCTGCAGATAGATAGGTTAGTGTCATAATGGCATAATGAGGTTTATGCCATGGAAAATATGTATGCTCTATTCATAGGATAGAAGATAAATTGCTGATCAATGAGGTCTCAGTGGTCGGAACCCCACCGATCCTGTTCTACCCATGTAAATGTAGCGGCAGTAGACACAGATGTATCCCCACTCCATTGAAATGAATGAGCGGGTGTGCATTTGCGTCTACAGCCTTTACATTCACAATGTGAGTAAAAGACCACCTGTCTGCAGGATTGGTGGAGGTCTCAGTGGTCGAAACCCCACCAATCATCATAAGGATGACCATGTACCACCATATCTACAGTAGGAGGAATCAGGAAATGGTTAGGAACAATAGCACCAAAACTAATCCGTATGGTATGTTGAAACTTTTTTATTTTACCATTTAGGAGCTGTACAAATTAATTTATTGTTTTCTTTAAAACCCCTTTAAAGGGGAGATGTCATGAAGAGGGAATTTATTAAGACTGGCTTTTCTTATGCCAGTCTTAATCAGTTCCTGAATTATTTAGCTACTCCGGCTTCTGGTATAACTGGCAGGTTTTTGTCTCCAAGTGGTGCATGTTGGTGCCAAAAAGGGCTGTGAGCCATAAATGCACCATAACTAGTCTCATCTATACCAGAATTCTGGCACATCTACCAGACCAAAGCTGCTTGTTAACATCTCTTCTCTCTTATAATAGAAGCCCTCCATGACATACATATGTCCTGATAGAAGGTTATCTTCTCAGACAACCATTCTAACATAATGGATTCTACTTGCGGTATAAAATGAGACGTAGCACATAGTGTAGTATACAGACACATCAGTGCTATATCTGTATGTTGTATCTTTTAGGACTTCATCTCTGATAACTGTGGTGTTTGTATGCAATCAGTATGTGGAGCCTTGTGCGACCATCTGTCAGTACTGGTGGGCAGAAGGAGAAAGCTGTCCACTTGGCTTCCATTTTCCATGACCTATGTTTGGATGATGACTGCACAGACTTTGCGGCATGATATTGTAGTATAACAGCGCACCTGTTGTCTGCATGTAGGCGGCCAGCGATAAGAATGTAAATTCTAGGTTGAAGGGAAACTTCTCAGATCAGGAGGGTCAGTACACAGCGAAAGTCAACATTCTCCAGAGCTAAAACTGACTGCAGCAATGAACAATAATGATATCATAGACTGCAGCAGAGTTACTGTATTGTCTGCCACACGTCTTCTGTCGGGGAAGGAAATTATAAAGAAATCTGCTATTAGTTTTCCTTTATGCCTGAGGAAATTTGTTTTTCAGATCTCTGGGAAAAACCGAATTGTTCTGATATTTCCCTATTTTCTCTTCTTTCTTCTTCATTTCCCCCTTTTTTCTTTTCATATTTTCTCTATTTTTCACTCTTCTTCCCTCCTTTCTATCCACTACGTCCTTCTCTCCTTTTCTGTTTCTCTTCTTCTCTCCCTTTCTTTTTGTTCTTCCTTAAAATTTCTTTTTATGCCTTATATCTTAAATATATTTCTATGCCTTAGATCTTCTTTCTTCTTCCCTTGTCTCCTCTCTTTTACTCCCTCTTCTTCTTCTCTTTTCTCCTACTTTCCTCCCCTTCATTTTCTTCTCTCATTATATCATTCTTCCTTCCTTTTTTTGCACTTCTTTCCTTTCTTCTTCTCCATTTTCTCTACTCTCTTTTCTTTTTCTTTCCCCATTTCCTCTCCTTCCATCTTCTTCTTAATGTCCCCTCTTTCTCCTTTCTTTTTTCTCCTCTTCCTCTCTTCTCCTTCCTTCTCTCCTCTTACCTCTTCCATTTTTCTGCTTTTCTTCCCACCCTTTCCTATTCTTCTTTTTTCTTTCCGTCTCCCTTTTCTCGACTTTCCTCTCTAGTTTTCTCTTTCCCCCTTCTACTTCCCCACAATTCTTTCCTGTCCCTTAGGCTAGGTTCACACTTGCATTGGGCTTCTGGCAGACCGAATGACAGAGAACCGGTCCGTTAAAACTGCGGTTACCCGCGGACACCCACAACCCCATAGATTATATTGGGGTCCATCTGGTGTCCGTTGGCTTTCTGATGTTTTTATACTGAAACCGACGGAGAGAAAAGTCCTCCGTGCAGTGCCGAGTTTTGGCGGTTTCTGGCACATATGTGAACCTTGCCTTACTTCTCTCCTCTCATCACTTACTTTCCTCCTTCTTTTTTAACTCTTTTCCTTCCTTCCCCTCCATTTTCTCGCTCTTCTCATTTGTTTTTCACTTTCCCCGCCTCTCCTTACCTCCCATCTCCCCTTAACATTTTTCTGTCTTCTTGCCTCATTTCCTTCCTTTTAACCTCTTCTTTGTGTCCCTTCCTTCCTTTTCTCTCCTTTCCTTATTTCTCCAATCCACTCATCATCTCCTCTCAACATCCTTGTCCCCTTACTTGTCCTTACCACTCTTCTCTTCCTTATCCACTCTTCTCTTCCTTATCCACTCTTCCCTTCCCCTTATCCTACTACTCTCCCTTCTTTATCTACTCTTTCTTTCATTGCTCATACATCATTTTTAACAAACAACTTCTGAATACCAATCTCGCTTTTGTATTCTAGGCATAAACCGAAAGGTGATCTACTCCCTGGTTGACTCTGCAGATGGGCATTTCACCATGGATGAGCAATCGGGCATCATTGTTTTGGAGCAGCCCCTAGATCGGGAGGTCCAGTCCTCCTACAACATCACAGTGAAGGCCTCAGATCGGAGTCCTCTCCAGCCCTTATCTTCATTTGCCGTTGTTACAATCACAGTTCTGGATGTCAATGATAACCCACCAGTGTTTGAAAGGCGAGATTACCTGGTCACAGTTCCTGAAGACACAGCCATTGGCACCCAAGTGATGTTCGTGTTTGCGGCAAGCAAGGATATCGGCTCAAATGCGGAAATCACTTACAGCTTTCGGACCGGAAATGAACATGGGAAGTTCAAGATCAACTCCAAGACAGGTAAAAATAGGAATGCTAATTCTTCAAGGACTTTACCTTTTGGAGGTTGTTGACTTTTTATCACCTGACAATTGTGGCAGAATCATGGTTGGGGTATTATTGCCCAATCTCGTATCCCTACAGGAAAAAAGTTGTGTGTCTTGTAACAGACAGTAGTCAGAATTCTTGTGATTATTGTGCAACTTTTTGACTACTTGAGCAGTCACAAAATTATTATGGTAACCTGCAGTTTTACCACAACCATCACATGACCAAAATTCATCATTGACCTGAGCCTTACTCATTACTTATTGGTTATCCTATTGGTTATCCATCCAATAGAGTATGTAGTCTTTTACTCGAAACTTGTGACTGCTGTTAACCGTGTATTTCATCTCTGCCCATTGCCACACTCAAAAAGATTTGGGAAACTTAGGTATGGGGAACTGTTGAGCAGAGTCTTCTGTTTGGCATAGCTCTGTACCTGCTTATGGCCTGGAGGTAACAGTGTGGTCATTGGTGATACTCAGGCTGAATGTCAAACCCTTTTGAACCTATGGCCATATTGGTAGGTACAGAAAATACATCCAGCTTGTTTTTCCTTGCAGGGGCAATAGTAGTCATCAATCCCCTGGACTATGAAGGTTGCAAAAACTTCTACCTTGTGGTAGAAGCCAAAGATGGCGGCAGCCCTCCACTTAGTGCGGTGGCTACGGTAAACATCAACCTGACAGATGTGAATGACAATCCCCCGACATTCAGTCAGGAGGTTTATAGCGCTGTCATTAGTGAAGACGCCTCTATCGGGGATTCTGTCATTACGGTAAGTGTGACCGTAAGAGCTTTACTTAAGAACCTATTAAAACTTTTATGTCCCTGAGTGTTTATTGCTCGGGTTTTTATGATTTCCTGCTTACATGATCGACTTATGTCCTACCGAAGGTCAGGCTATAAAATAAATATCAACACGCCACTGACAATGGTCTTCTAAAACGTAATAAGCTTTTTACGGACTGAGTGAGTAAACATGTCCGCATCTTATAAGCAAACATAATCCCTTGTACTGAGATGTGGCGGCCATAGCAAACGCGTCTACCGAGTGTTTAGAAAACCTAATTACATTTATGGGGCAGCAACAAGGTAAACACAAGGCAAGCACCGGACAAAGTCATTTCCTCGAGGTCTGTGTTTATTATAGTAGTTTGACCCCTGTACCCCAATAAAAAAAAAAAAATCACCCTTGAATTGCCCTCTTCTGTCGAAATTGTGTGTAGCCATCCCTTAGGTTTATCTGTTACCTGGAGAGCTAAGTAACAAGCAAACTGGCTGCTATTACAGACTGGCTTTCCTAGTCTCTTGTATGGCACACCCATGCAAGGATACATCTGCCATGCCATGACAAAGGAAGCTGGGTGACAACTCCCGTGAGAGCTGTAATAACTACCACACTGGTTGTCACCTAGCTTTACCAAAAATAAATCTAGGTAAGAATAATTGTAACAGTACAGGAATGATTTGTAACCTTTTTCAGCCAGATGAGCATCAACAACTCTTCTTTTGAGGTCCTCAGAAATTTCCTTTGTTTATTGAAATACTTCCACAAACGTGTTGTGAAGATCAGACTTTGATCGATCCCAGTTCTTTGAATAGAACAGGTCGCCCCCTTCTGACTTGGTTGTCATCCCATTGACTGAAAATACCCGACTCTTTTTTCACCTTCCGATTAATGCGAATCTTGAAGGTTCAGATATTGGTTCATTTTCTTCTATAAATAAATGACCAAGTCTGATATTTTTGACTCATTTGTTTGATTTTGTTATTTTTGTCTACTTTTTAGGACTTGTGTGGAAATCTGATGTAGTCTTAGGTCAAAACGAGCGCTCAGCTGTCTTTGTCTGTCCCATAGACTTTGAATGGAGCACCAAATCTCATGCTAAACTTTTGCTCCATTCATATTACACCTCTTTATTGTAGTCATACAGTGACAAGGAAGGCTTGCGACTCCATTCTAGTGATCGATGGAGATCTAAGTAGTGGACAGAGGTGTAACTAAAGCCTTGTGGCCCCAGTGCAAAATTTTGACCAGGGCCCCCTACCTCACCCCTACAGCATATTCATGATAGTGACAGTTATGTAGTGATATCTGAAAGGGATACAACTATAGTACCCTTAACTGTGGTTATCAAGAATACTGTGAGTGAACAGCACAGCACCCGGCATATAAGTAAAGCAGCTGATCTGCAGGGGTCCTAACAGTCGGACCCACCCACCAATCTAAATTGATGGCTTATCTTAATGCAATAGGTTTACATACAGTCCTAGGTAAATCCATATTTTTTGCTCTTACTAATTGTCATATTATTTTCAATCTTAGGTATTTGCTGAAGATTTGGACAGTCCATCCAATGGACATATAACCTTTTCTATCGTTAACGGTGACCAAGACAACCAGTTCTCGGTCGATGCGGTCTTGGGGCTGATTAAAGTGAAGGACAGGCTGGATCGGGAGCGGGTACGGTGACATTATTTCCATAGATTGTAATAATAGAAAAATGATTCCGGCTCTCCCTCTTTGTTATGTAGTGCGCTCGTGAAAGTCGTTTTGCAGTCACTCCGGTAGATGCAAAATATTACAGCACTTCTTTTGTGGATGCAATGAAAAATAAAGTAGTATAAAAAGTATAAGTATAAAAATTATATATACAATATATATAATCAAATACACTTTATAGGCTGAAACTGGAATATCCCTTTAATTACTATATGGTAAAAAAATCCCCAAAATTCCATAGAACATTCTAACAGTTCTAGATAATCTAGATAACGACAATCTGGAGATGTATATGCGAGTAACCGTGCTGATTTATAGTGACACATCTCCTAGTACAGAATAGAATTACAATGAGGCAGTGGCTAGAGGAAGCCTTGTGTGAAGTGACAAGTCCCCTGGAAGTGGATAAGAATGACTCTTCACACCGTCAGATTATCATATGTTCCCAAGAGGTCCCTAAGCTGAGACTTTACTTCCCAGTCTACCCATAAATATAAAACTATCTCACATTTATGGATAATTTCTTACAAAGATATACTGTATGCAGCTTTGTATAAATATGCTGCACTCATGACAATATATAATATTTTAGAACGGCTAATATATCTATACGGGAACCGCAGATTCCTGGGCTCTATGCATGACCTCCAACCACATATAGCATTTGTATTAGTATCCCTTTTAGGCCACCTCCAATATTAGCGCACAAGTACCTAGTTGTGCCCCAACTAACATAAAACAAATCCCATGAATAGGCAGGTCACTGCCTCCTGTAACATCAGCACACTCCTACCCTGCTGTTACCATGCTGTGATTTTGTACAGCTCTCCAACAGTTGTGACACATCAGGTCACTGCTTCTCACAAAGTCAGCGCACTCTTCCTCTTCTGCTGCTGTTACCATTGCCATGATCCCATTGGCTACTTAGTGTTCTGTGCCTATCTCGCTTCATAGCCCTGGCACTGTTACATATAGTCCTGTCCTTACAGGTATTATGACATGAGGGACAGGTCGCTGCCTCCCACAAAATCAACATACGCAAATATTCCTGTGTGAGGGTACATATGGTTCATCCTATGGTTCATCCTATGTTTACTCACACTCTAACAGTTCCCATAGATTAATATTTAATGCTATAGCTTGGCTAATATGATCTGAAATAGCCTGGTCACTGCCTCAAACAAGTTCAACTCTTTCCTTTCCTGCTGCTGTCCTCTTTCCCATGATTTCATTCATGTTTTATTTTTGTACTTTTCACAGCACTTCCACTATCATACACCATCATTTCTTCAGTAATTTCACCCTATAAATAGACAAGTCACTTCCTCCCACAACATCAGCACACTCCTCTCCCGCTGCTGTCATCATTACATTCCTATAAGAATTTTTTTCTTACATTTTTCAATATTTTCTTTTTTAGGTATCTGGTTACTCGCTGCTGATACAAGCCAGAGATAGTGGTTTTCCACCTCTCTCATCCACCGTGACCGTAAATATCGATATTTCAGATGTCAATGACAACAGCCCCCAGTTTACCCCTGCCAACTACAGCGCCGTCATACAGGTAAGCTACAGGGAATAGTGTGGCATCTGTTATTAATAATAATCATTGGGCTGCTTTATTATATGTATTATTGTTATTAGGTTATATTACATTTAAAGGGTTTTTCCAGGTTTTTTTTAAAATTAATTAAAGATCAATTGAAGATCCGACACCCAGGACCCCCGTGGATCACATGTTTGAAGCCGCACCACTTCTGCTTCACAGGCCATATGATGTCATGTCCATCAGTCACATGGCCTGATCACAGCTCAGTCCCATTCCAGTGAATGGACTGAGCTGCGATACCAAGCACAGCCACGATGCATTGTATGGCGCTTTGCTTGGTAAGTACTGAAGAGGTTGCAGCACTCACACAAACACTGAGGCCTCTTCAAACAGCTGATCTGCCAGGGTGCCCAGGTGTCAGACCTTTGCAGATCTTTAATTGATGACCTGTCCTAAGGATAGGTCATCAGTTAATAAGTCCAGGTAAACCCCTTTAACATTAGAAGCTGCTTTAGGCTGAAGCCCCACATTGCGGAAATGCAGATTTTTTTTTGTTGTTGTAGATTTTGCTGCTGTTTTTGAGCCAAAAAATGGCTACAAAAGGAATGGGAAATATCAAGGAGTTTCTTATCCTACCTTCTTCTCAATCCACTCCTGGCACAAAAATCTGCAGCAAAATCTGCCACAAAAAAAGCTGCAACGTGGGGCCTCAGCCTAAATTGGTGTAGGGTAAAATTCCTTGAATCCAGCATTGGATCATATAGAAATTCTAATAATAATGCAATTGTTTCCGAAACAGAAGATAATAATGCAGAGTGGGAGGACGAGCCGGCGTAGTTTAGTGATGGTAGAATATTGTATATAACTTTAGTCTCCAAGCTGTAGCTCTTGTGAAACTTCAATACCCATCATACATATACCAGGCATCATAGGAGTTGTAGACCTAATGCACGCGCTCAGGTTGGAAGCCTCCACCACATACTTCATTTTCAGATGTGATATAGCATTAGAATGAATAGTCACCTACAACTATGTCACACCAAGTTCTGCAAAACTCCTGCCATTAGCATTTAGGTAATGTAAATGTTTTCACGCCTTATGCATTAATGGTAACACGGTCATTATTCTAACACTCTCCCGACAATTATCCACTTTGCCCGATGTCTGTGAAGCTAAGCAGAAGATAGTTAATATATAATGCGGGTCGCGGGCAGGTTAGTCTTGTAAACAAGTTGAGATGCCGCCTAATCACTTGACCGAGGACTAAATGTGACTTATGAATCATTTCTGTGGCTGTCTAGCCGAGAAGTCCATTACTGCGCTCTAATGAATGAGCTGGGCTACTACGTCACGCTGCAAAGCCGCGGTTATGGATTAATGGATTTTTGTATAAAAATCTGAATATATGAACATAAGGAGCTCATTGTAATTTCATGTGGCCATAATGTTCTCATAAATGTTTATTTCAGCTAAGAGGGGAACGTTCTGCACAGTAAGTGGTTGGGCTCGGTGTTTCGGCACTCAAGGCAACCACCAAGATCTATCTGGGCTAACACCATGTAATATAGATGTGTCCACCCGTAACTTAAGTCTAATTTGGTTAAGAACTCCATTTTCTTATTAAAGGGAACCTGTCAGCAGATATTAGATACTAAAACCGAGCGCAGTCCCTGGCAGGGCATCCCACGTCGTCTCCAATGATGGCCTCATGACGTATTACCGATGCCAATATTCACAATACAATAGTTTTGTAAAGTCACAGGAAGACTCTGCCCCAAGTCTTTCCCTCCACTGCGAAGGAGCATGCTCGGTCTCTCGAACATTAGTTCAATGGGCATCAACATCCAACTCTGCATCCTTCAATAGGCACCACTTCCTGTACAGTTGGAATTTTTTCTCTAGCCCCCACCATTCCTAATCAATCAGTGCTGTTTGATTGAGCACCATTATGCTCTCTACTATTGATTGGGTGGTCCCTGGGTTTCAGTTCCAGTCCAGGACCGCCCACCTGACAGTAGAGAGCATAATGGTGCTGAAACTAACAGCAATGATTGGTCGGGAACAGTTGGGGCTAGAGTGTGGGGCTAGAGAAAAAAAAAATTGCAACTGCCCAGAATCAATGGAGAGGCGCCTAATGAATGATGCAAAGAGTTGGTGGAGGTGGTGAAAGGACCCATTGAATTATATATTCATGTTAACTAGTTGAGAGAATGGCATAAAACACTTGGTGGACAAACCCTTGTGGTATTTCCTGCTACATAAATATATACATACCATACTGAAATTGCTGACTTTATCTTTTAGGAGAACAAACCAACTGGTACAAGTATTCTCCAGCTAGTAGTCACCGACAAAGACTCATACCACAATGGACCACCATTTATGTTCACCATAATAAGTGGAAATGAAGGTGGCAAGTTTGTACTGGACCAGTCCGGAGTCTTAAGGTCTGCTGTTGTTTTTCAACACACGGTGGCAAATGAGCATCTCCTCAACATACAGGTATTTATGGTCTATTCTGTTGGTGTAGTTATGTATCCTGCGGAGTACAATTATATTAATAATCTTTATTATTAGTCACTGACCATAAAAGCTTACACTCTGCAGAAAGAGGACCCTGCCCATAAGAGCTTACACTCTACAGGAGAGAAGTCCCTGCCCATAAGAGCTTACATTTTGCAGGATAGAGGACCCTGCCCATAAGAACTTACACTGTACAGTAGAGAGGGCCCTGCCTATAAGAGCTTACACTCTACAGGAGAGAGGAGCCTGCCCATAAGAACTTACACTGTACAGTAGAGAGGAGGCCCCTGCCCATAAGAGCTTACACTCTACAGGAGAGAGGAGCCTGCCCATAAGAGCTTATGCTCTACAGGAGAGAGGACCCTGCCCATAAGAGCTTACACTCTACAGGAGAGAGGTCTCTGCCCATAAGAGCTTACACTCTACAGGAGAGAGGAGCCTGCCCATAAGAGCTTATGCTCTACAGGAGAGAGGACCCTGCCCATAAGAGCTTACACTCTACAGGAGAGAGGGGCCTGCCCATAAGAGCTTACACTGTACAGGAGAGAGGACCCTGCCCATAAGAGCTTACACTCTACAGAAGAGAGGTCCCTGCCCATAAGAGCTTACAGTCTACAGGAAAGAGGACCCTGCCCATAAGAGCTTACACGGGCCCCGGGCTCTACAGGAGAGAGGTCCCTGCACATAAGAGCTTACACTCTACAGGAGAGAGGACCCTGCCCATAAGAGCTTACACTGTACAGGAGAGAGGACCCTGCTCATAAGAGCTTACACTCTACAGGAGAGAGGTCCCTGCACATAAGAGCTTACACTCTACAGGAGAGAGGACCCTGCCCATAACAGCTTACACTCTACAGGAGAGAGATCCCTGCCCATAAGAGCTTACACTGTACAGGAGAGAGGACCCTGCCCATAAGAGCTTACACTGTACAGGAGAGAGGTCCCTGCCATAAGAGCTTACACTGTACAGGAGAGAGGACCCTGCCCATAAGAGATTACACTGTACAGGAGAGAGATCCCTGCCCATAAGAGCTTACACTCTACAGGAGAGAGATCCCTGCCCATAAGAGCTTACACTCTACAGGAGAGAGGACCCTGCCCATAAGAGCTTACACTCTACAGGAGAGAGGACCCTGCACATAAGAGCTTACACTCTACTCTAAAGTACAGTAGAGAGGCTTCTGTCTCCAAGAGCTTACATACTTAGTACAATAAGTAAAAGGTGCTAATGTTGTCCACAGGACCAGCTCTTTGTGTGGCATGATGTATAGTGACCTGTGCGGTATTATGTGACTAAATGAGGAAAGTAAGGAGTATGCTTATTTGTGACCAGATCAGGTTGTGGCCAACTATGGGTATGAGACATATAATAGGTCTCTCTAAAGAAGTGAGTTTTAAAGGCAAGCTTAGAATTGGAAAATTTAGGAGCAAGTCTAATGGTCTTTTGCAGTTCCACAGAAAGGGTGCAGCACGAGAGAAGTCCTGCCGACTGAGTGAGGAATGAGAATTGTAGGTTATTGGCTGACGAGTGGGTTAGTAGATGGAGAGGAGACTGGAGACATAATCATGAAGCGTTGTAGAGAGCTTCGTAGACTGGAAGTTTTGAGTCTGACCCCAACCCATCTGAAATCAGTGACACCCATGACATGTATTTGTCTTCTAGGCAGTCCTAAATCTACTTTTTGTCTCTTCAAAACAGGTGAAAGATTCAGGAAAACCACCTCTGGTCTCTCAAACCTACATACATGTAAGAGTCATTGAAGAGAGTGTCCACAAACCTTCTGCCATCCCACTGGAGATATACATTGTCACCATGGAAGACGATTTCCCAGGTGGAGTCATTGGCAAGATTCACGCCACCGATCAGGATGTCTACGATGTCCTCTCCTACAATCTCAAGTCGGAGCAGAAAAGTTTATTCAAAGTAAACAACCACGACGGTAAAGTTATCGCCCTCGGAGGTCTCGATGGGGGCAAATACAATCTAAACGTATCGGTCAGTGATGGCCGCTATCAAGTTTCGGTGGATGTCACGGTTCACGTTGAGCAGTTGATTCAGGATATGTTGTACAATGCTGTCACTATACGGTTTGAGAATATCTCTCCTGAAGATTTTGTTGGGCTTCATTTGCACGGTTTTCGACGTACCCTCCGGAACGCGGTTCTGACGCAGAAAGAAGACAGCTTGTACATCATCAGCATTCAGCCGGTAGCTGGCACTAACCAGCTCGACATGCTATTTGCTGTACAAATGCAGAGCGGAGGTTTCTATAAGCCGGCCTATTTGATTCAGAAGCTCTCCAATGCAAGGCGACATTTGGAAAATGTAATTCGGATATCAACAATCTTGGAAAAGAATTGTTCAGGATTGGATTGTCAGGAGCAACATTGCGAACAGACGTTGTCTATAGATTCCCACTCGCTGATGACCTACAGCACAGCCAGAATCAGCTTTGTGTGTCCCCGGTTTTACAGGAACGTGCGCTGTATATGCAATGGTGAGTAGATGCATGGACGGTATAATTCCTGTAGGCCGGCACTGATGGCACCTGACTGTTTTTGGGGATATGGTTTGGTTTATGTCACCTATATACTATAACTCACCTGTATGTTGTACTTTGGGCTGGGCCTACACACTGACCTTGGCCAAGCTACATGGAAATTGCATGTTGTCATGTCCCAAGTAATGATTGTGAATACGGTTCAGATAACGCAACGGTGACACGACAGACACAAAAAAATCCAAACCTGCTGGATTTTTGGTTTATAGTCTGGAAGACGCTTGTGACTTTGATCGAATAGACCTCAATGGTGACTTTGACTTACTTACGACATGTAAAGACTATTGTAGTCAGCGACTCTCAACGTATACGGCACTTAATGAGAGTATGTTCAATGCAAACGGGCAACAAAAGGCCTAAGGGAAGGGTAATACTCCCGTCCCCATGGGTTAGGTATAAATCTGAATGCGAGGGCAACCTCTGCAGCCCATAAGGCATAGCCCCTGCCTTAGAGAATGAATGTATAATGAAGGTTGCTTTGGTGCTGGCAGTGTTTTTGTTATTTGAGCCTATTTGAGTACCTATTTGGTACTATTTGAGCCCTGTATGGCGGTATTATTTCATCATTGTTTCGTAGTATGATTTGAGCCCTGTATGGCGGTATTATTTCATCATTGTTTCGTGGTATTATTTGAGCCCTGTATGGCGGTATTATTTCATCATTGTTTTGTGATATTATTTGAGCCCTGTATTAATGGGGCACTGAATGGTGGTATTATTTGAGAATTGCATTTCTTGAGCACTGTATAGAGGTAGTATTGGAGCACCGAGGCATTATTTTAGCACTATGTGTTGTATTATTCGAGCACTGTATTGTGATGTTGTTTGAGTACTGTATGGTGGTATTATTGGTGCACTGAATGGTGGTTTTATTTGAGCATTGCATGTCGGTATTACTTGAGCACTGAATAGAGGTAGTATTGGAGCACTGAACAAAGGTATTATTTTAGCACTATGTATTTTATTATTTGAGCACTGTGTGGTGGTATTATTGGAGCACTGCATTGTGGACTTATTTGAGCATTGCACGGTGGCATTAGAGAACTGTATGGTGGTATTATTTGAGCATTGTTTGTGGTAATATTAGAGCACTGTACAGCAGTATTATTTGAGCGCTGTATGGTGGTATTATTGGTGTAATGAATGGTGGTATTATCTGAGCACTGTATAGCGTTAGTATTGGGACACTACAGTATGTGTTGTATTATTTGAGCGCTGTATGGTGGTATTATTTGAGCATTGCTTGGGGTAATATTAGAGCACTGTACAACAGTATTATTTGAGCACTGTATGGTGGTATTATTTTAGCATTGCTTGGGGTAATATTTGAGCACTGTTTTGTGGTATTATTTGAATGTTGTATTTGAGCACCATATGGTGGTATTTATGATGTGCGGTACTGCTATAATGTTTGTGCAGTTTATAGTGGTGAAGTTGTTGCCTATTTATATAAGCAACTACGGACTTGCTGTCTGACTAAAACACAATAATGTTATTTTTGCACCATAATGTATGTTGCTTATTGTCGGCCACTGGATGGCGCGGTTATTTCTATAGTATGTGGGATTTTGGCAACAGAAGGTACTGTACAGGGCATCAGTCAGTTTAAGATCGGGCCTGGATGGATGCTTTGGCGAGCGCCACAAAAATGTTGACACCCGCCTTGTTTTCCATACCATGCCTTGGCGTAACCGAAGCGGAACCTACACTACAAAGCAGGCAGGCGGCTTCAATGTTAATACGGTATCTTTGTGTCTGCCATGACTGCTGGCCAAAAACGCTTCAATAAGCAGAAAACTAAGAAAGCAACCTATTAGCTATTCCTGTGTTTCGCTTGCACGCTGCGAGTGATTGTAGGGTTTGGTATTTTTAGAAAATCAGGGTAAATCGGCGGTAGCTGTCTGCGCCTAATTATATATTGTAGAGAGTCCTAGGTCTAACCAAGAGCACTAATAGCAGAGGAGCGGCCGGGCTATTGTTTCGTCATTCATCAGGATTGCTGAGGCGGGGAATACGGATGATCCCTTCTTGTACGGCCCAGATCCTAAACATGGGTTCACTATTGAAAACAAATTAAAGAATGCATTAGTGTGAATGGATGCCAACGCCGCCAACCTGGTATTTACAACACTTATGGAAACAATGCGCTCTTGTGGACACAAATTGAAAGACTGAAGCCTTGCTTGCACGCTCGCTCTTTGTAAGCGTTCCAGGGGTGGTGTGTCGAAAACACGAAAGATTTTCGCATTCCTGTCATATTATTATGACATAGTCTAATTGCTTAAAAATTCCTGCATGTAATAATCCCCGGCCCTGTGACATTCACTGGTTTGCTTTCCTTCCTTTTGTGGCGTTTTTTCCGACCTTAATGTGAACGGAATCCTGGATGGTTTTATAAAGAGGTGAAATATTTCCTGTTAATGTCCTTTTGTACATTTTTCTTATTATAATAAAATAATACGATGAGAATAGAATGTACGGGCGTGTGTGGAAATCATCACAGTAATGATGAATTTTAGGCAGCAGAGCTGAGTTTGTCAGTGTAGGAGAGCTGAGTATGTCAGAGCAGCAGAGATGAGGTTTGTCGAGGCAGCAGAGATGACGTTTGTCGGGGCAGTATAGCTGAGTATGTCAGTGTAGGAGAGCTGAGTTTGTCGGTGCAGCAGAGATGACGTTTGTCGAGGCAGCAGGGCTGAGTTTGTCGGTGCAGCAGAGCTGAGTATGTTGGTGCACCAGAGCTTAGTATGTCGGTGCACCAGAGATGACGTTTGTCAGTGCAGTAGAGCTGAGTATGTCGATGCACCAGAGATGAGGTTTGTCGGGCCAGCAGAGCTGAGTTT
The DNA here is from genome assembly GCA_947044405.1 of Leptodactylus fallax. Classification (NCBI taxonomy): domain Eukaryota; kingdom Metazoa; phylum Chordata; class Amphibia; order Anura; family Leptodactylidae; genus Leptodactylus; species Leptodactylus fallax. Next base: position 3,334,259 of record CAMRHE010000133.1, on the reverse strand, counting down.
GTCGGTGCAGCAGAGCTGAGTATGTCTGTGCACCGGATATGAGGTTTGTCGGTGCAGCAGAGCTGAGTATGTCGGTGCACCAGAGATGAGGTTTGTCGGGGCAGCAGAGCTGAGTATGTCAATGCACCAGAGCTTAGTATGTCGGTGCACCAGAGCTTAGTATGTCGGTGCACCAGAGATGAGGTTTGTCGATGCACCAGAGATGAGGTTTGTCGGGGCAGCAGAGCTGAGTTTGTCGGTGCAGCAGAGCTGAGTATGTCAGTGCACCGGATATGAGGTTTGTCGGTGCAGCAGAGCTGAGTATGTCGGTGCACCAGAGATGAGGTTTGTCGGTGCAGCAGAGATGACGTTTGTCGGTGCAGCAGGGCTGAGTATGTCGATGCACCAGAGATGAGGTTTGTCGGGGCAGCAGAGCTGAGTTTGTCGGTGCAGCAGAGCTGAGTATGTCAGTGCACCGGATATGAGGTTTGTCGGTGCAGCAGAGCTGAGTATGTCGGTGCACCAGAGCTGAGTATGTCGGTGCACCAGAGATGAGGTTTGTCGGGGCAGCAGAGCTGAGTTTGTCGGTGCAGCAGAGCTGAGTATGTCAGTGCACCGGATATGAGGTTTGTCGGTGCAGCAGAGCTGAGTATGTCGGTGCACCAGAGCTGAGTATGTCGGTGCACCAGAGATGAGGTTTGTCGGGGCAGTAGAGCTGAGTATGTCAGTGCACCAGAGCTGAGGTATGTCGGTGCACCAGAGCTTAGTATGTCGGTGCACCAGAGATGAGGTTTGTCGGTGCAGCAGAGATAACGTTTGTCGGTGCAGCAGAGCTGAGTATGTCGGTGCACCAGAGATGAGGTTTGTCGGGGCAGTAGAGCTGAGTATGTCAGTGCACCAGATCTGAGTATGTCGGTGCACCAGAGCTTAGTATGTCGGTGCACCAGAGATGAGGTTTGTTGGTGCAGCAGAGATGACGTTTGTCGGTGCAGCAGTGCTGAGTATGTCGATGCACCAGAGATGAGGTTTGTCGGGGCAGCAGCGCTGAGTTTGTCGGTGCAGCAGAGCTGAGTATGTCAGTGCACCGGATATGAGGTTTGTCGGTGCAGCAGAGCTGAGTATGTCGGTGCACCAGAGATGAGGTTTGTCGGGGAAGCAGAGCTGAGTATGTCGGTGCACCATAGCTGAGTATGTCGGTGCACCACAGATGAGTATGTCGGTGCACCAGAGATGAGTATGTCGGGGCAGTAGAGCTAAGTTTGTTGGTGCACCAGAGATGAGTATGTCGGTGCACCAGAGATGAGGTTTGTCAGGGCAGCAGACCTGAGTTTGTCGGTGCAGCAGAGCTGAGTATGTCGGAGAGATGAGATTTGTCGGGGCAGCAGAGATGAGGTTTGTCGGGGCAGCAGATCTGTGCTTGTTATTTGGCACTACAGGAGTGATACCATTACAAATTCAGCACTGCTACACCTAAAGGAGCTGTCTAGGAATTGGAGGCCCGGGGAGGGGGTATAATAAAAAATAAAGGATACTCATCTGTCCCCCAGGGGCCACTGGGGTGAGACAGGTTAATGTATGAGGGGCCACTGGAGGTGACCTGATGCCTCTGCAGGGGCATTTGATAGTGGGGCCATTGGTGGGCATTATATTGTATGGGACCACTAAGGGGCATTATACCATGTGGGAGCCACTGATGGGGCATTATAATTTGTGCAGGTCAGGCATTTATAAGGGGTGGTGATGGGGGGACCCATTTATGAAACCTTTTGCACTGGGTCCACCAATATGTTAAAATAGCCCTGCCCAGGCCTTCGTTGTCCATTGATCATGTTCACATGGTCTCATCACATGAGGTTGAGGACTTCTGACATCGATGTACTGAACGGACACCAGCAGCAGACACCAGAGCACCAGGGACAGGTGAGTATGCTTTATTTTTTTTTTTATTTTACACCTTCCCTGGCTATCATATGGGTTGCTCTATAATTCCTGGACAGCCCCTTTAATACTCTAAAGAGTGTAATGCTTAAAGGGAGTCTGTCACCGGAATTCACTATATCAACCAACCTTGCAGATAGCTAGGTTAGGGTCACCTGACTCAAACAGTGTTTTCCCCTTGTGAATCAGAACCTCCATTGCCAAGATATAGACAGTTTTATGAGCTCTTTGGAACAATGGCAGCTCCCTTGTTACCCAACGAAAACAGCAATATCTCAGCAATGGAGGCAGCAATTCACAAGGGGCAAACACTGCTGGATTCAGGTGACCCTAACCTATCTATATGCATGGATGGGCTAATACGCTGGGGTCTGGTGACACATTCCCTTTAAGGACATTCATAGTTGAAGGGCAAAATCAAAACAGAAGCACTTCCCTTTAAGTGATTATCACTTCTTCAGGGTTTCCAAACTCTTTTACAATGGGTTTATATCGTTGCAAAGTGGACACCTTTAGGCCGTAAAGGTAAAGCCGTAGGGGGTTGGGTGGTGTGGTCGGAAATCCGACCCTAAAATGCATTTGTTATTGTGGTCTGGTTCCAGTTTCCCAAAGCTAAAATGTGCAGCAAGGGTTAAACTGTACAGAAATATCACGGCTTAATATATATACAGCTACAGAGCACGGACGGCACCTGCTGCCTGCATGCAATTTTTTGAGTAATTTAAAAGCAGATGTGAAAGTGTAACAAAGCGAGCAATAGTAAATGTAAGCGTGGGGGTCACCCTCGTAAAAAATGGCTGCTCTGCAGTGTTCTTTAATCCCACCGCCTTGCATCTTATAATCAGGTTTAGTGAAGACACATGAACATCTAAATTAGCTGTAATCTGGAACATATTGAGCTGATCAATGCCATATGTCGCCCGTGTGCTGAATGTACAGGAATGTGGCTGAACTCGCTCCGTTCCAAGCTGTGTAACACGACTGAGATCTGATCTGTGCTTGGGAACGTGTGATCCGCACTGTACTTCAGACGTGGAGATGATGTCCATATGACCCGGTTGTGTCTCTATTCTGGGGCCGGACAGGCCCCTGCCCAATACCACCCATTTACAAATGTGACCTTACTTACCTTTGCTCTTGGCTCAGCATATCCCATGATAACTATCTTTTCAAAACAACATAACTGCATTACTGTCATGAGATGTCTTGTACATGACCACCCAGTGGTTGTGTTGGGAATTGCAGCCTGTCAAAGTAGGTTGTAATATTGTGTTCACTTGGAGGAAATTTGAGCAAAGGTAAGGATGGACGCATCTTAATGATTATTGCAAGACCATGTTGAGTACTATCTAAATCAGTTAGGCCAGGTTCACATCAGAGGTTGGGATCCATCGGGGAACCTGATGATGGCAAGCTAAAACAGCGGTTACACGCGGACACCAGCGTTCCCCATTGAATATAATGGAGTCTTCCGTTTTCATACTTAAAGCGGCGGAGAGAAAAGTGCAGGACTTTTCTCTCTGCCGAATTTTGGCGGTCTCCAACTCGCTCGCTCAAATCTGTGGTTTTATCTTCAGATTTTCATACTGAAAAGTAAGAATGCTTTCAGAAATACCAGGGTTAATAGGTTATTTTTACCAAAATGATATAGTAATGATATCCCCACAGATATAGCCCTGATCTCAGCATCGTCCAGTCTGTCTTGGATGACCTGAAGAGACAGATGGATTGGAGCAAGCAACATCCACAGAAGATCTGTGCTTAGTTCTCCAAGATGGCGGGAACAACCTCCCTGCCGAGTTCTGCCAAAACTGTCTGCAAGTACCGAGAAGAAGTGATGGAGGGCAAAGGTCACACCAAATATTGAAGGAATTTACTTTTCGCTTTTCTTCATTTTGTTCATTGACAAAAATAAACTATTAACCCTTCTATTTCTGGGAGCATTCTTACCGTGCAGCGTGTCAGCCTAAAGCAAGTTTTTCCTTTTCCTGTTGGCGTGCCGGGTTGCATTGTCCACCATCTTACATCTGTCAAGCATTAAAGTTTCAGGGCACATCTGGTGCCGAGCGCTACAGGTCTGATCTCTTGACGTAGGGATGAACCGGAGTTGTTTATCATGCGCCAATGTGACCAGTGGATACACAAGACGCCTCCAGAGCTGAAATCCTTATAAATAACCAATACTGAATACAGTTATAAGACTATAGTGGTGGGGGCTTATACAACTAGTGCATAGGAGAAGTGGAGGGGTTACTGTACATACACCAGCCAATCAGATTGCTGCCTTAATTTTCTAACCTACCATAGAACAACCTGAGAGCTGATATCTGATGGGTCTCGTGATTTGGGGTTAAAATGGTGGGAGTCTATAATAGGGCCCCCATCTGCCATGTGCAATACATAATACTGGTGTCTTCGTATGTGTCAGAAAGTTGATCCCCTCTAAGTATGAGGTCCTGGTACAAATGCTTTCCCTGTAACCCCTGAAGCTATGGCCATAGGCAAATGTAAACCTAGTAAACCTTTGCTTTCCTCTAAAGCAAACCGATATTTTAAAGAATTCTTAATAATATATATATATTTTTTTCTTATTTTACTTTTTATTTTTACCTCATTTTCATCACAGACAGGATTACAATAGAAGATAACACCTTTATAGATAATGTGCCTGACCCATCATTACATTCACTACTGACAATAGATGATGTCACAGCTTATCTCCTCCTCCTCCTCCCTGCACAGAGCAAACTCTCCCATAGACCTCAATCAGTCGGCTCCAGACTATTGCTACCTATGGCCATGACCCTGCTGTAAAGCAGATCACTAAATGCTGTTAACAGAGCAGAGGAGAAATCCAGGCAAGATGGCCGCCCCCATAATCATGTACAGATAATAGAATTACATTGTATTACAGTAATATTGATGGCTAGCTGTTCTAGCTGAACATAGGCGCAGCCGCAGAGGTAGAAAATTGTTGAAATTCTCAATCCGACATGTTTAGAAACATGACAATTAGTTTGTTTTAGTCGTATCTCGATGTGTTTTGAAATGCAAAACTCTCCGGCATTAATAGTTATCAGATGCGTCGCTGGAATGAACGAGCGGCTATATGAATAAACATATGTTGACATTTGCAGAATATCTTTTGGGAGTACGCGGCTGCAGAATACAGTCACACGCGGGAAAATAGACAAGCTGACGTGTACAGAGAGGCTTGGAAGTTCACCGGGCCTTGTTTTTAGGTCTGGCTCCTTGCCTTTTATTGCGCCGCCTGGTCTGGTCTGTTAGGACTGGAGGCTTCCGATCCATTCCATTCCGATGACACGGATAATTATGGAGCAGGTTCCCCATAGACATGAATGCAATTGCGCTGCAAATTCGGCCCACGTTGGAAGCACACTCCGTCGTGTGCATGGGGTCTAAGCCATCGAGTTCTCATAAGGGGACAGATCATGAGATCCCTATAAAAGAACCCCCAATGGATTGTCCATCATAGCACCCAATAGCATTTCTAGCCACGGGACCCCTTTAACACTTCCCACCATGACTGCTATAGTGTGTCAGCCATAAGACCCTATAATGGAGCCAAGGGACTCTCAAAATAATGTGATCTGTTAAACTCCATCAAGTTCCCATAACAGGACTGCTATAGCATCATGAGACACCCATAAAAGAACCCCTATAGTACTTCCAGTCATAGGACCTAATAACCTTTCTAGGCATAGGACCCCTATAACCCTTCCAGTCATGACTGCTTATAAGAGAGCCAAAGGACCCTCACAGCAATGTTATCCACTGGCGTATACCAAACTCCCTCAAAATACCAACCATAGGTCTTCAAAACAGTCGTCCAGTCTTAAGACCCAATAACATTTCTAACCATAGGAACACCTTCAGCCATGACTGCTACAGTGTGACAGCCACAAGACAGAGCTAAAGGGTCCTCACAACAGTGGACCCCATCAAGGTCCCATAACAGGACTGTTGTAGTGTCACAAGACCCTCCTAACAGAGTTAGTAATAGATCCCCTATTATATTGCCAGTCATAGGTCCCAATAATAGTTCCAACCACAGGACCCCTATAACATTTCCAGCCATGACTACTATGGTATGGAGCCTTACAACGATGTCATCCACTGGACAGAGTCTGTTACCAAACTCCTCCAAAATACCAACCATTGGTCTTCAGAACAGACATACATAACAGACACCCCCATAAGTGAGAGCCACCGAATATAAAACGGAGGGGAAATCTCTACGGACTATGTTGGCGCTATATAATTATGATATACAAGTGAAATTTGGAGATATCACATCATAGTCCAAAATAATGTTACCACAGCGAACTCCTTTAATCCAACTTCTTGTGGTCACATCAGTCAACTCCAACGTAGCGGACAAGTCGGTAACATAAAATCTCCGGCCTGTCACTCGCTGTAGACCTCGTCTGGGTTAGTAATTGAACCTTGTCATTTCTGAAAACTGTAATTTACCCATTTCTGGAAGAAAATATATATTTGTCTCGGTAATACGAGGCCGGTCGGGGGGACGTACGCTCAGCATTTCCATGTCAACGCTAAACGGGCCTTCCATCAAAGCTATAATGGATTGCCTAGGAAGTTAAGTAGGTCTTCCAGATGGCACTTATTTAAGGAAATGATCCCCTGTATGTTTTTCTTCTTACACGCTCCAGTTAAGTTTATATATTTTACCTTTGTTATATGGGAAGATTAACTTGTTGCGTATTCGCCGCTGCCCAGGATGAAGTATGTGCGAGATTTTATTGTATAATGGTTATAGACGGCGATTGTGGATGCCAAAATACTCAAATAAGTTCTGAGGACCGGCATATCTAAGAGGATCGCGTGTGATACAGTCTCAGAGAGGCCGCCAGGTACTACATTCCTCATAATAGGAACATTTACAGGCCTCGTGTTGCTGAGATGGTGTATCAGAGTCTGTGATCGGCTGTGCATGCTGGGAGTTGTAGTTTTGCCGCAGGTTGTATGATACTGATCTAACATATGTAATAATATCTCAGAAAGGCAACACAATCTACCATGTCATTTCATGTAATGTATAAAATTCTAGACCCTTTTTGCTGCTGAGATGGTGTATCAGGGCCTGCTGGGAGTTATAGTCTCACCTCAGCGTGAGAGCCACAGGTCGGAGGCTACCGCTCTAAGTCGATCATGTGTCATAGTGTCTTGGAGAGTCAACACAGTGCTACATTTCTCTTTTTGAGAAATTTTGGGATGGTGCATCAGAATCTGTGACTGTCTAAGAGTCATATTTTAAAGCTAAGACCCCACGTTGCGGAAACGCCACATTTTTTGTTACAGATTTTGCTGCAGATGAGCGCAGTATAAGTCATCCCTTTACATTTCCCATTTCTGTTGTAGCCATTCCTGATCTTGGCTCCAAAAACTGCAGCAAAATCTACAATAAAAAAATCAGCTTTTCCGCAATGTGGGGCCTCAGCCTAAGCCATGTGGCGTAAACGGCGCGGTTGTAAAAATACAATACAAAAATACCCTCTGACTATGGCACCCCCCCAAAAAGTAATCGGATCCTTGTGTGACCCGACCTGAACCATCTCTGTAGGAATAGAAATCTGTGCATCATAATTCATGCCTCGCATCTCCAGAATCCCCGGCCATCTGGGAAGTACAAACAGATAGTTCTCTTTCTTGTAAGTCTTCTCCATATGTTTCAGGTGGACTCTGCCCAGGATCTGCAGATCCATGTTTGAACAAGCCATGTCCCGAGGATATGCAATGTGTGGGGTACGAAGTCAGCCGGAGACCATTTATCTGCCAGTGCCCACCGGGCAAACTCGGAGAATGCTCAGGTAAAATCCAATATTCTGTAATATTATCGGGTCCACCAGAAGCTTGTAACATTTATACCTAGACCAGGGCTCAGCAACCTTCTGCACTCCTGCTGCTGTGAAACTACAACTCCCAACATGCTCCATTCACTTCCATAAGAGCTCCAAGAACAGCAGAGCGAGTATGCATGCTGGGAGTTGTAGTTATACAACAGCTGGAGTGCCGACGGTTGCCTACCCCGGCCTAGATGAAAGGGCTGCAGATGTTCTGAATCCTGGAACCAAAGGTAATAAATAAAGCAAGAAGAAGACAAAGTGCTCGGCCAAGGTGGGGTGGAAGGTCAACCATATAAAATGGGACATCCCATATATCATACCGTACTAATGTCTGGGCAAACCCAACGAGCGTTGTACAGTCCTAGAAGAATGCTTCCAGAAATAGAAGGGTTAATAGGTTATTTTTCGCCAATATATAAAATGAAGCGAAGGAAGAAAAGAGAAATGTAAATCCCATCAATATTTGGTGTGACCTTTGCCCTTTGGAGGAGGAGTCCTGGAAGTGATGATACGGCCCCCACAGATATAGCCCTGAGCTCAACAACATTCAGTCTGTCTGGGATGACACGAAGAGACAGAAGGATTGGAGCAAGCCTACATCTACAGAAGATCTGTGCTTAGTTCTCCAAGATGGCGGGAACAACCTCCCTGCCGAGTTCTGCCAAAAACTGTCTGCAAGTACCAAGAAGAACTGATGGAAGGCAAAGGGCAAAGGTCACACCAAATATTGATATATATATATATATACTTTGTGAAATTTTTAGCATTCTATTTAACCCCTATATAATTGTATATTGCACATGTACAGTCTCTCTATTCTGTACGGTATATTAGGACTAGATTACGGTAGGAATACATACCCATATATTATACATATATTTGCTCATGTTTTTAGGACATACGTCACTCAGTTTTGCCGGAAACAGTTACATTAAATACCGGGTCTCGGAGAACAGCAAGCGAGATGAATTCAGACTGGGCTTGCGAATGCGGACTCTGCAGAACAACGCCATCATCATGTACACGAGATCAAACCCCTGTATGATCCTGAAGGTAAGTCTCCTATATGATCAGCAGTAACCCTGGCATGTCTGTGTTAGTAACTTGCTTCTATTGTTAAAGGGGTAGTCCATGATTTTTTATTTATGGCCTTAGGACCGGCCTTGTGTACAATATCTGATCGGTGGGGGGCATCGTATAGTATAGATGGACACGTCACCCAAACAGGCCATCTTCAGGATAAGCCATAAATTTTAAAAAAATCAAGGAGATCCCTTTGATTATACAACAACTCTGGTGCACATTTCTTATAACTCTATGTTGTACTGTTCCTCTGTTATTCCTCCTAGAAATGTATGAATAAATTGGGTGTTACCATTTGGTGCTGCATCCTATCATTGCTGACAGTGCCAGATTATACAGGAGCACTCCCATTTGACAAGCAGAATGGTAACACCCAGTGTAAATTTCAGGAGGAGTAACTGAGGAACAGGACAACACAAGGTTATGAGAAAAGATGGTTGAAATTGCTATGCAGGTGTATTTACTAAAAAAGACTTGTTAGGAGTAGGGATGGGCAAACCTTGTGAGTTTTGCAAAATTTGAGGGGGTTAAACCACAAGTTTCCGAACCAGAAGTGCTATTCTTATATTCTGAAGAGACCCCAGGGAAGGTGCAAAAAGTAATGAACATATTCACCATGCCTCATCTCTCTCCTGGGCTTCTTTGGGGTGTCCAGTGCTCTTTCTCGGGTGCCTTCAGTCCTCTTCCGGCCTCCTGAGTCCTGACAGCCTCCTGGTTTTCAGCTTCTGTCACCTGGCTCATTAGTATTCACTGGACAGTGATGTCACCTCAGTGCTGTGAATATTAATGAGGAAGTTGCTGGGATATCCTTTACTAATTTAAAGTTTAATTGTATTCATTAAGTATCTGTAGAGATTTGAACCCTTGAAATAGTGTATGTAAGGCTATTACTTTTCTGAATGAGCCACAAGCTCCATTAGATCTATATATAGTATTGTACTTTCCTACACAACGTATTAGTATACTGTGTATTGGCATATAGAAAGATTTTTACATAAGCAGTTATTAAAGGGGTTGTCTGGACTTAAAGGAGTTGTCCAGGCAAAATTGGACAACTCCTTTAACTTTGAAATCAGCCGGGGACAGTGAAAAAAATAAAAAAAATGCATACTCACCTGTCCCCAATGCTTCGGTGTCCTCCCGGTGCGTCCCGGTTCTTCTGCTCCGGCGGCTTCTCCCGGGTTTCTTCCTGAGTTCCGCTGAAGCCTCTGATTCGCCTCAGTCACGTGACCGCTGACGCCAATGAGCAGCCTCAGCAGGCCTCAGGAAGATACCCGTGATGTCACAGGTAGTGACATCACATGGCTTCAGTGGCTTTAGCGGAACTCCAGAAGAGACCCATTGGCAGAAGGACCGGAATGTTCCGGGAGGACCCCAGAGCATCAGGGACAGGTGAGTATGCATTTTTTTTATTTTTGTCACTGCCCCCGGGTGATTTAAAAGTTAAAGGGGTTGTCCAATTTTTCCTGGACAACCCCTTTAAGCTTTTTATGGCGAATCTTCAGGATAGGTCATAAATACCTGATTGGTGGGGGGCGGACATCCAGCCCCCACACCGATCAGCTATATGGAGCTGCCTCCAGCTATACAGGGATATTAGCAGAAAGTTCTGTCCCTTGTATAGTGTCCGGTAACCATCACTGCAGCTCAGCGTCCATTGACTTCAATGAGCTCTGTAGTGATGGTGCTTGGCCACTATACAGAGCTTTCTATATCCGGCCCTGTATAGCGCCGTACACTGTCAGTCCTCTGTAATCAGGTAGTTATAAAAAACTTAAGCCCAGACAACCCCTTTAAACCCATTTAAACTTAAACCATGACAAACTCAGCTCTGCTACATCTGCACACATTGCTTCCTCTCTCCTGCTGCTTTTACAGTGGAACAACTTGTGTTCATTGTATTTTCTTCATGCAACAGGAGGCTCAGGATGATTCCTACAATAGGTCTCTACAATAAAGGGAAGGGATTAATAACAGTAATTAATACGGTATATTTTTTGCAGACTTATACAGAATAGTTTTTTAGCTCGATGCTTTGATATTCAGTAAATGTACCGCACAGTCCTCATCTCAGCTTCATTTTTGCGCCCAGTGGGTCGCCTATAACCTAAAATCATACATGCCATTCATCAGCATAAACAGCTATTGGCTGAGGTGTAAATAGAGCATCGCCGTATTACGATATAATTATACACACACGGTATTGGGAAAGTCACAGGCGGAGGTCTCCGAAATTACATGGTCTATTATATGAATCTCCTCCGCCCCCCTCCCACCTCGTCCTCTCTAATTAATTATTATGTCTAACCTCCACAGAGAGAGCGCGCTCAGGGACCCCGAACATATAAATATGATGTTTTCCGATTTTTACGCCTGAATCGCCTTAATAAGCCTCAGCAGCTAAGAAACTTTTTGTCTTAACGTCTTTGTCAAGTTTTTGGTATCTTTAAAAGAACAGTAGGTAGTGTACATTCTGTAGCCCTATTAGTACAACCCACTTATGTGCCCTATTAGGGTATTTGGCCATTATTTAGGGGCAGGGGCCTGCTCAGGACACGCCTATATTATCCAGAGAGACACTGTAAGAGCAGCTTCTGCTGTGGAGGACTCAGTGGGGCAATGTGTTATATGGTTATCCATTCATTTACATGAGCATCGTGTAATACCACCTTTCTCCTGCAGTGGCCGCTGCTGGAAAATTGTGCAGCTGACCACAATCTGGCAATCACAGATGATCACTGGGGCTTTCAGTTGCCAGATCCTTGGTGATCAGCTGATCTTCATGAGGAGAAGAGGTTGTCTAGCCAGAAGAACCCCTTAATCTCTTGTGATGGGTTTATGTAGATACACAGAAGTCAATCTGAATAATCAGAGTTAAAGGTGTTATCCAGGGAGGAGGCCAGGGGAAAGTGAATCATATAAAAAAAAAATCATACTCATTTGTCCCCGATGTTCTGGTGTCCACTACTGTTGTCCATTCCAGTGCGCCGTGTGCTTTTGCCAGCAGAAATCCTGTACTACACGTGACTGCTGAGGCCGATCAATGGCCTCAAGGGTAACAGGAACAGGACCAGTGACATATGTGAGTGACGTCACCGTTTCCTTTCCTGTGACCGCTTAGGCCACCGATTGGCCTCATCGGTCACATGCAGCACAGGACTTCCACCTGTGAAGGCACAGAGCACGCTGGAATGGACAACGGCGGCGGACATCTGAGTGTCAGGTCAGGTGAGTGTGATTTTTTATTTTTTTTTTTTTTGTTTCACCTTCCCCGGCCACCTCCCTTAGTTCTGAAATTCCCGGACAACCCCTTTAAACATAGATAATGAGATTTCAGACTACCACAGACCTCCATTAGACAATGCAGCTAAGCTGGAGTCACTGATTATAGCTATGCCCTTATGTAGCAGACCTACAAAGTAGCAGGTATAGTAAGTTCTATATAAAGGGATAGACTTGTATATTTTTAAGACCCATTTAGACTTTTGGTTTAAAGGGAGTCTATCATTCGCAAAAACATTTTTAAGCTAATGGCACGTTGGAATGGCCTTTAAAAAGGCCATTCTTCTCCTACCTTTCCTTGTTTTCTTCTCCCAGCCGATTCCAAGATAATTTGTTTCTTCATGTATATAAATGAGCACCACGGAGCACCTGGGGCGTTCCTTCTCTTCCGTGAGCACCCATCGCGTCATCACTTATCACTGCCCCTTTGTCCGTTGCGGTGACTCCCTTCTTTGTCTTCTTTCTTCTCAATTCTCGCCGGCAGCGAATTCTTGTGACTGCGCATGCGCAATCAGGCCGCCATTTTCAGGTGGTCTGTCACAATAGCGTGGCAGAGTCGATTGTGCATGCTCAGTCATGAGAATTTGCTGCTGGCGAGAACTAAGAAAAAAGAAGACCAAGAGGGGAGTCACCGCAACGGACGAAGGGGCGGTGACAAGTGATGACGTGATGGGTGCTCGCAGAAGAGAAGGAACGCCCCGGGTGCTCCATGGTGCTCATTTACATACATGAAGAAACAAATTATCTTGGAATCGGCTGGGAGAAGAAAACAAGGAAAGGTAGGAGAAGAATGGCCTTTTTAAAGGCCATTAGCTTAAAAGTGTTTTTGTGAATGATAGACTCCCTTTAAGGTATAAAGGTACATTTAATTTCAGTTTACAAAACCAAATTAGTGTAATTCCTTCTCATACATAATATAGCACTAAAGGGAAAGCTGACTCGTGCTGGCGCTCTCCCGAGACCGCAGAGCCGCTGTTATCCTGCATTCCATGTGCAGTCTCTTTAAAGGCTTTCTTAAAAGCTTTTATATGTAAATTGCCGGTTCGCCATAGAAGTACGCGGCAGCATCGGGGGTCATTACAAGTCATTAAAGCTTCCTGTGTTTAACTTTCTTTCCACCAGAGGCAGATAACGTCTGTAAAGGCTGCACCATGGGGGCAATTACAGGGAATGGAGGTAGACGTAAGCAAATCTTACTGAAGTCACAGGGACAAGGTTCTTTTTGTTAGACGTCTGCCTCTGTTGAGATTTTCTTTATGTATCATAGAGGCAGTCTAGAAAGCTGCTGCGGGGTACTTGGCAAGATTGTTGGTCTCCCATTGGGTGGTGGGAATCTGTGCAGAGGTCCCATATAAGCAAACAAGGCGGTGGAGGACTGGCACAAGGGTCTTCACACAAACACCAGACCCTTCTGCTTTGGTGGCACAACCCAGCCCAACGGTGGAGGGCCCAGTTTGATCTTTGCTATGGAGCCCCATCCACATCATATACAACCTACAGTCAGTGTTGGGCTGAGGTTCCTTGGGACCACCAGATGAAATGTTGGCCCACCATCCAACATCTGCTAGAAAATAGACCATAGAGTCCTTCAAATTTGTGTGTCTTCTGCTGAACCTTTATTATGTTAGATCCTGGGCACCCTAGAGGATCCTCTGGTATTCTGGTGGGCCGGTCCGACACTGCCTACAGTTGGAGGTAAACAGAAAGAAGGAAAATGTCTGCCCCCATGATCACTACTTTATCTTTCAACCTGAGAGGGTTGGTTCTCTCACGTCTTTCGATGGGTGCAGAGCTCCATTGTAAGGTGGCAAGGGTCACCAAACAAACACTGGGCTTTTCTACGTTCATGGCAAAATCCAGCACAATAGTGGAGGGCCCAGTTTGGGCCAAAGGCTGAGGCCCCACGTTGTGGAAATTCAGCTTTTTTTGTTGCAGATTTTTCAGTTTTTTGAGCCAAACACAGGAGTGGATTGAGCAGAAGGTAGAAGTATAAGAGCTTCCTATATATTTCCCATTCCTTTTGTAGCCATTCTTGGATTAGGCTCAAATAAACGCAGCAAAATCTGCAACAAAAAATCTACGTTTCTGCAACGTGGGGCCTCAGCATCAAGGAGAAAAATATCTGCATCCACATCAGTACTTCATGTCACATACTTCCACTTCTACTTCTTAGGTCCTCCTTGAAGATATCCGTACATAGATGTGAGTGATAATATCGGCTCATTTTATAAAGCTGCTTTTTAATAACATTCCAACTTTGGATATAGTAACCCTTTAAAACAAACATGTCTGCCCCCATGAATACTACTTTGCCTCACATGTTTTTTGTCTGTCTTCGAAGATATACGTACCCATGTCTTACTGATATAAGCAGCGTGCCTTGGAGCATTGCTCTTCTATTAGTCTGACCTTAGGTTTGGTGACCCTTTAAATGGTCCTTGTCCTGTCATCACGTCTCTGGCCCCTTTAATTACGTCCCAATGAGGATAAGTAAAACAATCTGAAAGTCATTTTTCCTTCTCCTCATTTATCTACTTGCAACCATGATTGAAACAAAATGTCCGGCCCGCCTGACACATTTTCTTGGGAAATCATTACGGACCATATGGAAAGGGTTGTATCCTTTCTCTCAACATCTGCTGGTGAAATGAACGAGGTTAAGAAGTATAATGAGATTAGAACATCTAGGCCGGAATCCTAATTTGTTGCGAAATCACCTTCAGCGTTGGCCGCGGCTGGAGCCGTTACTCCTCTTTATGTTCTATTTTACCGACTCCTCGTCAGTGCGGTAAATGGAATATTCCTGGCAAGACGTGAAGGAGATGTGTAACCCGGGATTCTTATTATCCCTACTTTTTTTTTACTGTATGTTGGCAAATCTCGCAGCTTGGAAAGACTCCCAGTTGTGAAACAAGCAACATTTTAATTAGATACACCCGCCATAAAGTACACACAATTCCCCAGACATCTTGTAGGCATTAAGTATATGGACTTACAGATGGACTGTATATGGCTGATGTACTCCCAAAAGTATTTTATAATGTGCTCTGTGGAATAGGCAGATGATATTCAGAAGCTGACGGGGAAGGGGAGGGTCTCTTGGGGTCTGCAGAGAGGTAAGGTGCGGGGATTAAAAACTTTTTCAATTTAGTTTGACGGGATTGTGGTTTCAGCAAATTAAAGTGGTTGCAATATTTTTGGCAAGGAGGCTGGGGAAGGTGAAAAAAAAAACCCCATACTCACCTGCCCCCAGTGCCCCAGTGTCTCTCACCGCTGTCCAGTTTTGCTGCTCTCAGGGTCTTGGTCTGGCAAAAGTCCACATGACCTCTGAGGCCAATCGGCGGCCTAAGGAAAGGACACGGGACATCACAGGTGACGTATGCGAGTGACACCCCAGTTCCTTTCCTTAGGCCACTGGATTGGACCGCAGTGGGGGACACTGGAGCATTGGGGACAGGTGAGTATAGGTTTTTTTTTACTTTCCCTGGCCTCCTTCCCATAAACAGTTTATCCTGAACAGCCCCTTTAAGCTTATTCATTGCGAACACTTTCAAAATTTTTCTAACTTTTTTTTTTAAATTTAGGAGTTTTTAATTTTTCTGCTTGCTGTCAAAAAAGGAGATGATGGCGGTGATCACACAGAACAGATTTTCATCCCCTGATAGCAAATCGTGAAGGATTCCATTTATTGACAGAAAACAGATAAGCTGATCGGTGGCGGTTCCAGCTGTTGGGCCCCATTCCAGCCTCTTCAACCAGCAATTCCGGGTTGCGGACCCTTTTGCTGCTTGTGCAACCACTCACCTCCCTGCAGCCTATTCCACCGGCTGATTATTGAGACTCTGGGTGTCCCGGAGTACCCCTTTAAAACAGCCGTCCCAAATGGACCTGAAAAAAAAATGGCTGTTTTCCTTTTCAGAAACAGCGCCACTGTTATCCACGGGCTGTGTTTGGTATTGCAGCTCAATCTAATGCAAGCATGGTAAATAGGGCTGAGCTGCAATACCCCACTCAATCTGTGGATAGGGGTGGTGCTGTTTCTGGAATAAAAAACACATATTTTTTTCTAATTCTATACAACCCCTCTTAGGGTAAGTTCGGTAGGCAGAATTCACCACAGATTTTGTACTGCTGACCAATTTTTGCCACTAATTTCCGTGCTGATTTTTTCTGTACCGTGTTGATGGGGCTTTGAAAACCCCATCCATGTGTATGGTATTATAAATACCATGTCCGGGCCAGTGGTCAGTAACCACGCAGCGACCATTGGTTCACAAAATGAAGGGGGGCAGAATCCCACCACTAACATTCCAATGGGGGTGCACAAGCCGCAGCCACAATCAGGCCTTGTTTATTTTTGGGGCTGCAGCCTCAGGCCATGTCGCCATGTTGATCCTGGTACAGATCCTGTTTCTGGGGCCTAAGGGTTCCAGTTACCCCTATGTTACCCCTATTTTGGAATGAATTAGAATTCTCGATCACAACCCCTAATAGAATTATTTGGGCCCTGTCGCCGGTGACAACTGATCCCTATCACAGTCTCCATTACTGTAATGGCATTAGTAGTATATTGTGGTAGGCCGAATAGCCGAGACGCTTCCCGAGCGGCCGCTTCTCACATGTGCAGAATTAACTGGGCTGACATCTGATCCGCTCTAAACTCCTGTCACTTGGTGTGAGTGATGACGGCTCCTGCCGTGGAAACATGAAATATACAGAGGAACCAAAGAGCGCTGGAATAACCTGCTCCGGCTGGGTTTATAGCCATATCCACTCACTTATTATGCCGCATTTTTAGTTTTCTACCAATCTCCTATCTATCTATCTATCTGTCTATCTATCTATCTATCTATCTATCTATCTATCTATCTATCTCCCCCCTCCTTCCTTCCCAATCATTTGCAGTACAGAGCCTAGAACACTGCAGTATCGGGGGCACAGTAATATTTATATCCGGTGTATAATATCTTTCTCCTCCATTATGGCCGCTCTCACAGACACAGGGCGGTTAGTTAGTAGAATAATAGAATATCCCCTGATCTATATATATGATGTATATCTGCACACACACTATATCCCCATCTATATATACGATGTATATCTGCACACACACTATATCCCCATCTATATATACGATGTATATCTGCACACACACTATATCCCCTGATCTATATATATGATGTATATCTGCACACACACTATATCCCCATCTATATATATGATGTATATCTGCACACACTATATCCCCATCTATATATACGATGTATATCTGCACACACACTATATCCCCATCTATATATACGATGTATATCTGCACACACTATATCCCCTGATCTATATATACGATGTATATCTGCACACACACTATATCCTCTGATGTATATATACAATGTATATCTGCACACACTATATCCCCTGATCTATATATACGATGTATATCTGCACACACACTATATCCTCTGATGTATATATACAATGTATATCTGCACACACTATATCCCCTGATCTATATATACGATGTATATCTGCACACACTATATCCCCTGATCTATATATACGATGTATATCTGCACACACACTATATCCTCTGATGTATATATACAATGTATATCTGCACACACTATATCCCCTGATCTATATATACGATGTATATCTGCACACACACTATATCCTCTGATGTATATATACAATGTATATCTGCACACACTATATCCCCTGATCTATATATACGATGTATATCTGCACACACACTATATCCTCTGATGTATATATACAATGTATATCTGCACACACTATATCCCCTGATCTATATATATGATGTATATCTGCACACACTATATCCCCATCTATATATATGATGTATATCTGCACACACTATATCCCCTGATCTATATATATGATGTATATCTGCACACACTATATCCCCTGATCTATATATATGATGTATATCTGCACACACACTATATCCTCTGATGTATATATACGATGTATATCTGCACACACTATATCCCCTGATCTATATATATGATGTATATCTGCACACACTGTATCCCCTGATCTATATATACGATGTATATCTGCACACACTATATCCCCATATCTATATATACGATGTATATCTGCACACACTATATCCCCATCTATATATATGATGTATATCTGCACACACTATATCCCCTGATCTATATATATGATGTATATCTGCACACACTATATCCCCTGATCTATATATATGATGTATATCTGCACACACTATATCCCCATCTATATATATGATGTATATCTGCACACACTATATCCCCTGATCTATATATATGATGTATATCTGCACACACTGTATCCCCTGATCTATATATACGATGTATATCTGCACACACTATATCCCCATATCTATATATATGATGTATATCTGCACACACTGTATCCCCTGATCTATATATACGATGTATATCTGCACACACTATATCCCCATATCTATATATATGATGTATATCTGCACACACTGTATCCCCTGATCTATATATACGATGTATATCTGCACACACTAGATCCCCATATCTATATATATGATGTATATCTGCACACACTATATCCCCTGATCTATATATATGATGTATATCTGCACACACTATATCCCCATATCTATATATATGATGTATATCTGCACACACTATATCCCCATATCTATATATACGATGTATATCTGCACACACTATATCCCCTGATCTATATATATGATATATATCTGCACACACTATATCCCCTGATCTATATATACGATGTATATCTGCACACACTATATCCCCATCTATATATATGATTTATATCTGCACACACTGTATCCCCTGATCTATATATACGATGTATATCTGCACACACTATATCCCCACCTATATATACGATGTATATCTGCACACACTATATCCCCATATCTATATATATATGATGTATATCTGCACACACACTATATCCCCATCTATATATATGATGTATATCTGCACACACTATATCCCCTGATCTATATATACGATGTATATCTGCACAAACTATATCCCCTGATCTATATATATGATGTATATCTGCACACACTATATCCCCATCTATATATACGATGTATATCTGCACACACTATATCCCCTGATCTATATATATGATGTATATCTGCACACACTATATCCCCTGATCTATATATATGATGTATATCTGCACACACTGTATCCCCTGATCTATATATACGATGTATATCTGCACACACTATATCCCCACCTATATATACGATGTATATCTGCACACACTATATCCCCATATCTATATATATATGATGTATATCTGCACACACACTATATCCCCATCTATATATACGATGTATATCTGCACACACACTATATCCCCATCTATATATATGATGTATATCTGCACACACTATATCCCATGATCTATATATATGATGTATATCTGCACACACTATATCCCCATATCTATATATATGATGTATATCTGCACACACTATATCCCCTGATCTGTATATATGATGTATATCTGCACACACTATATCCCCTGATCTATATATACAATGTATATCTGCACACACTATATCCCCTGATCTATATATACAATGTATATCTGCACACACTGTATCCCCTGATCTATATATATGATGTATATCTGCACACACTATATCCCCATATCTATATATATGATGTATATCTGCACACACTATATCCCCTGATCTGTATATATGATGTATATCTGCACACACTATATCCCCATCTATATATACGATGTATATCTGCACACACACTATATCCCCATCTATATATATGATGTATATCTGCACACGCTATATCCCCTGATCTATATATATGATGTATATCTGCACACACTATATCCCCTGATCTATATATATGATGTATATCTGCACACACTATATCCCCTGATCTGTATATATGATGTATATCTGCACACACTATATCCCCATCTATATATACGATGTATATCTGCACACACACTATATCCCCATCTATATATATGATGTATATCTGCACACACTATATCCCATGATCTATATATATGATGTATATCTGCACACACTATATCCCCATATCTATATATATGATGTATATCTGCACACACTGTATCCCCTGATCTATATATACGATGTATATCTGCACACACTATATCCCCATATCTATATATATGATGTATATCTGCACACACTGTATCCCCTGATCTATATATACGATGTATATCTGCACACACTATATCCCCATATCTATATATATGATGTATATCTGCACACACTGTATCCCCTGATCTATATATACGATGTATATCTGCACACACTAGATCCCCATATCTATATATATGATGTATATCTGCACACACTATATCCCCTGATCTATATATATGATGTATATCTGCACACACTATATCCCCATATCTATATATATGATGTATATCTGCACACACTATATCCCCATATCTATATATACGATGTATATCTGCACACACTATATCCCCTGATCTATATATATGATGTATATCTGCACACACTATATCCCCTGATCTATATATACAATGTATATCTGCACACACTATATCCCCTGATCTATATATACGATGTATATCTGCACACACTATATCCCCATCTATATATATGATTTATATCTGCACACACTGTATCCCCTGATCTATATATACGATGTATATCTGCACACACTATATCCCCATATCTATATATATATGATGTATATCTGCACACACACTATATCCCCATCTATATATATGATGTATATCTGCACACACTATATCCCCTGATCTATATATACGATGTATATCTGCACACACACTATATCCTCTGATGTATATATACAATGTATATCTGCACACACTATATCCCCTGATCTATATATATGATGTATATCTGCACACACTATATCCCCATCTATATATATGATGTATATCTGCACACACTATATCCCCTGATCTATATATACGATGTATATCTGCACACACTATATCCCCTGATCTATATATATGATGTATATCTGCACACACTATATCCCCATCTATATATACGATGTATATCTGCACACACTATATCCCCTGATCTATATATATGATGTATATCTGCACACACTATATCCCCTGATCTATATATATGATGTATATCTGCACACACTGTATCCCCTGATCTATATATACGATGTATATCTGCACACACTATATCCCCTGATCTATATATACGATGTATATCTGCACACACTATATCCCCTGATCTATATATATGATGTATATCTGCACACACTGTATCCCCTGATCTATATATACGATGTATATCTGCACACACTATATCCCCACCTATATATACGATGTATATCTGCACACACTATATCCCCATATCTATATATATATGATGTATATCTGCACACACACTATATCCCCATCTATATATATGATGTATATCTGCACACACTATATCCCCATCTATATATACGATGTATATCTGCACACACACTATATCCCCATCTATATATACGATGTATATCTGCACACACTATATCCCCTGATCTATATATACGATGTATATCTGCACACACACTATATCCTCTGATGTATATATACAATGTATATCTGCACACACACTATATCCTCTGATGTATATATACAATGTATATCTGCACACACTATATCCCCTGATCTATATATACGATGTATATCTGCACACACACTATATCCTCTGATGTATATATACAATGTATATCTGCACACACTATATCCCCTGATCTATATATACGATGTATATCTGCACACACACTATATCCTCTGATGTATATATACAATGTATATCTGCACACACTATATCCCCTGATCTATATATATGATGTATATCTGCACACACTATATCCCCATCTATATATATGATGTATATCTGCACACACTATATCCCCTGATCTATATATATGATGTATATCTGCACACACTATATCCCCTGATCTATATATATGATGTATATCTGCACACACTATATCCCCATCTATATATACAATGTATATCTGCACACACTATATCCCCATATCTATATATATGATGTATATCTGCACACACTGTATCCCCTGATCTATATATACGATGTATATCTGCACACACTAGATCCCCATATCTATATATATGATGTATATCTGCACACACTATATCCCCTGATCTATATATATGATGTATATCTGCACACACTATATCCCCATATCTATATATATGATGTATATCTGCACACACTATATCCCCATATCTATATATACGATGTATATCTGCACACACTATATCCCCTGATCTATATATATGATATATATCTGCACACACTATATCCCCTGATCTATATATACGATGTATATCTGCACACACTATATCCCCATCTATATATATGATTTATATCTGCACACACTGTATCCCCTGATCTATATATACGATGTATATCTGCACACACTATATCCCCACCTATATATACGATGTATATCTGCACACACTATATCCCCATATCTATATATATATGATGTATATCTACACACACACTATATCCCCATCTATATATATGATGTATATCTGCACACACTATATCCCCTGATCTATATATACGATGTATATCTGCACACACACTATATCCTCTGATGTATATATACAATGTATATCTGCACACACTATATCCCCTGATCTATATATATGATGTATATCTGCACACACTATATCCCCATCTATATATATGATGTATATCTGCACACACTATATCCCCTGATCTATATATACGATGTATATCTGCACACACTATATCCCCTGATCTATATATATGATGTATATCTGCACACACTATATCCCCATCTATATATACGATGTATATCTGCACACACTATATCCCCTGATCTATATATATGATGTATATCTGCACACACTATATCCCCTGATCTATATATATGATGTATATCTGCACACACTGTATCCCCTGATCTATATATACGATGTATATCTGCACACACTATATCCCCACCTATATATACGATGTATATCTGCACACACTATATCCCCATATCTATATATATATAATGTATATCTGCACACACACTATATCCCCATCTATATATACGATGTATATCTGCACACACACTATATCCCCATCTATATATATGATGTATATCTGCACACACTATATCCCATGATCTATACATATAATGTATATCTGCACACACTATATCCCCATATCTATATATATGATGTATATCTGCACACACTATATCCCCTGATCTGTATATATGATGTATATCTGCACACACTATATCCCCTGATCTATATATATGATGTATATCTGCACACACTATATCCCCTGATCTGTATATATGATGTATATCTGCACACACTATATCCCCATCTATATATACGATGTATATCTGCACACACACTATATCCCCATCTATATATATGATGTATATCTGCACACACTATATCCCATGATCTATATATATGATGTATATCTGCACACACTATATCCCCATATCTATATATATGATGTATATCTGCACACACTATATCCCCTGATCTATATATACAATGTATATCTGCACACACTATATCCCCTGATCTATATATACAATGTATATCTGCACACACTGTATCCCCTGATCTATATATATGATGTATATCTGCACACACTATATCCCCTGATCTGTATATATGATGTATATCTGCACACACTATATCCCCATCTATATATACGATGTATATCTGCACACACACTATATCCCCATCTATATATATGATGTATATCTGCACACACTATATCCCATGATCTATATATATGATGTATATCTGCACACACTAGATCCCCATATCTATATATATGATGTATATCTGCACACACTGTATCCCCTGATCTATATATACGATGTATATCTGCACACACTATATCCCCATATCTATATATATGATGTATATCTGCACACACTGTATCCCCTGATCTATATATACGATGTATATCTGCACACACTATATCCCCATATCTATATATATGATGTATATCTGCACACACTGTATCCCCTGATCTATATATACGATGTATATCTGCACACACTAGATCCCCATATCTATATATATGATGTATATCTGCACACACTATATCCCCTGATCTATATATATGATGTATATCTGCACACACTATATCCCCATATCTATATATATGATGTATATCTGCACACACTATATCCCCATATCTATATATACGATGTATATCTGCACACACTATATCCCCTGATCTATATATATGATATATATCTGCACACACTATATCCCCTGATCTATATATACGATGTATATCTGCACACACTATATCCCCATCTATATATATGATTTATATCTGCACACACTGTATCCCCTGATCTATATATACGATGTATATCTGCACACACTATATCCCCATATCTATATATATATGATGTATATCTGCACACACACTATATCCCCATCTATATATATGATGTATATCTGCACACACTATATCCCCTGATCTATATATACGATGTATATCTGCACACACACTATATCCTCTGATGTATATATACAATGTATATCTGCACACACTATATCCCCTGATCTATATATATGATGTATATCTGCACACACTATATCCCCATCTATATATATGATGTATATCTGCACACACTATATCCCCTGATCTATATATACGATGTATATCTGCACACACTATATCCCCTGATCTATATATATGATGTATATCTGCACACACTATATCCCCATCTATATATACGATGTATATCTGCACACACTATATCCCCTGATCTATATATATGATGTATATCTGCACACACTATATCCCCTGATCTATATATATGATGTATATCTGCACACACTGTATCCCCTGATCTATATATACGATGTATATATGCACACACTATATCCCCTGATCTATATATACGATGTATATCTGCACACACTATATCCCCTGATCTATATATATGATGTATATCTGCACACACTGTATCCCCTGATCTATATATACGATGTATATCTGCACACACTATATCCCCACCTATATATACGATGTATATCTGCACACACTATATCCCCATATCTATATATATATGATGTATATCTGCACACACACTATATCCCCATCTATATATACGATGTATATCTGCACACACACTATATCCCCATCTATATATATGATGTATATCTGTACACACTATATCCCATGATCTATATATATGATGTATATCTGCACACACTATATCCCCATCTTATTACTGTATACGCCCCCCCCTGATCTGTATATATGATGTATATCTGCACACACTATATCCCCTGATCTGTATATATGATGTATATCTGCACACACTATATCCCCATCTATATATACGATGTATATCTGCACACACACTATATCCCCTGATCTATATATATGATGTACGCACATTCCTGTTTATATTGTGTTATCTGCACACACTATATCCCCTGATCTATATATACAATGTATATCTGCACACACTGTATCCCCTGATCTATATATATGATGTATATCTGCACACATTATATCCCCTGATCTGTATATATGATGTATATCTGCACACACTATATCCCCATCTATATATACGATGTATATCTGCACACACACTATATCCCCATCTATATATATGATGTATATCTGCACACACTATATCCCCTGATCTATATATATGATGTATATCTGCACACACTGTATCCCCTGATCTATATATATGATGTATATCTGCACACACTATATCCCCATATCTATATATATGATGTATATCTGCACACACTATATCCCCTGATCTATATATATGATGTATATCTGCACACACACTATATCCCCATCTATATATACGATGTATATCTGCACACACTGTATCCCCTGATCTATATATACACACTATATCCCATCTTCCCTCTGTATAACTGATGCCATGGCCGCCCTGTCTTCTCGCCCCCAGCCCGCTCACACGCCCGTTTCCGCCTTCCACGCGCTGACTCTTTTTGTTTCTCTCCCGCAGATAGTGGACGGTAAGCTGTGGTTCCAATTGGACTGTGGCAGCGGCCCAGGAATCCTGGGAATTTCTGGCAGGACGGTTAATGATGGGAACTGGCACTCCGTCTTTTTGGAGCTGAACCGGAATTTCACAAGCTTGTCGCTGGATGATAGCTACGTGGAGCGTCGCAAAGCGCCACTTTACTACCAGACCCTCAGCACTGATAGCTCTATTTATTTTGGAGCTCAGGTGCAAGTGGAAAATGTCCGAAGCCTGACTGACAAAAGGAGTACACAGGTCCTGGGAGGCTTCCAGGGATGCCTGGACTCCGTCATCCTGAATAACAATGAGCTGCCACTTCAGAACAAGAGAAGCAGCTTTGCAGAAGTGGTCGGCTTGACTGAATTAAAGCTTGGCTGTGTGCTCTACCCTGATGCCTGTGAACGCAAGCCCTGCCAGAACGGAGGGAGCTGTACCAGCGTGCCATCTGGTGGTAAATACTCAGTACTGCATGCTGGATCCAATCGCTATCCCATAATGAATACATTTCCCATGTCCTACATAATTCTAGGATCTGTGTTTGCTGTCGATGAATAGAAACTAATTCATTTTCTGAGACTTTTTGGGTTTGTACTGGGTCTCAATGGTTGTATAATGACTAGAGTTGGGCGAACCTCTAAGGATTCGCTTCGGTTTCGATGGCTCGGGTCCCAGATTTGTTGAGTTTCTCTTCAGACATAATAGGTGGAGGCCCAGGGGGTGACAAAAATAAAAAAAAAACATTCATACTTACCTTTTGTCACCACTTTTGGGACTCCTACGCTCTCTCCGCCTTCTTGGTGAAGTCATACACCCGAGTCACCACTGAGGTCTGTGATTGGGCCACCAGAGGTCACATAGGCACACCCAGTGTCATGATGTCAAGATGCTCAGCATGCCCATGTGACGCCTGGTGGTCCAATCACAGACCTCAGTGGTGACCCCAGACTCATGACATCACCAGGAGAGTAACAGATGCAGCGAAGAGGCCCTTTGTTCGGTTTCGTAAAAAAACGAACAATTTGGAATATTCGGGTTGAACCCGGCTCGCTACAAGATGGTTCGCCCATCTCTAATAATGACATATTCATGAGAGAACAATATCCATATGAGGCAATTTATTGCGACTGGAAACCCTAAACATGATACTTCTCACAGCTGAGAGTTTTCTACAATTGTTCCGGTCTAGGCAATCCTCTGTGAGCTAAGGCTAGGTTCACACTGCCATCATTAATGTCATCCGTCATAGGATGAGAGCAATGGACATTAAGTGACCGATGTAGACGGAGCCCCCTGCATCTGGTGTCAGTCTGCATTCACTCTCATGTTAAAAGACATGGCGGAAGCTTTCTTACATCATGTTTTTTACTTTTTCTCTCCATGATGGATAAAAGTGTCCGCCATATTGTTTACATTAGAGTCAATGGGAATGGACACAGATAGAGGGCGCTCTGCCCGTGTCCGTCACTCTATAACTGTTAAAGTCCATTGTTCTCATCGTCATGACGGATGAGAGTAATGGATATTTACAGTGGTAGTGTGAACATCGCCTAAATAGCCTGCACTCCAGGTCTATATATAGGTGTATAACTATGTGGCAGACCTTGCCATTCTTGAGGAGAGGGGATCAAGCCTGGTTGACCCTCCTTCCCTTTGCTATAGGACTGAGGAGACCTGGGCAGGAGAGAACTTTCTAGAAGAACTAGTTGCATAGTACGGCCATTCTTGTTCACTTTCAGTGAGCTGTTCACTATGTTACATATCTCCAAAAGATTTATTTCTGAAAAAAAATGTCCTAAAGAAGTATTATATTGTGACAAATATATGGTGGGACAGAGATGAAGGGGAAGGAGATATATAATAGAGAGGTAGATATCAGAGACTGAGCAATATGACATAGCTAGATTCAGTAGATGGATGGATGGATAGATAGATAGATAGATAGATAGATAGATAGATAGATAGATAGATAGATACAAAAATGCAGGCCACTCCACACACAGCACAAGGACATATGAAAACCCTAAAGTGCACTATTCATGTAGTTAAAAATACCTAATATGATCTACAATTTAGAGGTTCTTGGTTATACATATTTGATCCAACAGTAGGAAGCCTGGACCTGCCCCGACAAGGCGACCTCATTCAGGTGGGAACCAACACTAGATAGACATACCTTGTTGTGTATTACATAGATAGATAGATAGATAGATAGATAGATAGATAGATAGATAGATAGATAGATCGAATTATAGAAAAATATGACATAGAAAGACATATATTACATAAATATATAGATAGACAAAAAGGTAGATGATATATTGAAATACATTGGATAGATATAAGATAGATAGAAAGATACGAAATGGATAGATTTGGAATAGATAACTAGATAAACAAATTGATATATATGATTGATATGAGATAGATATATATGAGAGAGATAGATAGATAGATAGATAGATAGATAGATAGATAGATAGTTCACATAAAAAGATATTAGAGAGAGACAGATATTACATGAATATATACATAATCAAAAAGATAGATATGATATATATTGGATAGATATGATGAGATAGATAGATATGAGAGATACATGAGATAGATAAGTAGAAAGAAATATATAACACAAAAGAAGTCAGGTATCAAGACTCCTATGTAAAATAGATATTAAAAAAATAGTCAGCACTTCAATAGGTAAAAAGAAAGAAATGAAATCGATAGATAGGTATGGAGTAGATAGATGGATAAACAGATGGATAGATATGAAATTGATAGATTTGTTTCTGAATATCTACAGGGGCATCTCAATAAATTAGAATATCTTTCAAACGTTCATTCATTTCAGTAATACAATCCATAATCAGCGTCTTCCATGATTGTGTGTCTTACTGAACCAGACTGAGGGACCATTTAAAGGCTTAGGAAACCTTGGCAGGTGACACTGAATTTACAAGACTGAACTGAACTTACAATATTCTAATTTTCTTAGATTTGGGTTTTCATTCCCTGTAATCCATAATCAACATTTACAGAAATAAAACACTAGAAATAGAAGACTCTGTGTGTAAAGAATCTAGAAAATATAGGAGGTCACTTTATTAATTTAATTACTGAAAGAAATAAAAGTTTCAAAGATATTCTCATTTATTGAGATGCCGCTGCACTAGAATGTTCCCATTCACTGACAGCAAACATAAGTCCTGAAAGTGATGAGGAAACCCAAACTGTATTAAAGTTGCAGAAGTTTTCATTGCATAGTACAATTCCTGTAGTCGGTGACTGATGGGGCCTGAGAATCTCTGGATTATATTACTATTGTGTGCTGGGGTTATCAGATTCTGCTTTCTTTCCATCTGTCTGATGATCTCAGTGACCTGTACTGACCTGAGAGGTAGGTGGATAGCGCCATCCGAGGTGCACATTTACCCGCTTCTCAGGGAGGTAAGTGGGGTATTATTGATTCAGAGCACTCACTATGTTATTGTGTTACATAATTTAACATTTTTGATGACTATACCATTTCTCCACAAATTTACAACACAATGCTACTACTAAGGATTTTACAAAGCTCTGTTCACACATTGCAGATTTTCCTGCTACACAGCAGGTTCACAGCACATCACAGGTCATAGGTGATAAATTTGAGAACTGAGGGTCTCCCATATAAAGTAGGGAGCGGTTGAGCATGTACACTGACACCCCATTTATCTCTATGGACTCCCGAAGAGAATTCGAGTACAGCGTAACGATGAATAGTGCGGTAGCATGCATGCTCATTCATATTGGCAGAGCCGTGACCCCTGTTCTCGGGCCTGGAGGGGTTCCCAGTAGTCAGACGCCACCGATCAGACACTTATCACCAATCCTGTGGATATAGTAACTTGTAATCCTGTTATAAATTGTCTGTTCTGTAGTAACACCATGCTGACAGCAGATGGCACTGTTGGGTCATGTAGAGAAGCAGAATAGCTGAAGGTTTCATCTTCGGATATAATTTATTACATATTGTCTATGTAGCAGAGCCGAAGTTGTTACTTACCTTCTTGGAGTAGTATTTTGTGATAATGGCTTCAGATATTTTAGTACATTTACCTGCCAATGTGTCAGGCCACAGAAAACAACCAGCTTTGCTACTGTACATCTGACAAACCCAGATCTGCTACATGGGACAAGCTAAATGCTAAGTCTAAGGTAGAAATGTAATAAGCTAATTGTATCAAAACATGGCATACGTGGCGTACAGCTTGTTTAGAATATATAAATGTAGCAGAGCTAAATCTGTCAACACGTGAAATCCAACTCTACACCATTCACTGTGTGTTTCTGATCATCGCTGTCATGTTCTTTTCTGCAGGTTACCAATGCACGTGCCCATCCCAGTTCATTGGAAAAAACTGCGAGTCTGAGATCACGGCGTGCTTCCCAAATCCCTGCCGCAACGGCGGAACTTGTGATCCTATCGGGAATTCATTCATCTGCACCTGCAGGACAGGTCTGAGGGGGTTAACGTAAGTAGCGGCGGATCTGAATATCATTGCGGATACGGATTTGATGTCCATTATTGTAACACAGAGCACCAAATCCCCCCGGTTGCGACACGGCCATAGCGTTACATGGTCACATTTTTGGCTGCCTGCGGTCACCACTAGGGGGAACTTTATGCATATGGAATTATGATGCTCCTGGTAAACTCACAATGAAATCTGTATTCAGGAAGATCATAAGCTCCCTCTAGTGGTATCTGATGGAAGTCAAAATTGTACCATTTAAAGGGATTTTCCAATTACTACACTTAAAGGGGTTTTCCAGGCAAGCTGGAAAATCCAGGGAAGGGCAGGGGTGGTTTAAAATAATATTAATAAAAGTGATATTCACCTCTGTTCTGACGCCGCGTCCCCCATTCTATCCCATGTCCATACTGGATGGGAAGTGAAAACTGCAGGTCAGATCTGATCAGGTATATGGTCAGAGAGGAGAGTGATCATAAAGAGTGTCCCTCACTCTGGAGGACCTGTCCTGTCCTGCATTGCACGGACATTGTGTAATTTTTCATTTTTCCTGTGGGGGCGCTGCAGGGAAATTGACCACTTACTGCCAGGTTTCCACACAAATCACTGCTGTTCACTAGAGGTCCAGCAGGGGGACACTTTGTTCTTGGCTTATTGTCAATTGCTCCTTCTGACAAATAAGGGGCGTACAAAGCGGAGAACCCTTTTAACACCTTTTTGACCAATCTCAAAGGTCCATCAGTCACCAATCGCTCATCTAAACAAATGTCTCCCTAGGTGTGAAGAGGACATCAATGAATGTGAAAGAGAAGACTGTGAAAATGGCGGCACCTGCATCAATACCTTTGGGTCATTTTTCTGTAACTGCACTCATGGCTATGTTGGCCAGCACTGTGGTCTAAGACCCGTGGTGGTGCCCAACATTCAAGCCGGGCATTCGTACGTTGGCAAGGAGGAGCTCATTGGAATAGCTGTGGTGCTTTTTGTTATATTCGTCCTCATCGTCCTCTTCATTGTGTTCCGCAAAAAAGTATTCCGTAAAAATTACTCCCGTAATAACATCACCTTAGTCCAAGACCCGGCCACGGCGGCACTGCTCAATAAAACCAATGGGATTCAGTTTAAAAACCTCCGTGGTGGTGGAGACAGTAGAAATATCTACCAAGAGGTCGGACCACCACAAGTTCCTGTACGACCCATGGCCTACACTCCTTGCTTCCAGAGTGAATCGAGGAACAATCTGGATAAGATGGTGGATGGGCTTGGGGTGGAACATCAGGAAATGACAACCTTCCACCCAGAGTCACCGAGGATACTAACAGCTCGAAGAGGCGTGGTGGTGTGTAGTGTGGCCCCTAATATGCCATCGGTATCTCCATGCCGTTCTGATTGTGACTCCATTAGAAAAGGACCTTGGGATTCAGGAAATGATTGTAAGTCTATCTATCTATCTATGGATCTATATATCTATCTATCTATCTATCTATCTATCTATAGTATCTATCTATAGTATCTATCTATGTATCTATCTATCTATCTATCTATCTATCTATCCGTCTATCTATCTATCCGTCTATCTATCCATCTATCTATCTATCTATCTATCTATCTATAGTATCTATCTATCTATCTATCTATAGTATCTATCTATCTATCTATCTATCTATAGTATCTATCTATCTATCTATCTATGGATCTATCTATCTATCTATCTATCTATCTATCCGTCTATCTATCCATCTATCTATCTATCTCTATCTATCTATCTATAGTATCTATCTATAGTATCTATCTATAGTATCTATCTATGTATCTATCTATCTATCTATCTATCTATCTATCCGTCTATCTATCCATCCATCTATCCGTCTATCTATCTGTCTATCTATCTATTATCTATCTCATATCTATCTATCTATAGTATCTATCTATCTATGTAGCTATCTATCTATCTATCTATCTATCTATCTATAGTATCTATCTATCTATGTATCTATCTATCTATCTATGTATCTATCTATCTATGTATCTATCTATCTATCTATGTATCTATCTATCTATCCATCTATCTATCTATCTATCTGTCTATCTATCCGTCTATCTATCTATCTATCTATCCATTCATCTATCTATCTCATATCTTTCTATCTATCCGTCTATCTATCTATCCATTCATCTATCTATCTGTCTGTCTATCTATCACCTATGCATCTAGTCACATCTATTTAATTATCTACCTATCTATCTATATATCTCATATCTATCTCATATCTATCTTATCTCATATCTATCTATCTATCTATCTATCTTTATATCCATCCATCTATCTATCCGTCTATCTATGTGTCTATCTATCTATTATCTATCTCATATCTATCTATCTATCTATCTATCTATCTATCTATCTATCCTTATCCATCTATCTATAGCAGGGCAAAGGCAACAAAACTAATACAGACTTTTTCTTCTAGAATTGAGGCCATCATTAAACTTTGGTAACCAGGTGGCTAATGGGATGATATAAGATAATTGTAATATTTTTGTAATTTGTCATTTTTTTGCTCTACCTCTAGGTAAAGGACTGGAAGCCGCCGAAGAAGTGACTTGTTTTGTGGGGAATACAAAAGGGAACAATTCTGAGAACCAGTCCTTGAACTCCTTCCAGTCGGATTCAGGAGATGACAATGGTAAGGACTCAGGACTTGTGCCCTATTAGGCTTCAGCTGCCAATTTAACATCTACAAAGCTTTGTGTCCTGTTACTATGTGGAAAATATTCACTACCCAGAGGTCGGACCCCCAGCGATCAGACACTTATCCCCTAATTTGTGGACAGGTAGATAAATGTATATGATGGGAAAACGCAACAAACAAACCTTATGGAAAGTTAAAGGGGTTTCTGGGACTATGATATTGATGGCTGCGGCCTATTCACTACTTACCAAGCACAGCGCAATACATTGCATAGTGGCTGTACTTGGTACTGCAGCTCAGTCCCATTTACTTGATAGCGGCATGGTCATGTGACCATTGGACGTTATGTCTCTGGCCTTAGAAGAGGTAGTGGAGCTCAGTATCATAGTCCTGTACTTTAAGGGTGGACACATCAGTATAGTATGTCAGTACATGGCAGCTGTATGGCATATACGACCCCCATGTCCTGCCTTACTGGTTTCCAAAGGTTAAACCATCCCTAGATAAGCGGGCATATATATATATACAGGCTGACTCCTGCATCCCACTGGATAACTCGTCTTTCATGTTGTCAGAGTTAATGGCGGCCATTAGATCGTTCTAGAGAAGAACACTTTGGCACTAAATGGAGATACTAAATAATTTCTTCATATTTTGAAGTTTTTCTTCTACTTTTTGTAGCTATATCATTATTTCCATAACCTCCGGAATACGGAATATTCCACTTGGCTATTAAACTAATCATATCCATCAACACAGAGGAAGAAAATGAGTCTGATAAGCCTGCCGAGGAAAAGTAAAAGTAGAAAGCAACTTTTTGGATTTTCTGTAAAGCTTATTTAAAGGGGAATTTGAGTTAAAATATTGCATTTTTTTGCCTTGGTGACGATCGGTGAGGGTCTATTTTCCAGGACTTTCTTGAATTTGAGAAGGTCCCAGCAATAAAGTCCTAAGACCTTTTCTAAGCTGGAAATACAAGTCCAAAATGTCTGGAACACTTTTAAGACAGTTAAAGTCAAAATTAACAATTTTTTTTTTTTAATCCAAGTTTTGATGTTAAATATATTTTTTAAAATCATTTTTGATTTTTTTTTTTAAATTTCATGACACTATATATACAGTATTTTTTAAAAGTACTAAACCCTACAATTATCACTCTGGCCACTAAGCCTAATCATGGACTGGCACTTGCCAATTCTGTAGGGGTTTCCTTTGCAGAAGTCACCTCATTTATTTTACATACAGTATTACAATAGAAGATAACACCTCTATAGATAACACCACTCAGGCAAGATGGCAGCCTCATAATCATGGACAGAAAATAGAATAAAAAAAATCTTCTAAAAATTTTTTTAGAAAAAAAATGATATATTTAACTATCTGGTTTTTTTAAATAGTTTAAAAAAATTGACAACACATTCCTTTTAACCTTTTAATCATTGATTTCGCCATCCATAAATTCTAACCATGAATTGTAAGTGTTGGTGACATGTGGTGGTTGATACAGTAACCATGTTTGTGCGTTGTAATACTAACCTTTCTGTTGTCTTTCTTTTTTTTTTTTTTTCTCCGTCTTGTGTTTTCTCCCTCCCACAAGCTTCCATAGTGACTGTCATTCATCTAGTCAACAATAGTGTTGATAATGTTGAAACCGAAGGTATTTACCCTTTTTGCATATTGCATGAAATGGATAAAATAAAAAAAAAGTGTTATTTAGTATTATTGTTAAACGTCTACCAAAAAATGTTATTTTTTTCTTCTTCCTTAGTCCGGGGGGGGGGGGGGTTTCAAATTTCCTTTAATAGTTGGCTTTTGGGTTCACTTTTATTATATGGGGGGGGGGGGGGGGGGGGGGGGGGGTTTGCTAGATATTGCTCAGAGGGCGGGCCGTTCGGCCGCCCCGTGTATATTGATCAAAAATTTAAAGTGTACCTCCAATTATAAAATAACTTTCCATAAATGAATAGTACAGGTGAATATAAGAAACTTTGTAATATATCTTATTATAGGAATCTGTTTCCTTCTTCACTTAGTACACAGAAGTCTATGGAGAGCGAGGGGAGGAGGAGGCCGTTAATTTATTGCCTCGTTCTCGAGTCTTATCTTCAAACATAGCAGTGTCAGAAGAGCTTTCTTTCACTTCCTTTATACTGTATTAGAGTATGTCCTTTCTAGCAGCTTCCTCCTCCCCTCTCCATAGACTTCTATAAAAAAAAATGTAAGTCAACCTGAGAAGCGCAAATGGAAACAGATTTCTTAAATAAGATATATTACAAAGTTTCTTATATTCACTTGCACTATTCATTTACGAAATTTTGATAGAGGTACACTTGAGTCCAAGACTCAAAAACATACCATAGGATAAATCATCAGTATGGGATCAGTGGGATCTGACACCCAGCAACCCCACTGATCAGCTGATATCTACACAGTGTACAGAGACAGAAGTAGACCGCTCCATACACAGTGTAGTAGTTGTACCATGCTATTACAGCTCAACTTTTAGTTGAGCTAATTTTGGGAAAAACAATGTAATCTCATACAACCCCTTTGACAACTTTGATATGCCTGCCTAAAGTCAGAGGCGTAACTTGAGGGGGTGCAGAGGGTGTGGTTAAACCTGGGCCGAGGAGTCTTAGGCGACCCTTAAGGTGTTTCTACTCAATATAAGTAGACCACTAATATAAACTATACATTATAGTTGGGGGGCCTGGTACAAATTTTGCACTGGGGCCCAGGAGCTTCTTTTTACACCTCTGTCTAAGGTTTATGAATTTTTTGTACATTAGCTGACTTTGTAATGCTAGGTGTAAACTCTGCATTACTTGTAATACAATGTAACGGTGTAGTTTTAGCAAAGGGTCCACTTATTGTAGCTGGGTCTGTGGTCAAGAGTGGAACAGAACTGGACACCAACAATAAGGATGTTGTCAACTTTGTAGAACTATTTACATAAAAATTTATTCTTATCTGAGAGTCACCAGACCAGACCCTTAAATTAGTTCAGACCAGACCCCGACATTAGTAAAACCCCACAACCCTAAAATTCATTTATATCCCAGATCATACCCCTAAATTCAATTCAGATCGGTGTCAGACCCCTAAACTGAATTGAGGCCCAATATCAGACGCATAACTTAATTCAGACCCGAGATCAGTCCTCTAAACTCAATTCAGATCCCAGATCAGACCACTAAACTCAATTCAGATCCCAGATCAGACCACTGAACTCAATTCAGATCCAAGATCAGACCTCTAAACTCAATTCAGATCCCAGATCAGACCACTAAACTCAATTCAGATCCCAGATCAGACCACTAAACTCAATTCAGATCCCAGATCAGACCCCTAAACTCAATTCAGATCCCAGATCAGAGCACTAAACTCAATTCAGATCCCAGATCAGACCCCTAAACTCAATTCAGATCCCAGATCAGACCACTAAACTCAATTCAGATCCCAGATCAGACCACTACACTCAATTCAGATCACAGATCAGAACACTAAACTCAATTCAGATCCCAGATCAGACCACTAAACTCAATTCAGGGCCAAGATCAGACCACTAAACTCAATTCAGATCCCAGATCAGACCCCTAAACTCAATTCATACCCCAGATCAGTCTCCTAAACATAATTTAGACCCGCGATAAGGTCTCTAAACTCAATTCAGACCTCAAGATCAGGCCACTAAACTCAAATCAGACCCCTAAACTCAATTTGGACCTCATCCCAGGCCACTACAATGAATTCCGACATCACATTAAATTGCTATAAATAATTCAGACCCCAGACCAGATCTCTTAAATCAATTCAGATCCCAGACCACTAAATTTAATCAGATCAGCTCGTAAAACTAATTTAGACCCAGACTAGCATCAGGATCTTATGTAATGGCCCCGGCGATGGTCCTTTTCCTGTTGGTAGACTATAGATACATTGTATTTATGATGGTAGGTCTATGGGGTCCAGAACACTGCTGTCCCCGGTGCAGATTCAGACAAGCCCCTAGTTGAGTTCCCCTACTGTGGCGTGTATAGATACTCCACTGGCGGCAGGAGGTCAGAGTTGAGAAGAATCGGTAGAATCTGCACATAATACATTGTATCGATCAGTAGAAGATAAAGGTGGTGCTCAAATACATAGTAACATCTCTTCCCTACTGTTCCTAATGGTATATTTTTGTCTTTAATATTTGTAAATTGTAAGTTTTATTCTTTTTTTTTCCCCTTGAACCAAACAGCTCCGATATTGGACCAAGGGCAGAATTACAACAGAGGTGACATTTTGTAACCCAAATTCAGTTGCCTTGTTTAACATGTCTGGTGCCCATAACAATTTATTGTGAAATTGACATTTTGCAAGCCTTACCTCCTTCTCCTGCCTGTTCGTGAACACTCATCCTTCCATATATACCCCCCTAGCATGCTGGTAACCTGTTATCTAACCTGTTTTGCTGTTGTGTTTGACCGATTGCTTATGTTATATGATAACCTATCACTACCCTATGCGAGTTGCTTTTATGTCACAAACTTGGACCAACGTACGAGATGAAGACCCTACACAAGCCGCATGTCTGACCACTTCATTAACAGGAGCATGCAACTTTCCGATACCTTCTCAATAGCCTTGTATTA
Source organism: Leptodactylus fallax (assembly GCA_947044405.1). Taxonomy (NCBI): domain Eukaryota; kingdom Metazoa; phylum Chordata; class Amphibia; order Anura; family Leptodactylidae; genus Leptodactylus; species Leptodactylus fallax. Next base: position 3,296,158 of record CAMRHE010000133.1, on the reverse strand, counting down.
ACTTTAGATTCTTATATCTCCACAGCGTACCACTGGGACACTTCCGATTGGATGCCAAGTGCTCATTTGTCCGACATCGAGGAGGTCCCAAACTACGAAAATGCCGATGGGTCATCGGCCCACCATGGTAGCACCAGAGAACTGGAGACAGATTACTACCTGGGAGGTTACGACATTGACAGTGACTATCCACCTCCGCAACATGAAGATTATTTAAGTCAAGATCAGCTTCCACCTCCGCTTCCGGAGGACTTTCAAGAACATTATGATACCCTTCCTAAAGTACAGCCGAGATCTGTGATCAGCACACTCAGTCCAGACTGCAGGCGGCGCCCACAGTTTCATCCGAGCCAATATCTCCCACCCCATCATCTCTCAAGCGAAATAGAGACTTCCGGCTCACAGCCCGGACATTCATTTAGTACTTTTGTGCCTGCACCAAGCCAAAAGGTGGACAAGACAAGCACAGATAATGTATCTTTATCCTTGCACAATTCAGTAGGTGCTTCTTCTTCAGATGTGTCGGCCAGCTGTGGACTGGACGATACAGAAGTGGCCATAAGTGACTATGAAAGTTTAGACGACTTTCGAATCGATCACTCCCACATTCCTTACATGGAAACCCAACATCAAACCCAAGTGTGACAAACTTAATTTTTTATATATATATATATATCTGTATGTATAGCCATTCATGACTAGCCTCTAGGGATACATATACGAGAAGTCGTTGCATTCATCGTGGACTTTTTTAATAACAAATGCAAACTATGGAACTCCAATGGCTTTGATAGTACAGTATGTCAGTGATATGTTGCAAAATTAAATAGACAATCCTTCTAACATGTTGCTTATATTTATTGCCAAAAGTATGCACAGTGTTTTCATACTAAAAATCAAAAAATTGCATTTCGAAGGGTAAAGATTTAAAGATCATCTCGTAAAGTTGGGTGCCAGCCTTTGATCTTGGTTACCATCATTGCATTAATTCAGTAGCTGTAGATGAAGTCCTTGAGGGGTTACATTTGGGCTTCGGGAGACAAGGAAGTGTGCTTGTTACTAATGCACAGTGGAATCGGCTCATGGACAGCACTGACCTCCAGGCTAATACAGTCTATAAAGTCACTCGGGGAGAGGCTAATTCTAGATTTTAGTGGTTCTCTGCACTGAGACTACTGCCTGACCTGTGCTCGGGATAACTGTAAGGTACTTTCTCCCAAGCCCGAGCACAGCTCAGGCTAAACTGTTAGGGAGTTAAAGAAATTTTCCTACAAAAAAAATGTACCCCTATCCAAAGGAAAGGGAATTCATATTTGATCACTGGCTATCCTATTGCTTGGACCCCCACTGATAACAAGAATAGGGGGTCCCCAAGTCCTTGCTGTAAACGTATCAGTAGTGCACATATATGACAATGGCCCATGGCCAAGTACAGTGCTTCATCAGTCCCCGTAATGGAACGGTGGTCTATTATGTTCACTACCACTCCACCCTTTTCTTGTGACCACTGGGGGTACCATCTGTCAGACCAATCATACACTTAGCACCTATCCTGTGAATAAGAGATGCATTTTTTATGGAAACATCCCTTTATAGTAAGTGACATCACTGAATCCTAGTATAGCGAATAGAGACATCTTTGGGTTGGATTCTTGTAGATAGGCAATGGTCCAGTTCACTTTCCCAGCCCATTGTCTAAACTTGAGTGACCTATAGGAGTTGTCTTTGGCATCTATTACCTTAGGTACTTGCCATACCAGACCATTACCCAAGTCTAGTGACGGGATCACACCTCCACAAAACCTAATCTAATTTTAAGCCCCACCCTAACTTAACAGAACACATCTAATATAAAATTAAGCCCCTCCCTAAGTCATTACAAGCTCCACCCTAAAATGTCTCAAGTTCATACCAAGAAATTGAAACCCCCCTGAAATTCACCCTCTCTACAGTTGATCTTCCTAGAAAAGCTCCGTCTCCTGGCCTACAGTATATGGATTTTATACTCTCGGGGGAATATCTTGTGTTACTTTTTGTTTTGTACTGTGAAATTTTCCTGGGCAGTGTGCCCACTGTGCATATGTGACAAGTACACTTTATCATGTTTACTATGGAGGACGGGACGGGGAAGTAGCAGGGCTGTTGACATACGTGAAATGAAAGTTTACTGGAATAGCACAAAATGTAAAAAAAAAAAAAAAATTCCAAAAACTGCTTTAAACGGCTATGCTTCTACATGACCGATGACAGGATGTATATAATCTGACTTGAGTAGCCATACAGACGACTTTGTGTTCAACCAATGTCTGTGCCTTGTCTATAATGGTGGTTTTTCCCTCCAGATCCATCTTTATGATTTGCTTACAACACTCCAAACCCTACAGATACCCGACGGGTGTCACAGTCAGTGATCGCTCCTTCGTAATGTAGCGTCATTGGACATCTTAATGAACCCATGTAAGCAATAAAGCACTGTGTTTTCGTAGTGATCAGCAGTATTATGTATATCGGAAGTCTATAGAACACGGTCCTTTTTGTCCTTACAGTATTTTTGTAGTAGCAAGTGGTCAGGGTGGGTGGAAAAAAAAATCAAAAAGTTAAAAAAAATATATATAAACCATAAACCTATATTGTGATGTCCAGGGATAGAAGACAGATTCCACAACCTCTTCTAACGTGGGGCTGTAAACTATTAGAAAACATGGCCGCTTTCTTCCAAAGACATCGTCTGTCAGTAACTCTTGTAGATGAGCCCCATTCAATTAAGTGGAAAAGAGGTGCAATACCAGACAGAACCTGTGAATAGGTGGGGTGCTGTTACTGGAAGAAAACAGCCATGTTTTTCTCATCCTGGGCAACCTTTTTAATAAAAACTAAGGGATAGATGGTCAGTTTTATGATGAATATCATAAAAATATTCAAAAATTTTCTTGCCATTTCAGTATGTTTTTTTTACACAAAATTGTAATAAAAGTAAAACGAGTCAAAAAGTACAGATCTTATCCTGTTCACAATTCGATACTTTAGCTTTTGTGTAGTAAATTGCTTCGACTCTCATATTGTAAGGCACGATTTTGGCTCACTACTGTAGAAAATAGCGGTAACTTATTGATGGCCATGGAAAAAAAAAATAGAAGACAGCGCCACCCCTGTCCATGGAATGTGTCTGGTACTGCACGTCAGACTCAGGAAAAATGAGGCCTAGCTGAAATACTAGACACAATACATGAACAAAAGTGGCACTGTTTCCTGAAGAGAGCAGCCATATTTTTCTAATGTCGTACCCCTTTAAATGGTAGACGGTTCTTTGCTTTGCGATGGGGTACAAAGCCTTCTCATTTAAAGTGGTGGTCCAAGAATTGTGGACAGGGGTGCCCCATGTCTACATTATGTTTTATGGCATCTTGAATCTATATCTTGATCATTGTGCGATGAGCTTGTACTTTTTGACTATGCCGCTTGCCCTTTGCACTTGCCCTTGTCTTGTTGGTTCCGTTGTATATTTGTATAATTGACAGATGTGTCCTTCCTTACCTTTAGTCTTGGCTCCGCCTATGATGCGTCATGCATGATGACCAACTTTCCAAAAAAAACAAAACTTAATTTTGCAACGCTCCATTAGAAGATATTTGTGCTTGACTATATATGACCATTCAATAGTTGTGATGTGAATGAAATTAATTTTGGCGAGAAATTGGAGTCCTTAATGACTTTGGTGGACTGGTAAGGGTGGACACATCTGTATGATGGACAGAAGTGAAGGTTACGTATGTCCACCAGATAGTTCTCACCAACCTATTCAAGATTTTCTTGATATTGTTCTGATGAGTGGGTCAAACTATATGATGTCCACTGTTGTCAGGCATGTAATAGTGGTCGTCAACTTATTAGATCTATGGTCATGCTATGAAGCTTTCAGTGGCACCTGTTTTAGGTCCATCTACTCTAGGTTGATAGGTCATATAAACATATGTCTTCAGTATGACCATGGTCAACCACATAATGTAAGGATTGTCCAAAAAATGTAGATGCTTGCGTTAGAATTTAATCTTCAATGTCCACCAAAGGGGCTATCTCATGAAGACAACTCTTCTAGCAGAGTATAGGGTTTCCTAAAGCCAAGCCCATGGAAGTTTCATCCGGCTTCTTCCCAACCATGTAATACACAGACGGCATGGGTCCACCAAAGCAGGACCTTCTCTTCCCACTAGAAGCAGCTTTCCACTCTTACTCATAGAAGGTAGTACCAGAAGAGTCAACCCTCTTCGATGTTCTTATGGCCAAAAAGAGCACAAGGAAAGAGGTTGTCTTGATGAGATGACACTTTAAGTATATTATGGTACTTATTTCCATTGAGAAGGTTTATGGTAGTCATTTTCTTATGAAATTCTCAAGCTTTGATTCATGACGTAGTTATTTGTCCGAACATGTACAAAGTCAAAACATTCATAAATCGCCCCCCACATAAGTTACAAGTTTTTATGTAGAAGGCTGTATACAGCTGTATATATTGGATAGCAATGCACATACAACTCAGGTTATAGTGCAGAATTGCATTACGTAATGGTCTTCCTTAAACCGTAGGATGTTGATTGTACATTGAAAAACTCAAAAAGAAAGGAAGTCATGAATGATCAACCATAATCTTTAACGAACATGTCACGTTACGATCACATTGTATAACGCTCTCACCCTCAGATCGAATTCTATGTGACCATTTTATATACAGTATGTACAGTACATTTTATATACTTTGCAGCTTTGTACAATTTGACCTGAATTGGCTAGGCGTTCGATTCAACTTTTTGGGTGGACTCAATGTCATATCTCAATAGTATACATTTTGATAGCCCTATTTGTAAACCATATTTCCTAACAGATGCAGACACTTTAGGGAATAATATGGACTCCACTCTTATAATTACCAATGTGTATATCAGTCTTAGTGAATATTACCCATTAAGGCTCTGTTCACCTTACCATTTTTTCCAATACTGGTGGGTTGGATGGCAGGAAAAGTTTCCTTGTCCTTAAAGATACCAGAACCCAGAAGGAAACTGGACAACCCCATTATGAGTTAATGGGATGTTTTGAAAAACATTCCCACCATAAGTATCATGGCCCCGATCCTTAACAGAAGCCATTTTACTAGTGTAAACAGAGCCTTGGCCACGTTCAGTCAGGTGTAGCGTACCTGTTGTATTTCAACACACAGACCTCCCTTCACCCTTTGACTTAAGCACAAATTCTCTGATCCGAGTATAAGTAGCCTGGATGAGTATTTCACCTAGTTACACAGAATCGGAAACGAGTAATGGATGGTGAATGCTACATTCTTCCCGATTATCATGTCCTGCTCGTGTTCAAGCCATATACCTGTAATTGGACACATAGAATCAGGAAACAACTTAAAGGGAGTCTGTCACCAGAACTCAGTACATCAACTGAGCCCTGCAGATAGATAGGTTGCCGCTTACCACTTTGGAGCAATTGCAAAGTCCTTGTTGCTCCAAAGAGCTCATTTGCATATTGACAAAAATGATATCTTAGCAATGGAGGTACCGATTCAGAAGAGGGAAACATCTTCTGCCGGCTGAGGTTGATAGGCTGGGTTCTGGTGTCAAAGGGAACCTGTAAGGGCGATTTTGGACACTAAACCATCCACCGGTCCTTATGGACTGGGGGTTTAATGTCTCAAATAGCCCTATTATAATACAATCCGCAGCCACATTAAAAATAAAAAAGCTTTATACTCACCTATCAATTGTATTACCTGCACCGGAGCAGCTCTTAAGTGCGCATGGAACAGACCTTGGACACATGCGCAGTGAATCGGGGGTTTACATCTCCGGCTTCACTGAAGAAAAACACAGGCACTGGCAGCACCAGAGATGAGATCGATGAGACTTATCGGACTCATCTCTAGGCAAGTATAAAGGTTTGTTTTTTAATGCTATCATGGACAACTTTACAATAGGGTTATTTGGGACACTAACCCCCTCCCCCCCGATCCATAAGGTCCTGTGGATGGTTTAGTGTCCCAAATCACACTGACGGGTTCCCTTTATGGTTGGCCATACATATTAAATTACGCTCAGCCAAACACTCGTTTGGCCAGCAGCTATTCTTTCCAACTTTCCTCTGTACACATGTAGTCTTGGCCGAGAGTGCCAGACACTTTTGGTGGAGCTTATCTTCCTTGAGAACAAAAGATTTTGGTATGTTGGAATTCAACTGCCCCATTCATCTTCTCCTGACATCGGGGAAGAGTTGGGACAACTCTATAGACATTAGATGGTTGGCCGGTCCTGCTATAATCAACGCTGTCCGACTTTCATTAGTCCGATAGGAAACAAAGCCATTATCACCTTGTGAAATAAGGGAGGGGGCCATGTTTCCATTGATCTTCCAGACTGGCTCTGGTCCATTCCAAAGATCAGTAGGGTCCCCATTTGCCGGACCCCTGACTGATCTCGCATTTAGGTCATGTCATAGAAGTGTTTGTAGGTCAACCCATGAAAGTGATAGATAACAATTCAGCCACATTCTTATGGAAATCATTGACGTTGTTGCTTTATATCTATAAAGTATCCGCGCTCTATCTGATATTTCGATGCCGCGTACCTGGACGTCCGCACAGCAGACTTTAGTCTTTTCTTCTGGTCCTCTGATGATTCATAGCACAATATGGTGGTCTAGGTAGGTAGTAGGATGTATTTTGTAGCATTTTTGAAGTAGCTGATCATTAGATAGATGCTGCCTGTGCTATGGAGGATTATCTCTCTCCTCAGATTTATGACAATGGATTACCTTGTATTATATTAGAGATAAAGCCACAATTTCACGTCAGGCCATTCTTCAGTATTGCGTGTGGGAATAGTCTATGTTTCCACAGTGTATAAAGCATCTGTATTTTGACTCTTGCTCCAGCTTTTCCATATGTAATGGTGCAGTAGTTAGACAGCCATATTCATTGCATAACAGTTCTTCATCATCCATGGGCTCATAGTTCAGGTATTACCAGTGCGATACATGAAGAGACATAGAAAACATCAAAATTGACCTTTGGGCTTTGTGTTTGCTTCAACCTCCAGGCTCTTGGGCCAGTTGACCACCCCTTTGGGGTCGGTGCTCACCAACTAGTAGCAAAGGAGATGGGACCAACTGGGGCTAGACCTCTATATTGAAGGGTCCTAAGCAATATTGTATTGGCTCACCAAAGGATCCTCTGGTGGGCCTAGACTCTAGCAAAAAAATGGTAAAGCAGAAGACACCCAAATTTGAAGGTATTTGGAAGGTGGGCCCCCAGAATCATTTCATCTTTCATCATAGGCACTTTTGCATCTTGCATTTCTGAAGATGCTAAAAAGTATTGGATTTTATGTATATGAAAGCCATAATTGCAATAGAAAAGAGGTATCTCACCAAAAAGCCATCGGTGTTGTAACCATTAGATAAGTGACGTTATTGGGTACCAGATAGTGCCCAGACCCTCCAGTTCCTAAGTGACTGGCAGGATCAATCCTTCCATATAACCTCCGAATATAGGATAAATTTGGTCATGTCTGTTGCAATAGCAAACTCTGGTACCTTATATTTTCCTTTGGTGACTAACTTAATATACCATCAATGTCCAACTTGTGTGACTCCTGCCGACAATGCCATAGTTGGCTTTTTCTAGAGGACAATTATAGTCAATGGTCAACTATGCCACCTCTGGAGAAAAGCCAACAGGAGGCACAGTGACACAATATTTCTTCATTTTAGTGTTTGGAGGGGGTTACAGCCATTGGACCCCTAACAATTGGTCTTTGAGAGCTGCTCATAGCGTTAGACAATGACCAATTTCTATTTTTATACTTTAGGCTTGAGGTAGATATGAACTTGTGAAGCATATTAAAATGGGGTCAGATATGTTGTGTGAGATTGTATGCCAAAGGAATGCCTCAAGCACAGCAACACACCCCAAGATGTGAATGAATATCATGAGAGATTTCAATGGTTGCGTTCAATTCCATTGTGCATCTCAAAACTCAAAAAATTGACTCACTTTTTTGTTTTCAAGATAAAGTTAGGGTTCTTTCCCCTTATCAAAATAGATATGTCCTCCAGCGTGAGGGGTCTCATTAGTAAAGGCAGATGATTAAAAAACAGATTAGGCAGATGAGGACTATGAAAGGGGTCTCAAGTACAGTACTGTCTAAGCCCAAAAATATAGAGTCGTGGCTCAAAGTCAATCAAAATGATTAGCTAGATGTCCAACAATGGAACCACAATGAACCCTAGGTGTAGACCTCAACATACATAACCAAGGCTGGTAGGAAAGTGTAGGCCTCTATTGTTTGGTTGCCTAGAATTGCTATTGGTTTTAGAATCCAAAAATTTGTAATATTTCCATTTTGAAAAATATCATGGAACTTAAAAAATAGTTTCTAGAACCGTATTCTAGAGCATTCAGTTTGTCACCTAAGACGCCCATATCTAATATATGTGGATAACGTCTCCTAACATGACTAAGACTCAGCTCACATTTGCACTGGAGCCTCAATCCCAAACATAGATTTGGCAAGAAAAACAAAAAATACAACCCAATCCTTATAAAAACTACAGACCCACCGCCGAACCCAATGTACCCCTTCAAAGTCATTGGAGTTCATCAGGCGCCAGTACTATTCACCTTATGATATTTAGGAGACCTGTGAAAACAAGTTTTTGACTCATCATGTGGTTTCCATTTATAATGCATGACGCAGATGTGGGCAGAACCTAAAACTTTTTTTTATATGTGAAATGTTAATTTTTGTAAAAAAAAAATTGTATTGTGTATATACGAAACTCTAGTTCGGACTCCAAAAATAATTCTACTATTTTTGGATGGCCTTTGGAATTTGTTTTTTGATTGGTTTGGGAAAAAGAATAGAAATTTCTAACATTTTATATCTAATGATTAGAGAAAGTAAAAAAAAAAAATTCTAGAATCCATTTGTTGGTCCAGCCTTGCGATTCATAGCTAGACGTCTGCTAACAAATCAATCAATAATGCTGATGAAGCCTTAGAGATCAATGTCCCAAAAATTTCAAAAAGTTCTTTCCTTTTGTAGGGTTTAGTTAGCTGTATATTTTCAGTGTGCTGAAACCCAAAAACTTATATGCAAAGCTTGTGAGTTTATGAGCCAAGGGATGTAGCTATAGAGGGTGCGGATATAGCTGGCAAATCACAGGTCCTGGTGCTTGAGGGGGCCCAAAGTTTTTCTGCCGCATAATAATCCACCAATATTAAAAATGTGACATGGGAGGTGGGTGCTTTATCACAGATTTTGCATTGAAGTAATCATTCTGGTTAAAACAAGAAAATAATTTAAAAAAATTTTTAATAGATATATTTTTTTTTTGTTCGAAATTAAAATTTACTTTTAGGATTTTGACAAATATTCTAAATTGTATGGAATACCCTCGTATTCAATTAAGAATAAGAATAGTTGTATTATTTTTTTATTACACCCTGGATATTTTTATTTTATTTTACGTTAAGGAGTCTCGTGAATTTATTCTTCACACGAAATATTTGCCTGTTATGTGTCATGGTCAGGAACTTTTTGCTGGTTGGGTATGAACACTATGCCAAAACGATTTCAATTTTAGAAAAATGTTCAAAAATATTTCCTGTCACTGTAATAACTGCAATAACGAAAACTCATGGTAGCTCATTGTGTGATATTTTTAGGAATCATTGTATGGCTGAAATCTGAAACTGTTATCGTCATCTTGACATCACATCTTGACACTTTGAAAGCCCAAAAACTGCACTGATGTTTTTTGTTAGGGAAAGAATTGCTGAGCACTGTATGAGAAAAAATGATTTTGTAATGTTTTCCTGTTGTAAACAGGCTGGATCTTAAGGATGTATGTCGTAGTATTCAAGACGATGTTTGTAAAATAAGGTATGAATTGTATATAGGTCTTTTTTTAACCTTCTAGCTCTTGTAGGTAAATAGCGACAGTCCGACTGTATTCCAACTCCTTCAAACCTTTGCCGAATGTTACCAGTCACCTGTATTGAACCTCAATATATGCATTTGAAGTTGTATGTGTACTATTACTAGTAATTTTATTGCAATTTGGGTCAATTTTCTATTGTTTTTAATATTTATTTTATTTTTTACCTCTTCCCTTTGCTTTATTTGAAATTTGAAATTTTTGAAATGTCATCATTTTTTGAACATGAGAAATTAATTATGCAAATTATTACACATGGACTGGATTATTTTCAGCATTTGTCCCCAAAAAGGAAGATAATTTTCTTGGTGTTATCTCACTGTTGACAGTATTATGCTTTACTTTTGGTTATTGTTTTATTTTTATTTTTTAATTTTCCTAGAAACGGTGTACAGGTTTGTAATTGTAAGAATTTGATAAAGTCGATGGTTAACAGTTTACAAAAATAAGTGTTTTGTTTTTATTTCAGGGGAATGTCATGTACTGGGGGTGTTTTTGGAATCATATAATGGAATTATATAAATAAAGGGGTTGTCCGGGATAGAATGATACTTTAGCCCCTAACTAAACACTCTCCTAACTTACTTTATCAAAAATGTATATTTACCCTGATTTTCCGGTGGCATCCTGTTTCCCCCGAAACAGAATGTCACCAATACTACCCCACCCCATCATACTTCACTGTCGTCATGTCCTGATCTTCTGGGCATGGAACTTCACTTCCTTCACTTCTGCTGGCAGACGTGAAGAGGAGAAGGAGCTAGCCTCTCACGCCTGCACAATAGAGCCGGAGTGACGTGACATGAATAGGTGCGGGCAGATGTGGAGAGGAGAAGGACAGAAGGAAGTGATCTCCTGTGCCCAGAAGATCAGGTAAGTATGATGGGGTGGGGTGCTGGTTTTAGTTAGTTAGTTAGATAGGGCTAGTAGTCCGTGGACTAGCTAAGGAAACAGAGAGGGGGTGTGACAGAGGGAGGGGGTGAAAGGGGGATCTGAGTGAAGAGCAATGCATCATGGTAGTTGTAGGATAAAAGAACAGGAAGATGCCCATCTAAACAAATGCAGAGGATACCAGGAGCTCCCAGAGAAACCCAGAAATCACTCAAAACACTGCTAAAGGTATTTGGGTGCACTTAATAACCCATTAATAGCACTAACAGACCTTAAAAAAAAGGTTTTTTTGGCCCAGAAAACCCCTTTAATAAGGTTGAAAAAGACACAGCTCCATCTTTTCCAAGTTTGAGTACTAGAAACTTGATCCAGACAAAGGCTAAAAAACATAATGTCGATTACTCAATATTACCAGAAAATTTCCTTCCTGACTCCAAATCTATACAAATAAATCCTGATGGGTTGCTTTGGTGGGCTCATGAGTGGGCCTCCCATCAGGAGACTTTCAGTTGGAAGCAATGGGGCAATATTAAAAAATAGAGCCAATTTTTTTTCTTAATCAGCTACCATCTATTGAACTTATCCAGCAGATAACGGCCAATTATCATCCTCAGTCTGAGGTTGTTCTTCAGCTTTGGCTGCCACCACCCTCTCTTAGTCCCAATGGAAACCAGCGCCACCTAAAGTTGTAGTGAGTATAAGTGTAATCTGGGGCATCCAGTGATCAGGGAGACCCAGTCCAGCAATCTAAAGGACATGGAGTATTCATGTATGTAGATACAACATATTTGAGAAGGGTGGAGATGACAGGTTGGGGTTGCAGAGGTGCCTGGACAATGAAGGGTGGCTAATCCCTGGGGGGCACAGACACATGACACAGAAGAGCAGTCAATATGAAGACTAAGCTGATCTCTAGAGACGAGTGAACTGGTTTGAAAAAAAAGCTGAGTTTGTCATGAATTTTCCGAAAATCTTGGGTTTGGCTAAAACCAAGAATTTTGGGGTTCTTACTATTATACTCTGGGGTCTATGCAGACGCAAGGTTATAACAAGCAGAGGCCCAGGGGAGGTGCAAAAAATAAAAATACTGACACTCACCTTCTCATGTCTCTCTCTTCGCAGTGTCCAGTGCTCAGTCACGGTCCTCTTCTAGTCTCTTCCTTCCTCCTGGGTGACATCATGAGCCTGGAGGACTGCTGAGGCCTGTGATTGGACCTCACAGTCACATGGGGCACACCAATGTCATGATGCTTGCTTAAAAGCATCATGACATTGCTGCATCCCCTGGGGCCTATGACATCTTCCAGGAGACCTGAAGGCAATGGAAGAGGACCATGATGGAGTGCCGGACACTATGAAGAAGCCCAAGAGAGGTGAAGGAAGACGAGCATTAGTGTTTATTATTTTACCGCACCTCCTCTGGGCCTCCACTTATTATACTCTGAGGTCTGGAGGGAATATAATAAAAGACTAAACCGAAACTGGCGGACAAAGGAATATGCTGCAGAATTTGCCGTCTTTCCCACACAGTTCCTTCTCATCAACAATAATGGGCTCCATTAAACATATAATATGTAATAAACACGTACAGTAACATGTAATTGTCATGTAATATGTAATAGACATGTAATATGTAATAGACAGTCATTGCCCCATCGCTTTATAAATATATAATTGTGTAAATGATCGATGGACAAGTCTAGTCTCTGAAGTGAGAAAGACATCAAGAAGCTTCATGGCCCATTTCCTACACAAATGGCTTAAAACTAATTTCTGATGGTTCTTTCTTAAGTCTTTTCTGTAACTTACTTTGCTTCATTGCATTAAATATGCAGATGCGTCCTCCTTTAAAGGGGTTATTTGAGGACTTTATCATACTCACTTCATGTCCAGGTTCTTTGTGTTGAACATCGAGTTTCCAGGCTTTTTCCAACACTGGTCACGTGATCGAAACCAAAACTTGGCACTTGACTACCTCCTCTCGGTATGGGGGCTGCTAGACTCTATCATTATAATAGTAAAGCCAGCCATCATATATACTTAAAACCACTGAAAGAGGAGAGCGTGGTGGGTGCAGGGTCCAGTCACATGACCAGTATCGGAAGCATCTTGGAAATCCGATGCTCATCACATAAAGAAATGAAAGTGAGGCTAGGTTCACATCTGTGCTGGGCTCACCGTCGTTGGGGTCTGCCGGGGGACCCTATATGATGGAGAGCCCATTCACTAAAACAGCGGTTAACCCCATAAACTATAATGAGGTCTGCCAATTGTCCGTCAGGTTTTCCCCATTTTTATACTGAAACTGATGATTTTTGGCAGTTTCTGTGGCAGAATCTCCAACGGAAACTTCAGTGCAAGATGTGAGCCCAGCCTGAGTAACAAAAGTAGCCAATAGAGAGTTCCATTAATTTAGTTTGAATTTGGTTAAAGACTCCAATTTTTCTTGAAACCAATTTGAAACAAAATGGCGACATGCTATCAAAACCCTTGACAGACTGCAATTCACAAGACAACCACTAGGTGGCCATATAAATATACACACATAGGATAGACATCTTGTGACAATTTCTTCAAGAAGCTGGTCATCTTGTGCCATGCATCTTGAGCAGAGGCGTAGCTAGCGGGGGGGGGCAGAGGGGCGGCTGCCCCGGGCCCACTGACATTTTAGGGCCCACCCTGGGGCCACCATTAATACATCTTTTACTTTTAACTAGATCGGGGTCTGCAGACACCGATCTAGTTAAAACGCTTCCTGCAACTTGCTGTCTTGTAAACCGCAAGCCACTTCAGGCCTGCAGTTTACATGACTCTGTTCGTCATGGTCGCTGGTAGATGAGTATAACTTATATTTGTTTTGTTTTAGCTTTGTTGTGGGTATTTTAATAGTATAAGGGGTTGTTAGGGGGAATTATAACTATAAGGGTGGGGGCCTTATGAACATAAGGGGGCGTCATTTATATAAGGGTTATTATGGGGTACAAGGGGGGAGGTTATTTATATTAGGGGTCATTATGAACATAAGGGGGTGGTCATCGATATAAGAGGTCATTAGAGGTGCAGTATTTATGTCAGGGGGAATCAGGGGCATAATATGAGGGGGTAATTAATTTAATTAAAGTGACACTTGGGCTTTATTAAGACTAAGGCCCCACGTAGCGGGCTGCAGCAAAAAGCGCTGCAGGAAAAACCGCGGCAGTAACATTGTGGTATTTCCTGCAGTGCTTTTCAGAGAAGGGCCACAGATTTTTACTCTGCGGACTTTCTGCTTCTATTATACCTATAGGGAAACCGCCAGCATTTCCGTAGGTATAATTGACATGCTGCGATTTCCAAAACCACAACGGTTTTGGAAATCGCAGAGTGTCCGCTGCACGCATTTTTCAACAATGTGTGGATGGGATTTTCTAGAATCCCATCCACTTTGCAGGAACTGTAAAATGCCGCATTTTTTTTTCTCGTGGCGTTTTTGCCACATGGGGCCTCATCCCATCCGCACTTTGTGGTAAAATATGCGCAGTGGACATGCTGCCATTTCCAAAACAGTCGTGGTTTTGGAAATCACAGCATTCTTATGGAAACGCTCCCAGTTTCCCTGTAGATATAATTGAAGCAGAAAGTCCGCAGAGGAAGCCTCTGCGAACCTTCTGTGCAAAGCGCAGCAGGAAGAACCGCGCTTTTTTGCTGTGGGACGCCACATGGGGCCTTAGGCTTAAAGAGTTTTCCAGCTCATTTTTATTACTTATCTATCCTCAGAATAAAACATCAATAAGAGATAAGTGATTCCCCACTGATCAGCTGTATGAAGGGGCTATGGCGCCTGTGTATATCACACCCTGTCTGTATATAGTGACCCCCCCAGATCAGCTGTATGAAGGGGGCTATGGCGTCTGTTTATATCACACGCTGTCTGTTTATAGTGACCGTGTGATGTCATTCCAGCCTTGTCACATAGACGTGTATAGGGCGAGGCTGTAGTTACATTACATGGCCGCTATGAAAAGAATGACACTATGTAAACAGAGAAGGGGTCACGGCGCTTACACAGGTACCACGGTTCATTCAAATGGCTGTTCCTGGGGGTCCCGATTATTGGAACCCCATTAATTATTTTTACCTTTTGTTTACTCTTTAATTAGGAAACACCTGGGGTATTATTAATAAGGGGCACTATTTATACAGGGTACACACGGACATTATTAATATAAAGATGCACTTGGGGGTATTATTCATTATGGGGGGTATATTATATCTTTTATAATTGGGGTAGCAGCAGGATTGGTGTGTAGGTGAGGACAATGTGGGTCGGTGCCTGGAAAAGTGAGGAGCCAAAGATGTCTGTGCTGCAAACTTTACAGAGACTGGAAGAAGTGGTCATGGCCGTCCAGATGAAAGAAATGCGGAATGTGAAAGATTAGTCAGAGACGTCACCGGTAAGTCACTAAATGTTACTGCCCTGTATTTGCCTGCAGAGCCCTGTGCAGATCTGATATATACCACTATATGGTCACTGTATAGTGATAATATCGGTATACCTAAGTTGGGGCCCACTTGGACATGTTCGCCCCCCCTGTGCTGAACCCCTAGCTACGCCTCTGATCTTGAGATATGTTGAGCCGAAAGGAAAGGTAAAGAAGGACACGTGTATCATTTAGAATATATGCGGGGCAAAATCCTATATGTACAGCTGTGTTCACACTTCTGCTATCTTCACTTTGGTTAAGGATTCTAGTTTCTCATGAAATCAGTCTGACACAATATCACAACTCTTGCAGACTGCAATTCACTATACAACCAGTGGGTGGCCATACATAGACACATAAAATAGTGGCATATCACTTTGTGATAATGTATCAAAAAACAGTTTTCATTGGAGATTCAACCATTGGTACCCCCACTAAGCATGAGAATGTGAGAGCTATGGCACAACTGACCCAAGAAGTGTTGGAGCAGTGGGGAATTTTGCTTTTATGTTACACCATTTTACCTTATTTTGCTTTTATTTTACACCAGTTTAAGACATTAAAAAAATATTAGACAAAAATGTTGTTTCAACAAACATTACAGAAATAAAAGTGAATATAAGAAACTTTACAATATATATTATCACAGAAAATACTTCTTTCTCTACTTATCAGGCTTTTTCCTCTATCCTCTCCCTTTTAAACTGACATTCACTCTGAAATCTCTGCTTAATTACTTAGCTTTCTATGAGAAGGGAGAGTAACAAGGCAGGAGCCCATTGAGAGGAGAGAGAGACAGGCACAGAAACTGCCACAGATAGCAATAAGCTTTATATTTCACTCCAAGTACTTTATTCACATCAATACAGGTCAGGGTGAACTGAAAATCAGATACAGGGGAAAACTGCGAAAAACGCCACAAATAGTGTGGACTAAGGTGGTGCTGTTCCTGGAAAAATAGACTTTTCGAGCCATTAGGCAACATTTATCAAGCTTATTGCACCTATTTTCTTCTAATTTTTATCCCTTTTTAATGCAAGATTTATCATGTGCTTATTTTGGAGGCTTTTACACAGGGCACCTTGTTTTTTATTGGAGACAATGGGAGTGCTTCATCTATAGTAACATTGTACATTGCATTTATAAAATGCCCTCTTTTTTTTTTTTTTTTAAAAAAGGTGTAAAAAATGGGCAACTGTACTCCAGTAGCATAAAAAAAAACCAATATATCTGACAGCATTGGAATCACAATTTCTATTAGGCAAATTTTGTGCAAAATTTATAAAGCAATTGCGCCTTTGTAGTAATTTAGGTTCACAGAATGCAAACACAAAAAGTTGCATCAGCATTCTGCTAGCTTTACTGCAAATTCCCATCTGCCAATGACAAGACATAAAAAGCGCACGCCAAAAATAAGGTGCAAAAAAAAATAAATTGCACAAATGTAATTGCACGTGACCCCCACGGTCTCCTAAGTAAAGTTTTGCATATTTTTGTTTTCTTAGTTTCTCCATCTTCTTCCGATATCATTAGTATTAGTTGAGTTCTGACATCTGGAAGACAATACAATCTCTTTCCCGTATTGTCTTCATGCAAATCAAAATCCGAGTTTTCCGCAACGTTCCAAGCAAGTTTCTAATCATTTTTAAGTGGTGAGAAGACATTCTAGAAGAGTTGTTCCTTCATTATAACATGTCATTACTATAGGAGGTTGATTAATACTTGAGCGTTGACATCTTGAAATTTCTTATACAAGTCACTAAATTAGAGCCAGCGAAACTTTATCCTCTCCGCCATGTACCAAACAAGTTTCTAATCAGCCTTTAAAGTCTCCAAAACTTTTCTCGGTGACATCTCCTCCGCCATATAATTATTTCTGTGACTTCTGTGTAATAGAGCCCGGCTCCTTCAGAAAGATCTTACATCCAATGTTAATCAGCAATTCATCTGCAGTCAGGGACGGACATGGAACCTACGGAGAAATAGACGTTTCCTTCCCAGGGTGAAATGCAAATCTCTTTGCAAAAATACATTGGACACATTGATTCATAGTAGGAGCCCATCGTATTGCTGAACTAGGCAAATAAGAACCAATGAGCGGATTTGAGAAAGACCGAGACAAGATGGGTCCGACGGGTTGGGGGTATGGATTGTGATCAGAACATGTCCAGCTATGAGACTCTTCCCTTTGAAGGGTAATGTATTCCAGTATCTCAAAATGGGGGGAGGATTTGTTATGGAATGTATTATTCTGTCACACACAGTGAATCTGGATTACTTTGTGCTATTCAATATCTATATATTTGCAAAAAAAAAATGATACTGTGCATATACATGTATACAGTCGTGAGAAAAGTCCACTCTCTTGGAATTCTCTGAATTTACAAAAACTTCTGATTTTTAAAAGGTCTCAAAATTAGGTAATTACAACCACAGATAAACAATAACACGACATGTTACACAATGACTTAACAAAAACTAAGCCAATATTCAGAAGCAGTATTAAAAAAGTTAAAGGGGTTTTCCATCTCCCTCTCTCAGCAGTTTGCCTCTTACTTCCTGTAGCCTTCAGCAAGTAGATGGGCGCCTTTGACATTTGGTGGACAAGACACTATGAAGTACCTTAGTAGATATAGATATTGCCTTTACCATGAGAGATTATATATTGTGATTACTAGAAATCTAATATAAAAGCAGGTCAAGTTTGCACAGTAAATGTATATTACATTAAACAGGTTTGGAGAACACTTAGATGCTGCTAAAAATGACAATAGACTTGCAGTAAACGTAATGTTTACTTAGAGAGATGAATACCGAGGTCCGAGCCTTTATCAGCAAACTATAAGTAGCTGACCTGATTGTCCTGACTGCAGAGCAGAAGATAACAGCTATGAAAGTAACCCAGAGAACTCAGCCCCCCTCCCCTCCAGAGAGCAGTGAGACACATCTTCTGTCCTAGATCAGGTAACAGGTCAGGTGCCTTGACAACACTGTGGAAACAATGGGAGCATGTCGGGGTTGTTTGATCATAACCTCCCTGCAGCATTTTGGACTAGCTAAAGGCAAATTATTTCTTTATCTGCAAGACCTATGCATAGGAAGGGCATTACAGTAGTCAAGACATGAGGTTATGAAGACATGGACCAGCATGGAGAGATCTTCTGTTGGAATAAGGCGTTTGATTTTTCAAATGTTCTTCAAGTGGAAATATGAAGATTTGGTCATAGAGGATCACTGGTTCCTGAGAGACAGTTCCTCATCAATAAATACATACAAGTTTTGCACATAGTCTGAGTTTTGTGTTTCTTAGGGATAGAGGTGTTGGATGTACAAGTTGCCATTTTGTCATTAAGGGCTGACCTCAAATCATGAGAACTTTAGTTGTGTCCAGGTTCAGCTTTAGCCAACTGGCATTCATCCATTGTAGTTCAGCTAGGCATGAATTTATGGCTGGAGATGGGTCACTGACTGCGGCCTTGAAGGATATACACATGTGGACAAAATTGTTGGTACCCCTCGTTTAATGAAAGAAAAACCCACAATGGTCACAGAAATACCTTGAATCTGACAAAAGTAATAATATATAAAAATTCTATGAAAATGAACAAATGAAAGTCAGACATTGCTTTCCAACCAGGCTTCAACAGAATTTTTAAAAAAAGAAAACTCATGAAACAGGCCTGGACAGAAATGATGGTTCCCTTAACTTAATATTTTGTTGCACAACCTTTTGAGGCAATCCCTGCAATCAAACGATTCCTGTAACTGTCAATGAGACTTCTGCACCTCTCAGCAGGTATTTTGGACACTCCTCATGAGCAAACTGCTCCAGTTGTCTCGGGTTTGAAGGGTGCCTTTTCCAGACGGCATGTTTCAGCTCCTTCCAAAGATGCTCAATAGGATTTAGGTCAGGGCTCATAGAAGGCCACTTCAGAATAGCCCAATGTTTTCCTCTTAGCCATTCTTGGGTGTTTTTAGCTGTGTGTTTTGGGTCATTATCCTGTTGCAAGACCCATGACCTGCGACTGAGACCAAGCTTTCTGACACTAGGCAGCACATTTCTCTCTAGAATCCCTTGATAGTCTTGAGATTTCATTGTACCCTGCACAGATTCAAGACACCCTGTGCCAGATGCAACAAAGCAGCTCCAGAACATAACAGAGCCTCCTCCATGTTTCACAGTAGGGACAGTGTTTTTTCAAGATATGCTTCATTTTTCCGTCTGTGAACATAGAGCTGATGTGCCTTGCCAAAAATGTCGATTTTTGTCTCATCTGTCCATAGGACATTCTCTCAGAAGCTTTGTGGCTTGTCAACATGTAGTTTGGCAAATTCCAATCTGGCTTTTTTAGGATTTGTTTTCAACAATAGTGTCCTCCTTGGTCGTCTCCCATGAAGTCCACTTTGGCTCAAACAACGACGGATGGTGTGATCTGACACTGATGTTTCTTGAGCTTGAAGTTCACCTTTAATCTATTTAGAAGTTTTTCTGGGCTCTTTTGTTACCATTTGTATTATCCTTCTCTTTGATTTGTCATCAATTTTCCTCCTGCGGCCACGTCCAGGGAGGTTGGCTGCAGTCCCATGGATCTTAAATTTCTGAATAATATGTGCAACTGTAGTCACAGGAACATCAAGCTGCTTGGAGATGTTCTTATAATCTTTACCTTTAACATGCTTGTCTATAATTTTCTTTCTAAGCTCCTGAGACAACTCTTTCCTTCGCTTCCTCTGGTCCATGTTGAGTGTGGTACTCACCATGTCACCAAACAGCACAGAGTATCTGTAGCCCTATATACAGGCCACTGACTGATTACAAGATTATAGACACTTGTGATGCTAATTAGTGGACACACCTTGATGTAACATGTCCCTTTGGTCACATTATTTTCAGGGAACCATCATTTCTGTCCAGGCCTGTTTCATGAGTTTTCTTTTTTAAAAAATCCTGTTGAAGCCTGGTTGGAAAGCAATGTCTGACTTTCATTTGTTAATTTTCATAGAATTTTTATATATTATTACTTTTGTCAGATTCAAGTTATTTCTGTGACCATTGTGGGTTTTTCTTTCTTTAAACGAGGGATACCAACAATTTTATCCACGTGTGTATATAGCTGTGTATCATATACAGAGCAGTGATAGGGCAGGCCATGACTCTGGGTTAATTTGCGTAATGAAGCATGTCAACTGCAAACAGCAGGGGATAGCACCGAGCCCTGTGGAGCTCCATACGTTGAGGGGACTGGTCATGACGATAATACTTTTTGTGGTCTGTCAGCCAGGAAGGATATGAACCACTAAAGAACTGATTCATTAATTCCACAAAACTCCTTGAGTAAATGTATTAAGATGTCATGGTCAACTGTATCAAATGCTGCTGAGAGGTCTAAGAGAATTAGGATGGTGCATTTACCTCTGTCCTTGGCCATGACCAAGTCATTTGGTCTTCACGTGAGGGCTGATTCAGTGTTATGTTTTTTCCTAAAGCCTGACTGAAAAGGGTCATAGATGCCATCACCAGATAACCTGGTATCTAATTGGATAGCAACAGCCTTTTTTATAACTTTCCCTAGGAAAGGCAGGTCAGAGACAGATCTGTAGCTACCTAAGACATCTGGCTCCATGGTGGGCTTCTTTAGAAGGGTCTTGATGATGGCTGCCTTCAGTAGATCAGGGAAGATCCCTCTCTGCATAGAACAGTTCTCTATGTTCTTGAATGTCAGAATGAGTAGGTGAGGAGATTCCTGGAGAAGTGATGTGGGGCCTTGGCCTAGTACAAATGTTGTATTGTATAGACTCTGAAGGATGTTTGTGATCTATGTTTCATCTGCTCGGTCAATCTGCAGCCATCGACTTAAGGTATTATTATTGCTAGAATTTGGACTGTTAAGGTCATTTGTTGTTGTTTGGAGGCCATTCTGGATCGCTATAACTTTGTCCCTGAAGTAATAGGCAAATTTTTCACCGAGTTGTATTGATGGGATAGAAGGTTTTAGGCAGTGTGGATTACAGAGTTTATCTTCTGTGTGTAACAGCTGTGCAGGCCTGTTCCTTGTGTCTTCTATTTCTTGGGACAGGAAGGTGGATTTTTTCAATCATGGCTGATTGATAGTTCCTGAGGTCTAGGGTTGGTGAGATTTTGTCCTTTGGTAATTGAGGTTTCCTTCAAATTTCCGCCACCTCTTTTTAAGTTCTTTGATGGAGTGGTCAAACAAGGGTGCATGAGGTTTTGGAGTGAAGATGGTGCATCAGGGAGCAATAGCCTCAAAAGCAGAAGACACGGACTTGTTATACTTCCGCACTAGGTGGTTAGAGTCTGAAATTATGTTAGTATGCTGGTAGAGACTGAGGGTGTTCCAAATTTCTTGGGTAGATAATCCTGCATTTTATTGGTTCTTTAATTTTGATGGTTGGCATCTGGAGAATGGAATGAGAAGTCGATCATGTGATGATCTGACTAAGTTAATTTTGAGTTGGTGAATGGACTACTGGAGAGAAGCCAAGATAATCCATCGTAGTAAGTAACTTTTTACAAAATCGTGAAAGGCTCATCTAACCAGGCATATAAACCTCCAAGTATGATCCACCTTTGGTGGTCTATTGTTGGACAACAACTCTTAATTCTTTGAAAAATGCTTCTCCATGACCAAGGGGTTTATAGATGAGTAATAATTTGATGTTTTTGTCCGCTGAGCACCTATGCATTCAAAGGAGATGGTTGCATCAATGGGGGCATTTTTATTTTTAAGGTGGATATGAAGCAGATCACTACACCACCTCCCTTTCTCTCCTGTCTCTCACGGTGCAGCACCAGGTACTTATTTGGTTTTGTAGTTTCCAGTATGAGGCCTGAATTTCCACCTAGCCATGTTTCCATACTAAAAGATAAGCCGTGGGACTCAGTATGTTCATGTAAAATCAGTTTTTTTGTTTATAGATCTTGCATTGCAGAGTCCAACTCTGATGTGGTTTCTTGGAGTCAAAGATTTTGTCTTTTGAGCCTTAGATTTTTATTTTTTTCCACCATACTGTTGAAATTTTGTATGTATTTTGTTACTGTAGTAGTTCGGGTCTATAGCGGGAAAGGAGTCTTGGAGATAGGATTCATGCTGGGATCAAAAAGAGTCAGAACTTCTTGGAAACCCTACATGTGAATAGCCATTTAGGACCTAGGGATGAATAGCCAATGCAAATTGGGTTGTCTAATTAGCAACTATAATTTACGTAAAATACTTAGGACAAATTTAGTTCTTATTGTAATGTTGGTATTCTTAGAACTATCTAGGTAAATTGTTAAGAGAAACTGACTATCTTAGATTTCTTGGTTGAGGATCATGAAATACTTACTGCAATATCTGTGAGGGCTTGAAGTTAATTTGGTAGGTCCAGTCCTTTGGTTTGGTCAGTGAACATGTGATGGTCTATACAGTTCAGTATGAGGGTCTTCATTGCTGAGTTTAATCCAGTGTGTATCACAGAGTAGAGTTGCCATCCAGCTATTTTGATAAAATGAAGACATGGAGGTCATGGATGTGATGGTTGATGTTTCTATATTTCCTTGCTTAAATATGTAGTGTGCTGGTCTGGGACATTCAGACAATGGTAAGGAGGAAAGATATCAGCAATGATTTTAGAGAAGTAATTATTGCTACCAATTAATCTGGGAATGGTTATAATGTCATTTCCAAACAAATTGATATTCCTCATTGTACAGGGAAAAAGATTATTCACAAGTGGAAAACATTCAAGACAGTTGACAGTTTTATAAGAAGTGGATGTCCAAGAAAATTCATCCCAAGGTCAGACCATGTAGTGCTCAGAGAAACTGAAAGGAAACCCCAAGAGTTACATCTAAGACTCAACAGGCTTCAGTTAACTGTTCAAGTTCATGACAGAACAATTAGAGCAACTGGACAAGAATTGCATGCCCGGAAGGGTTATCAGGATACAGTCTCTTCTTTATAGAAAAGAACATGGTAGTTCCCATTAAATGTGCAAAGTTGCATCTGAACAAACCACAAGACTTCTGGGATCACATCCTTTAGACACAGCATGTCAAAAGGAACATCTCAGGCCAATGGTCAGGCATGGCGGTGGAGGGGGAATAATTTGGGAAAGTTTTGTGACCAAATTAGAAACAAGTCAAACTCAAACATTTTCCAAGGCTTTACATATCTTTGACTAGTGAAGGCAAGTGGTGTTTTTACCTACCAATCCAGTGTGGCTTTAGGCCAACTTTAAGAGCTTTGTACTGAGATACGGATTTTGCTGTGGGGAGACTGTCAGGTCACTGTCTACTGAGGTGCCCTGATAGTGGTAGCCGCTGACCCAGGGAGCTGAGAGATTCTGGTGCAAAGCACCAGGGATCAGGCTAGAGGTTGGTCAGGTACAGGCAGGTGGTTAGGGCAGGTGGCAAAAGTGCAGAAGTCAGAATCAAGTCAAGGCTAGACAGATATGTAGTCAGGAACAAGGCAAGGGTCAAATAGCAGATCAGGTCAGATAACACAAGCACCTTACTGCTCATGTACCAAGGGAGGGTTGAACATACTTACAGTATATACGGTATGTATCAGTAGGCACACATTGGCAGCACTTTAGTAGGAAATGTCTTTGTAGGAAACATTGGCTGGCACTTCACAGGGGAGCATACTTTGGCTGTCAGCGTAGTGGTTGCACACATTGGCTCACATAGTGGGGACTTCTTTTGATGGCATTGTATTGTACGTATAATTTATAATCTATGAAACAGAAACTTTCCATATACCTTGTATCCACTTCCTTACTTATAAGTTAGATGAGTTACTGCCTCCTCTAGCAGTGACCTGAGGAACGTTCTACCAATTCACTCAGCTGAGCTTAATGCAATGCAGTGTATGGCGGCTGAATATGAACTACATGCGGAGAGCTCATTAGCATTGCATTTGCATCTCATTATCTGTGAGGTCTGGCTACGCACTGTTACAGTATATTAATTAAGTCATATTAGGTTTACTCAGCTTAATGATTAGAGGCTTAGTGAATGGAGGATTTGCAGTAGCTTGACACTCGGTGATCTTAAAATCCATGAAGTTCTTTCCTGACCTATAATCCCCCTTCCAAAATGTAGCCATAAGTGAACAATGTGCTGTCAGATCTAAACATTGAGTGAATACATTAAAGAGAGTGAAAACAGTCCAAGGACGATCAAACGGAATATAAATATTTGCAAATAAAATTCTAATAGAATTTTTGTATTAAAATGCGGCTTTGAGCAGAGCAGAAGATAATGTGGAATACATTAGGTTGGTTATTAGTGAGTAACATCATGCAACATGTTATCTCTATTATCCCAAAAACATTTGAATCCCATGCTATACGTTCCATGTACGTTATGTTTCATGGTTTTCTACTGATCTAGGTAGTTTATCGGTTTACTGTCTTATTCTTGGTGGTCCAGTGGTTTACAACTTCATCCTTGGTAGTTCATTGGTATACTGTCTTATCCCTGGTAACCCAGTGGTTTACTGTATTATCCCTGGTGGGCCAGTGGTTTACTGTGTTATCCCTGGTAGTTCATTGGTTTACTGTATTATCCCTGGTGGGCCAGTGGTTTACTGTCTTATCCTGGGTAATTTATTGGTTTACTGCCTCAACCCTGTTGTTCTGGTGGTCTCGTCTGTCATAGTTTATTGGTTTATTGTCTTATCTCTTGTACCTTATTGGTGTACTGTATTTTTCCTGGTGGTCCAGTGGTTTACTATCTTATCTCTGGTAGTTCATTTGTGTACTGGTTTAATCCTAGTGGCCCAATGGTTTTATGTCTAATCCTTGATAGTTCAATGGTGTACAGTCTTATCTGTGGTGGCCCAGTGGTTTACTGGCTTATCCTTTATAATTCATTGGTTTAGTGTCCTATCCAGGGTGGCACAGTGGTTTACTGTCTTATCCCTAGTGGCCCAGTGGTTTACTGTCTTATCCCTGGTGTTCCAGTGGTTTACTGTCTTATCCCTGGTAGTTCATTGGTTTACTGTCTTATCCCTAATGGCCCAATGGTTTACTGTCTTATTCCTGGTGGCCCAGTGGTTTACTGTCTTATCCCTGGTGGCCCAGTGGTTTACTGTCTTATTCCTGGTGTCCCAGTGGTTTACTGTCTTATCCCTGGTGGCCCAGTGGTTTACTGTCTTATCCCTGGTGGCCCAGTGGTTTACTGTCTTATCCCTGGTAGTTCATTGGTTTACTGTCTTATCCCTAATGGCCCAATGGTTTACTGTCTAATCCTTGGTAGTTCAATGGTTTACTGTCTTATCCATGGTAGCCCAGTGGTTTACTGTCTTAAATCACTGGGCCACCAGGGATAAGACAGTAAACCACTGGACCACCATGGATAAGACAGTAAACCATTGGGCCACCATGGATAGGACAGTAAACCAATGAACTACCAGGGATAAGACAGTAAACCATTGGGCCACCATGGATAGGACAGTAAGCCATTGAACTACCAAGGATTAGACAGTAAACCACTGGGCCACTAGGGATAAGACAGTACACCAATGAACTACCAGAGATAAGACAGTAAACCACTGTTCATTCATTCACTGTCTAATCCTTGGTACTTCAATGGTTTACTGTCTTCTGCCTGGTGATCAGGTGGTTTACTGTCTCATCCCTGGAAGTTTACTGATGTAGTGTCATAACCCTGAGAGACTGAGATGATGCCCATGTCCCAGTGTACCTATCAGATAATAAGATGATGTCCATGTCCCAGTGTACTTATCAGACAATAAGATGATGATCATGCCCTAGTGTACCAAGCGATTAATTAGATGATGTCCATGTCCCAATGTACAATGGTGGATAATGATTTTTGTGGAAACATCAGAATTTTAGGATATATATATATATGTAAAATTTATAAAATATATATTTTTATTTAACTGGTTCCAGACTGTCTGTTGACTATAGCTGTCTGGACGGTCCATTCCTAACCCTGCGAGGTCATACACATACGTCCTTGCAAGCTTGCACGTTTAGGCTGCTGCACCAAATCGTGCAGCTGTAAAAAGTGGATGCCAGGTACTACTATAGCCGGACCCACCATAGGGAAGGCACGCATGATTTATTTCCGCCCCTGCCTGCCTGATCACTGTGTGCGCAGCTATGGGAGCTGCCATGATGCGGCTTCCCTCTGACCTAGTCACATGATTGCTAGGGGTCGGGAACTGTGTGACCTGTTGGGTCCTACAGAACCTAGATCAACAGTATACTGTAGGAGGCTGCATTCCTTCTGTAACTTGGGCTAATGTATATAAAAAAAAAGTTAAAATGAACTTGGGGGCACAATGTGTAAAAATAAAATTAAGAATAAGTAAAACGCTACACCACACTACATCATTTTGTAGCCCCCTCCCTGGGGATAAAAAACAGAGGGAAAACTATTTATTTTGTGCTATAAAAAAAAAAAAACATGAAAAATATGAAAAACAGACACATCTTCCCTCATTTTTTGTGTACATTTTCTCAGATATTAAAATACAAAAAAAAATGGAAAAATAAAAACCTAAATATAAAACTCTATTTTTCACTGAAAAAAGACGGAATAATTATTTGAATAACCCAAAGAAAAAAAAATTATCCTGTCCTAAACTAGGCAAAATACCCAGGTCCTGAAATGGTTAAATAAATAAAATATGTAATTAAAAAAAAAAAAACATAAAAAAATCTACCAAATGCCAGTTTACAAGTTGGTCATATTTTTTGATGATGCTTTACCTTTGAAGTTTCTTGTATCTTCTGCTGCTACTGTATGTGATTTCTTGGTCTGTTTCCCTTTAATGAATCTGTTTCTAATTGCCATACTTCAGGGTGTATTCTGTATTACATAGTTTGCATTACAAGCCTTCACCAGCTATAGAATATTTCTATCATTAATGATCAGCTCCAACTTTTTTTCACCTTACCATTATTTTTACCTTGACCTGTTCTTTTTAGAGAAATCTTTCATGTCTTCATTAACATGGGATTCAAGAACTTCTGAATATAATCACCCAAAAAATGTAACAGATACCATTTGATCAAATCCATAGTTTGTCTTTTAAAATGTACCTGATGTTTGTATATTAGGCTGTACACTAATGTTATAATGTTATTACTGATCATCAGTTCATACATTTTTTATACCATTTGCTCACTAAGGTTCAATTCATTCAGGCCCCCATGTTTGCTGCAGGTAAAATGGCCCATGTGAAGGCCACATTTTACCAAAGTTACTGAAAACACTGCATCATGGTGATCAGCAACCCCAATTTCAAAAGAGTTGAGATACTGTGTAAAGAAAACAAAAATGCAATGACCATATTTTATTTGCCATAGAATGCATATCAGAAGGTGAAAGTTACACGATAGAATATAGAACACATATCAGAAGGTGAAAGTTACACAATAGAGCACATATCAGAAGGTGAAAGTTACACAATAGAACATAGAACACATATCAGAAGGTAAAAGTTACACAATAGAACTTAGAACACATATCAGAAGGTGAAAGTTACACAATAAAATATACAACACATATCAGAAGGTGAAAGTTACACAATAAAATATACAACACATATCAGAAGCTGAAAGTTACACAATAGAACGTAGATCACATATCAGAAGGTGAAAGTTACACAATAAAATATAGAACACATATCAGAAGGTGAAAGTTACACAATAAAATATAGAACACATATCAGAAGGTAAAAGTTACACAATAGAACTTAGAACACATATCAGAAGGTGAAAGTTACACAATAAAATATACAACACATATCAGAAGGTGAAAGTTACACAATAAAATATACAACACATATCAGAAGGTGAAAGTTACACAATAGAACATAGAACACATATCAGAAGCTGAAAGTTACACAATAGAACGTAGATCATATATCAGAAGGTGAAAGTTACACAATCGATCACATATCAGAAGGTGAAAGTTACACAATAGAACATATAATGGATATCAGAAGGTAAGAGCTATACAATAGAACATAGAACACATATCAGAAGGTGAAAGTTACACAATAGAACACATATCAGAAGGTGAAAGTTACACAACAGAACACATATAAGAAGGTAAGAGTTACACAATAGAACTTAGAACACATCACAAGGTGAAAGTTCACAATAAATTATAGAACACATATCAGAAGGTGAAAATTACACAATAGAACATAGATCACATATCAGAAGGTGAAAGTTACACAATCGATCACATATAAGAAGGTGAAAGTTACACAATAGAACATAGAATGGATATCAGAAGGTAACAGCTATACAATAGAACATAGAACACATATCAGAAGGTGAAAGTTAAACAATAGACCTTTTGAACACATATCAGAAGGGGAAAGTCACAGAATACAATGTAGATAACATATCAGAAGGTGAAAGTTACACAATGGAATGTAGATCACATGTCAGAAGGTAAAAGTTACACAATAGAACATAGAACACATAACAGAAGGTGAAAGTTACACAATAGAACATAGAACACATAACAGAAGGTGAAAGTTACACAATAGAATGTAGATAACATTTCAGAAGGTAAAAGTTACACAATAGAACATAGAACACATAACAGAAGGTGAAAAATCACACAACAGAATGTAGATAACATATCAGAGGCTGAAAGTTACACAATAGAACATACAACACATATCAGAAAGTCAGACACTTCACCATTTCATGTGAAAACACTAATGTGCCGTGGACTGCAGTCTTAGTGACAAACCTTCACTACCTGATTGGGCATGGAGAATAAGCCAGGGACAGATGTATATTTCTACATTGAGGTGCCTCAATGTGGTCCCTGTGTTCGGAGAAATGCAGTACAGTACAGCCTTGGCAACGCGTCCCACTCACAATCAATTACATTGGCTCCGGGGGGAAAATGCATAATAAAATCAAAACATATTAAAATTCATTACTGTAAAAAGCCATATATAAAAATACAGGTAATACCCCCCGCCTGAAGGTTGTACAAACAATCTTATAATTGGCATCAAACAGTTTCTCATGCCGAAGATATTCATAGCGTAAAGATTATTATTAGCAGAAAATAAGAGTTCCTTTTGTACAACCCACATAAGCCCATGTAGAAACCCAAGCAAACTACATATATAATGTTACAATTAATTTAGCTCTGAATTCTATTTTTGGTCTTCCTAAAATCTGTCTCATCACCATGGTCATGTTTAAGAGACAATGTAAGGAAAGTTCAACGTCTGGTTTTTCAATCCTAGAAAAGATTAGGTGAAAGGGCGGAGTCCAAAATCGCTATCTTACTAGACACAAATCTTATCCTGATATTAGATGCTTGCAAATAGGGATGAGCAAACCAATTCGGAAAAACAGATTTGATCCAAATTTTGCAAAGATTTTGGGTTCAGACCAAAAAAAAAACTTATGGAGTTCGTCACCCACAAAACATAGTTTGTTGTGAGGTCTCCTAAGTGAAGGCCAAGGACATTAAAAATAACAAGTAGTTATACTCACCTTGCCCCACCTCTCCTGGGTGTCCAGAGGTCCCCCCGACATCCTCTTTTGGACTCTGGCTGATATCACTCACTCCTCGGTCTCCATTTTGACCCAGCATCATGAGGTCTGCACCCCAGGCAACCTCTGCGGTCCAACCACAGGCCTCAGCAGTGACCTTGGAGAGTGTGACGTCAGCCAGAGGCTGGAAGAAGCCTGAAGAAGGCTCCAGGGAACCGCTGGATGGCCAGGAGAGGTGAGGCAAGGTGCTCCAGTTCCTGAACAAGTTCAGCCCACAATGAACCAGTTAGCCAAACATCCAAAAGTTATAACTTGCAGATTGGTGGGGGTCGACTGCTGAATGCCCCTATCGACAAGGAGAATGGGGGAATTTTGTCCCCTGTTCTGAATGGAGTGGTGGATGAGACAGACATGTGCCGCTTCATTCAATTCAATGAGAACGCCAAAGATAGCTGAACTACAAAACTTTCCTGTTCTCCCGAATATTGGTGTCTCAGTGGTCTGAGCCCCAGTGATATGAAAGCTATGTCATAACTTCATAAGACGGGAATACTCCCATGTAATTATGAAGTCTCTTGTGTAGCACACTGCTATCTTTGGATAGAGGATAACTTTTTGTTATGGGAATATGTCTTTAAGTGTAACTATAGAGTCTCCTATAGAGATGGGTGAATCGGTTCGAAAAACAAACCAGATTTGACCTAAATAGTCCAATAGTCTTGGTCATAACAATTATACTTTCCTCACCTTTTCTGGGCTTCCTCATGGTGTCCGTGGTTCTCTCCGAATGTCGTGAGGTTCACACATCTCCCCAAGGGTGCTTTCAATCTTGTCACAAAAAGATGGAGTACTACTGTAATTTTAGTAACTAGAAGTTGCAGTAGAAGCACCTGCGGGGTCACAATGCGACTGTTCATTTACATTGGTTCCTGAGTTGCAGGGCAACATGGTAGTCTTTGGTTGCATGATGGCCAACGGTCGCCACGTAGCCCTAGCCTTAATGATGAGTACCTGTTCCTTCAAGTGGATGAAAACATTGAACAAGGCTGGTTGATGTATCTGAGTTTGTATTGTGTATATACACACATATGTGATAATAAATATTCTAACACCAACCGTCTGCCCCCACTGCTGTACTAGTCCTACCAGAAAGCACGATCACCAAGTTACCTTCTCTATGTTCCCTGCTTTTCCATTCTGCCATGTACGTTCACTTACTGATGCTCCTGCTGGGTCTGGTCTGCCTGTAGGGTAGGCATGAGATCCCTTCTTACTACTTAAAGAGGACCTTTCACCATCTCCACCAACTCCAACTCTTTGCATCTCTCAGTAGGCGCCGCTCTACTCATTTCTGCACAGTTGGAATTTTTTTCTCTAGCCCCCACCATTCCTGAGCAATCAGTGCAGTTAGTTTCAGCACCCATTATGCTAATTAGGCATTCTCCTTTGAGGTGGGCGGTACTTCACTGGAGCAGATAGGTGGGCAGGTCCAAAACTAACTGTAGACAACTTAATTAACATATTAGGTGCCGAAACTAACTGCATTGATTGATCATGAATGGTGGGGGCTAGAGAAAAATTTCAGTGGAAGAGCAGCTATTGAAGGATGTAAAGAGTTGTAGTTGATGGAGATGGTAAAAGGTCCTCTTTAAAGGGCCAGCACATGATGGTAAACCTTCCCCAGCCTATGGGTATAAAGTCTGCTTCACCTGCCACACCCTGCCATTACGAGTTTGAGTCTTCTTAAAGTGACAGCAACCATTAAACTTCTGTACTAATGTTTTTACTAATTTGAATTGCTCGCATTTTAATTTGAGATTGATTGATTGAGATCTGTGATTGTCTCATTTAAAGGGGAACTACCCATGGGACTCCCCCCTCTTCCCTTCAGCCTCAGTGGGGTCCTCCAGGGAAACACATGCACATATTTTGTAGGTTCTCATCTTGCTTACATGAATTTCTTCCCATACTGCAAAATAAAAAATAAAACAAAGACATTTTTTGATAGGGAAATTAGATTGTGAGCCCCATTTATATTTCACAAAATAATCTTTTCTAATAAAAATAATGTAGTCCACGGGGGCCACGGGTAGGGCCACTGGCATTTGAATTGACACTACATGATGGATGGTTGAAAGCAAAAATCTGTATGTCCCTCTCATCCAGTCTCTCTACATACAATATGGATATGGTGTGGGAATGGCTGTAAATGCATTTCATAGGTGAAGTACAGGACAATTCACTGCCCGAGGCAGGTCGATGCCCTGGAGATGACAGCATGACATGTTACATTGGTATATTATCCCAGCACATCACCATTATTCCCCATGAACATAATATATAGAAGATGTTATATAATATTTTATCTTTTTATGATATTGTAAACTATTGTTTGCCTTGTCATTTTGTATATAAACTCCCATACTTGAGATTTCCTCATTACCCGAGAAGACGACATATTATGTATCATTATAAAATCCCACACAGTCCTTTGTTCCTAATCTCTTTTGAAATGGAATTTATCATCGGAAAATGACACAAAATAGAAACTTTTTATTTTATTATATTTTTTTTAATCATTTTTGGTGTCATTACAAATCTTGAAAAATTGGAGTTTTCACACTGGATAGTAGAGCAGACGCAATAGGCTGAAATTTCTTCTCGTAAGGGCACTGATGCTAGGCTTACATGAGCGTTGGGGTCTCCGACGTTTGAGTCCACATTGGAAGAGTGAAGAAATCAGGCGATACCTTTTAGAGGCTAACTGAGTATATTTATAAGTAAGCTTTCAGGAGTACTCGCTCCCTTCATCAGACATGGTGTGATACAAGAACTGAAAATTCACAGATTTTTATACACATGGTTTTCAAAGCATTTTGGATTCTTTAAAAAAATGCAATCTAAGTAGAGAAGTTATTTACAACAGGTCAAAAAAACAGTCTGGAAACTTGTGGTGCGTGACGGAGGGATCAGTAATTCTTGCTGTTATCTGTTTGCTATCAGGAGGTGATTTGTGTCCCTCACAGGTCATACATAGTTTGATTTGAAGCTGGCATGAATATTGAGTTCAGTTCATGGTTCATGCATAGTGTGACATGAAGCTGGCATGAATATTAAGTCCAAATTGCAGAGTTTGAAATTTTTGCATAAATTTATACTCCCATTCTTTTCTTTTCTCCTGCGTCTTAAAATGTCCCATTATGGCAGAAATGGAAGGAACATATTTATCAACATGCGCCACCAAACCTATGATTTACCTTCGTTATATCGATGATATCCTTGTCATCTGGACTGCAGGTGAGGAGGCCCTACTTCAATTCCATAATGACTTCAATGACTTTCACCCGACCATCAACCTTAAACTTAGCTATTCAGGGAGTGAAATTCACTTTCTGGATACCACAATATACATTAAAGACCACCGGCTACTCACATCGATATACCACAAACCCACAGACAGAACAGCCTACCTGAGAAACGACAGCTTCCACCCCAAGCACACAAGACAATCTATAATCTACAGCCAGGCTATACGATACAATCGTATTTGCTCCGACAAAACAGACCTGGACAAGCACCTCCTGGATCTGAGGATGAAATTTCTCAGACTGGGATACAAACCAAAAGTAACAGACAACCAATTGAACAAAGCGGCAGCCATTAACAGAGACAGTCTGCTCACATATAGAGAGACCCAGAAAGATGCCCGAGTGCCCCTAGTAGTCACCTACAACCCACAGCTGGAGATCCTACGAAGGATTGCCAAGGAGCTCCAACCTGTGCTACATAGGGACAACAGACTCAAGGACATATTTCCAGTCCCCCCTCTCCTTTCCTTTCGACAACCACCAAACCTGAGGCGTATTATTGTCCGGAGTGCCCTGAAGGACCCAACTGAAAATGGCACCTCACCTTGCCTACATAAAAGGTGCATGACCTGCAAGCACATCCACACCGCTGACAGTGTACCTATCCCACAGTCACAACAGGTGCGCAGAATTAGGGGGACATTTTCCTGCAGGTCTTCCAATGTGGTGTACCTCATAATGTGTGTGCAATGTCCCACCACAGGCCTCTATGTGGGGGAAACAGGGCAGAGACTCAGTCAACGAATGAACTCACACAGATCCACCATTAATAACAGCAGAACCGATCTCCCAGTGGCCGCACATTTCTCCGGAGAAAACCACTCTATTGAAGATTTGCGGGTTGTGGTTTTAATGGGACATTTTAAGACACAGGAGAAAAGAAAAGAATGGGAGTATAAATTTATGCAAAAATTTCAAACTATGCAATTTGGACTCAATATTCATGCCAGCTTCAAATCAAACTATGTATGACCTGTGAGGGACACAAATCACCTCCTGATAGCAAACAGATAACAGCAAGAATTACTGATCCCTCCGTCACGCACCACAAGTTTCCAGACTGTTTTTTTGACCTGTTGTAAATAACTTCTCTACTTAGATTGCATTTTTTTAAAGAATCCAAAATGCTTTGAAAACCATGTGTATAAAAATCTGTGAATTTTCAGTTCTTGTATCACACCATGTCTGATGAAGGGAGCGAGTACTCCTGAAAGCTTACTTATAAATATACTCAGTTAGCCTCTAAAAGGTATCGCCTGATTTCTTAACTCTTCCACTACTTTCAATGGCTAACACGGTACAACATTATACTACTGAGTCCACATTGGGAATTGAAAGTTGGAGAACCTGTCCGCTTAAGGCTAAGGCCCCCATAGCGGGCCACAGTGAAAAAACGCTGTGGGAAAAAAAATAGTGGAAACTTATTGTGGTTTTTCCCACAGTGCAGTTTTTACTCTGCAGACTTCCTGCTTCAATTATACCTATACAGAAACCGCCAGGTAAAATTGACATGCTGCGATTTCCAAAAAAACTCTAACCAGCCATGATGTCCTTATTGTGGTTGGGTTATCTTCTCATACATGTAGTGTCCTCCTGATACCAGCCGATGTCCTTATTGTGTCCGGGTTATCCTCCGTGTGTCCCCCTGATAACCAGCCATGATGTCCTTATTGTGTCCGGGTTATCTTCTCATACATGTAGTGTCCTCCTGATAACCAGCCATGATGTCCTTATTGTGGTCGGGTTATCTTCTCATACATGTAGCGTCCTCCTGATAACCAGACATGATGTCCTTATTGCCCTTATTGTATCCGGGTTATCTTCTCATACATGTAGTGTCCCTGCCTGATAACCACAATATGATATGTCCACAATAAGAAAATCATGAACAGGTTTTAGGTTTCTGACAAGTCCCAGACCATAGAAAGTTCCTGCATTCATGGTCGAATCTATTGGCAACCAATGAAGATAAAAGATTGTTATTGAAAATCTTTAAAATTCATCAAATATGTTAATATTTATATTTGCAAAAATGTTTAACTCTTATTTGTCTGCAAATATAAATATGGTTATTTTTCCTTTAACAGCTTTGCTGTATAGATTGGGACAGACATCATCTCCTTGATATTACAGAGTTGGCAAGCTAAAGGCGTTTTACAGGCAAATTGCAAAATCTAGGGGGGCCTGGGGATGGACTAATGTAAAAAAATAAGTAAGACTCACCTACTCCTGGTCGTCCTTCTTGTCCTTATACCTTATACTGTTGCTGTGTACAACAGCTTGATGCTTTCATATATTAAATAGGAAGTTTCTATCCCACACCAATACCACTCTGTATGAAAGAGAGTAAGACCAGGTTCACACTTGCACTGTGTGACCGTTCTGGGATTCCGTCCCCCATTGCACTTGAAGAATGCGGAGAGAAAAGTCCTCCAAGCTAGACTTCTCTCTTTGCATTTTTTAGGTGGAAACCTGGTGGACCCCATTATATTCTAACCACTTTTTAAGCGTTTCGGGTTTCCATTTTTCAGGTCCCCAAGTGGACTAAACAATGGAAACCCAAGCACAGGTGTGAACCTAGCATAATGCAGCAGATTCTCCTCTACTGTCTGTGCGCAGTGCATGGAGACATCTTACCAGCTAATTTCCACCCAACAGCTCTGAGACCTAAAGATGGTAGTTTTCCCCTCTGCAGACTCTAAAAAAATGAATGATTATAAGTCACATTCTGTACTGTAATATTGTTGAAAGGTTAGGTAGTGTACACTTCAAGTACTGTATTATTAGCATTATTTCGACCCATGTGGTAAACTGAAATAGGGGGCTTCAATCTAAATCCTCCCACAAGGCACCGAACAACTAAAGTCAGACTCTGCCCCTTATCAGCATCCCAACCTAAGACTTGAACAGTCTAGGACAGACTGGTTGTTCTCTAAGGACTTACTGTCTAACAACCACGTATCAAACTTGTCATGGTCAACCAGTGTCGTAACCAGTCTGTTCCGGGTTAACACCAAAGAATAGCTGTTTGGTGGCCTTCATAGGCCATTCCCAGCACAATTGGACCAGTTGTGATTAAAAAGATTGAAGATTAAAAAAATAATTAACAATGAAATTTTTCTGCCTGTCTACCAGTCAAATTCTGTAGGTCCCTGCAGGGCTGGTTCTCTGTCTAGGCCCCAGTGAAATTTCATCCATGCAAAAATAATGCTATGTGATGTGTCAACCAGTTGCCCCAGGCCACAATGAAATCTGGCTACCTGTCTATATATGAGCCGCAGGCATTCAACATTTGACCATATGGTACCCTGTTATGGCGCCTCTCTAATATGGTGTCCATTGAACCATGGGACTGACAAAAAAAAAAAAAAAAAAACTCTACGTCTACATATGAAATCGGAGGCATATAACAGCATGGTAGGCCTCATAGACCTCTGTGGATACCATGATATGGTTCTGATCATCTGAGATGGTACAGAGCTGTAGTATGGCAGTATGCAGAGCTGTAATACAGTAGTACATGGGTCTATGGAGCAATCCTTACTCATTCTCAATTCACTCCCTACTAATCATTTACATCCAACGATAGTTTTGTTCCACTCTTTACACTTTCCGTACTTAGGTGAATTTCGGTCAACTTTCAAAGCAAATGTCTAGATGAAGAGCTTCAACTTTTTGAAAGAGTTCATTGAACTCCGTTGTGTTCTGTAGAAGAGTAAAATCCCTGGATTATTCAACCATGCACAAGGAGATCAAAACACCAGAGCAGTTCACTGAACTTTGGAAGACCAAATGTCCAACAGCCGATACTGACTGCACGAAACGTCTAGATGTGTAGATGAAAACTGCATACAAGAAGCAAAATGGCCTGAACACATCAAAAGATATATCTCCAGCATCTGACATCTACGCTCTGGTGTAGGCATCATTCCAAGTGCATATGCATTAGTGAAATGCATATCAGCAGGACATTACAAGTAACCCTACGGCCCCACATCAAAACTTGGAATAGGTCCCCACTTCACCACAAGTACCTGCAACAGCAATTTCAGAATATGGAGGCTTTAATGGTTATTTTGATCTTCATCATGCCCAGGACTAAGGCAGATAGTGATGTCATACTACAGTGATGTCACCATATTGGGATAATGTGCACAGTGATGTCAGAGGAAAAAAAAGATAATAATAATAATAATAATTAATAATAATAATAATAGTCCTTTAATAGTCCCACAGTGGGGAAATTCAGTGTGTTACAGCAGCAAAGATAAGATAAGCAGATACAAATACAAATACAACATGTACAGGAATGTTCCAAGGTGAGAGGCATTACATTAATAGCAGACAGACAGATAGGACGTAGCAGGGGGGGGGGGGATATAACAGGCAGAGAGATATTTCAGTTCTCTGTATGTAATGATCTCCGCTTAGGTCGGTGTTGGTTGTACAGCCTAACCGCGGTGGGGAGGAAAGACTTCTGATAGCGCTCCTTCTCACACCTAGGGTGGAGCAGTCGGTCACTGACAGTACTGCCCAGCGCGATCACAGTCTCATGCATGGGATGGGAGTTATTCTCCCGCATGGAGCTCACCACGGACAGTATCCTTCTGTCACCCACCACCTGCACTGGGTCCAGTGGGCCCCCCAGGACAGAGCTGGCCCTTCTAATCAGCTTGTCAAGTTTATTTCTGTCCCTGGTTGATATACTGCTCCCCCAGCAGGCCACTCCAAAGAAGATGGCTGATGCCACTACCGAGTTGAAGAAAGTCCTAAGAAGTGCCCCCCGGATTCCAAAGGCTCTCAGCTTCCTAAGCAGGTAGAGCCTGCTGTGGCCCTTCCTGTACAGGGCCTCCATATGATCTGCCCAGTCCAGCTTATTATTAAGGAGCAGACCCAGGTACTTATAGGTGTTCACAATCTCGATGCCCGTCCCCAGGATGTCCACTGGTTTTGGAGGGCATCTGCCTTTACGGAAGTCCACCACCATCTCCTTGGTCTTCCCCGCGTTAATCTTCAGGTGGTTCTGGTGGCACCAGTCCACAAAAAACCGGTTCAATTCTCTGTACTCCTTGTCATCATCGTCTGTGATGAGGCCTACTATTGCAAAGTCGTCAGAATACTTCTGTAGGTAGCAGATGGATGAGTTGCACCTAAAATCAGCAGTGTATAGTGTGAAGAGGAAAGGGGCGAGAACCGTACCCTGAGGTGCCCCCGTATTACAGATCACGGTACCTGACACACAGTCATGTGCACAGTGATGGTACAATAATGGGTTAATGTGCATAGTGACGTCACAGCAATGGGATAGTGTATATAGCGATATCACAATAATAAGATCATAAGCATAGTGAAATCACAATAATGATAATATGCGCATAGTGATGTCACAATAATGGGATAATGTGAATAATGATGTCACAATGATAGCATGATGTACATACTGATGTCACAATAATGGAATAACATGCATAGTGATGTCACAATAATGGGAAAATACGCATAATCATATCAAATAAGGGATAATGTACATAGTGATGTCACAATAAGGGAAAATGTGCATAGTGATGTCACAATAAGGGATAATGTGCATAGTGATGTCAGAATAAGGGATAATGTGCATAGTGATGTCAGAATAAGGGACAATGTGCATAGTGATGTCACAATGATGGGATAATGTATATAGTGATTAAACAAAAATGGGATATTGCTCATAGTGATGTCACAGTAATTGGATAATATGTATAATGATGTCACAGTAATGGGATAATGTGAATAATGATATCATAATGATAGCATGATGTGTACAGTAATACCTTGAATATTCGCGAGGTTAGGTTCCAGAACCAGTCGCGGATCGCGAGGAATCGCGAATATTTGGTGCAAGCACTTAAATGCTAATTTATGCTTATTTCCCCCCTTATATAACCCCTAAATATCATTAACGTTACCCCTACAGTACTGTACTGCACGTATACCAATTCATTTGCTGCCGTTTGCACATATGCACAATAAAAATACGGTACTTAAAAAAAAAAAAATACTATAGTGTGGGTACTCACCAGTGATGCTGTACTTTCTGAATTGAAGATACTGTACGATGTAATGATGAATTAGCTGTGCAGTACGGTGAAAGTGTACAGTATTGAAAATTACTGCACAGCGCACTTGAGGACTTATTGCTTCGCAGAGTCCCCCTCTTCAGGTGGAGGAGACTCTTCTGTGGGAGCTTCTTGTGGTGACGGTTCGTGTGAGGGTTTGGGTCTCTGATCAAAGAACCAAGTTATTTTGCTCTGTTGCTGCTGTTTTTTCATGGTAGTGTAGAGGGTTTTGTATGTCTCCATGACTGAATTTAAACCATTTGTCGTTTTCAGAGCACGTTCAAAATAGGGATCCCACTCTTCTATGTAGGATTGCAACTGTTGTTGAGTCCTCAAGATTATTCCAAGACGATCAATTGAAAGACCTTCATCCTCCTCTTGTTCTTGAACTGATTCCTCTTCCTCTTCACTTGCTGACTTGGTCAGCTCAAGCAAGTCATTATCTGTCATGGGGTCAGAGTGGGCATCTATGAGTGTGTTGACTTCTTCTTCGGTGCAATCATCAAATCCTTCACCCCCAAGTAATTTTGCCAGTCTCACAGCCTTGTTAACAGCCTCATTGTGAATCTCTTCTGGTGAGAAGCCATTGTAGTCGTGGACTGCATCTGGCCACAGTTTTTTCCAGCATGATTTGAGAGTTTCAGGTTTCATATCTTTGAGAGCAGACTGAATTATTGAAAGGCAAGATGCTATGGTGAATTTCTTCCAGTATTCTTTTAAGGTGAAGTCCTCCATCATATCCATTGCATTAACAAGATGTTGCAGAGAGTTGCGTGTGTAGAGGGCCTTAAAAGCACAGATCACGCCTTGGTCCATAGGTTGTATGAGGGAGGTTGTATTGGCAGGCAGGAATTCGATCTGCACACCATCATAGGACAGATCTAGGGGGTGCCCTCCGACATTGTCCATGAGTAGCAACACCTTAAATTCAAGACCTAGGTTGAGAAGGTAATTCTCCACTTCAGGGATGAAACACCGGTGGAACCAGTCGGATGCTATAACTTTGGTTACCCAGGCCTTGGGGTTATGCATCCAGTAGACAGGCAGGGCATTCTTATTCTTGTTTTTTAGGGCCCTGGGGTTTGCAGACTTATAAATCAGGCCTGGTTTCAGTAAGTGGCCAGGATCAGTCCCACACATAATGAGTGTGACTCTGTCCTTTTGTGCCTTAAATCCAGGAGCTTTGGCCTCTTCCTTCATCAGGTATGTTCTCGATGGCATTTTCTTCCAGAATAATCCAGTCTCATCCATGTTGAAGACCTGTTCAGGCATGTATCCCTTCTCCTGGATGATTTGTTTGAAGATATCCGGATACCTCTCTGCGGCTCCTATGTCAGCAGATGCAGCCTCTCCATGCAATCTCACACTCTTCAGGTTATAACGCCTTGAAAACTTTTCAAACCAACCCCTGCTGGCCTGAAAACTTCCAGGGTCTGGTGTTTTCGATGTTCCTGGCTGCGAGTCTTGTTTATCTTCTTCAACAAGCTTCTTATACAGATTTAAAGCCTTCTCCCGAATCACATTGGGATGTCCTTTTAACGGCAGTCTTCAATCCATATTGAAAGAGCAGATTCCATTTTAACAATGTACGGGTCTCTTTTGGTAGAAACCTGCTTTGCTGCTTGCAGGTAGCTTTTGGAGACCATTTTTCTAATTTCAGCCTCTTTACTCTTTATAGAGCGTATGGTGCTTTCATTCACGCCATATTGACGTCCAACGCTGGTAGCCGTCTCGCCAGTTTTCATCAAATCTAAAACTTTTACTTTTTCCTGTAGTGTCATCACCTTTTTCTGACGCTTAGGAAGACTAGGAGCCTTAGAAAGCTTGGACCGTTTAGGCATTTTTTTCAGAAAAAAAAACTTTTACCATACGGAAAAGGCGCGTGTTGAACTGAGGTGTGGCTTCGCTCATACCCTAGTACAGTACGTACACAAAGCATCCGAGCTAAAACCAATCAGGAACAAGGAAAGCTTGTAGCGTGCTGCGTGATTGGTTACAGTACTTTCAACCGTTCCAGCCAATAGTGTGTCATCATGGAGCCTATGTCATTGCTCATACCCAAACCGCAAATTTCGCAGATCTGTGGAAAAATCGCAAATGCATATGTCTTAGGTTCCAAAGAAAATATCGCGAGTAGGTGAATCCGCGAATTCAGAAACGCGAATGCAAGAGGTATTACTGTATACTGATGTCACAATAAGCGATAATGTGCATAACAATGTCACAATAATGGAATAACAAACAGTGATGTCATAATAATGATATAACGTACATAATGATGTCACAATAATGGGATAATGTGAATAGTGAGGTCACAATGATGGGATAATGTATATAATGATTAAACAATAATGGGATATTGCTCATAGTGATGTCACAGTAATGGCATAATGTACATAGTGATGTCACGATGGGATAATGTGCATAGTGATGTCACAATAATGGGTTAATATGCATAAGGATGTAAAAATAAGGGATAATGTAGACAGTGATGTCACAACGGGGCAGGGATAATGTGCATAGTGATGACACAATGATGGGATAATGTTATAACAATAATAATAATGATATAACAATAATGAGATCATATGCATAGTGACAATAATGGGATAATGTGCAAAATGATGTCACGATGATAGCATAATATGCATACTGATGTCACAATGGTAAATTAATAATGTGTATAGTGATGTCACAATAATGGGATAATGTACATAGTGATGTCACAGTGGTAGGGTAATGTCCATAGTAAAGCTGGTGCATTCTGACTTGAGCCACCATCCATTATTAGGAAAATGCAAGTTGTTTGTTTCTTTAAGACAACAAGAAATGTAGAAATCTATGGAGCAGAGATCTTTGGCTTTGGTGAATATTTTAGTTTTCCCCATAGGAAGTGAATTAACATTCAGATCATGGCTGTAAAAAGTTTGGAAGGCGTTCAGATGATATATTATTCATATGCCGCTTTATTCAGCACAGTCGGTGCAGTTTCATAGCACGGTGGATCTGCAATTATTTGGTCAGATGACCACTAAGTATTTTCATGGAATTTTGAGGAGAAACAAACTTAAGCGGTGCGAGGTAGATACAGTATAGAAATCATCCAAAAAATTAGGAATTATCCATTAATATCTAGGCCTCTCATATTACCATAAATGTTGGACTAGAAATGAGGGCACAATACAGTGCAAAAGTCAGAAGTACAGTATGAGCTTGGTGAGTAGGAATGGAATGGAAGACTACGCAGGTCTATAATGTACATAGTAGATGAGGTTGGATGAAGACCCAGGCCCATCAGATGTTGATCCAGAGGTTGGCAAAAACCCCATGAAGCTGATACCAATTGCCCCATGTCAGGGGAAAAGAATACCTTCCTGACTCCAAATCAGGATCAATGCGTCTTTACCTAAATCAAAACCCCATAACCCGTAATATTTTTCTGCTCGAGAAAGGCCTCCAGGCCCCCTATGAGCTTGCACAATGAGTCCACCATCACCACATCCTGTGGCAGTCAGTTCTATAGCCTCACTGCTCTTACAGTAAGGATTCCCCATCTATGATGGTGATGAAATGTTCTCTCCTCCAGACGTAGAGGATGTCCCCTTGTCACTGTCCCTGGCCTAGGAGTAAAAAGAGCATTAGAAAGTTCTTTTAGCCGTCCCTTCATGTATTTGTGCATTGTTATTAGATCTCCCTGGAGACGTCTTTTTTCTAAACTTAACCCCAAGTTTGTTAATCTGTCCTCTAATTATCTTGGTCGCCCTTCTCTGCTCTCCCCTAGTTCGGTTATGTCCTTCTTGTACACTGGGGCCCAAAATTGCACTCAAAAGTCTATGTGTGGCCGTACCAATGATTTGTATAGAGGGATAACTATGTTCTTGTCATGGTTGCCTATGTCTCTTATAGGGCAACAGCAGCCTAGTGAGTGCAGCTCTGGAGTATAATACAGGATGTAACTCAGGATCAGTACAGGATAAGTAATGTAATGTATGTACACAGTGACTGTACCAGCAGAATAGTGAGCGCAGCTCTGGAGTATAATAGGGGGGGGGTCAGGTGTATTATTTTCCGGTACTTCCAGCAGATGTGGTGCGCTCTGGTATAATACAGGATGTAACTCAGGATCAGTACAGGATAAGTAATGTAATGTATGTACACAGTGACTGTACCAGCAGAATAGTGAGTGCAGCTCTGGAGTATAATAAAGGATGTAACTCAGGATCAGTACGGGATAAGTAATGTAATGTATGTATACAGTGACTGTACCAGCAGAATAGTGAGTGCAGCTCTGGAGTATAATACAGGATGTAACTCAGGATCAGTACAGGATAAGTAATGTAATGTATGTACACAGTGACTGTACCAGCAGAATAGTGAGTGCAGCTCTGGAGTATAATACAGGATGTAACTCAGGATCAGTACAGGATAAGTAATGTAATGTATGTACACAGTGACTGTACCAGCAGAATAGTGAGTGCAGCTCTGGAGTATAATACAGGATGTAACTCAGGATCAGTACAGGATAAGTAATGTAATGTATGTACACAGTGACTGTACCAGCAGAATAGTGAGTGCAGCTCTGGAGTATAATACAGGATGTAACTCAGGATCAGTACGGGATAAGTAATGTAATGTATGTACACAGTGACTGTACCAGCAGAATAGTGAGTGCAGCTCTGGAGTATAATAAAGGATGTAACTCAGGATCAGTACGGGATAAGTAATGTAATGTATGTACACAGTGACTGTACCAGCAGAATAGTGAGTGCAGCTCTGGAGTATAATAAAGGATGTAACTCAGG
Organism: Leptodactylus fallax; assembly: GCA_947044405.1. Taxonomy (NCBI): domain Eukaryota; kingdom Metazoa; phylum Chordata; class Amphibia; order Anura; family Leptodactylidae; genus Leptodactylus; species Leptodactylus fallax. The sequence goes on along the minus strand of CAMRHE010000133.1, from coordinate 3,252,023 downwards.
ATCAGTACGGGATAAGTAATGTAATGTATGTATACAGTGACTGTACCAGCAGAATAGTGAGTGCAGCTCTGGAGTATAATACAGGATGTAACTCAGGATCAGTACAGGATAAGTAATATAATGTATGTACACAGTGACTGTACCAGCAGAATAGTGAGCGCAGCTCTGGAGTATAATACAGGATATAACTCAGGATCAGTACAGGATAAGTAATGTATGTACACAGTGACTGTACCAGCAGAATAGTGAGCGCAGCTCTGGAGTATAATACAGGATGTAACTCAGGATCAGTACAGGATAAGTAATGTAATGTATGTACACAGTGACTGCACCTGCAGAATAGTGAGTGCAGCTCTGGAGTGTAATACAGGATGTAACTCAGGATCAGTACAGGATAAGTAATGTAATGTATGTACACAGTGACTGCACCAGCAGAATAGTGAGCACAGCTCTGGAGTATAATACAGGATGTAACTCAGGATCAGTACAGGATAAGTAATGTAATGTATGTACACAGTGACTGCACCAGCAGAATAGTGAGTGCAGCTCTGGAGTATAATACAGGATGTAACTCAGGATCAGTACAGGATAAGTAATGTAATGTATGTACACAGTGACTGCACCAGCAGAATAGTGAGCGCAGCTCCGGAATATAATACAGGATGTAACTCAGGATCAGTACAGGATAAGTAATGTAATGTATGTACACAGTGACTGCACCTGCAGAATAGTGAGTGCAGCTCTGGAGTATAATACAGGATGTAACTCAGGATCAGTACAGGATAAGTAATGTAATGTATGTACACAGTGACTGTACCAGCAGAATAGTGAGCGCAGCTCTGGAGTATAATAGAGGATGTAACTCAGGATCAGTACAGGATAAGTAATGTAATGTATGTACACAGTGATTGCACCAGCAGAATAGTGAGCGCAGCTCCGGAGTATAATACAGGATGTAACTCAGGATCAGTACAGGATAAGTAATGTAATGTATGTACACAGTGACTGTACCAGCAGAATAGTGAGCGCAGCTCCGGAGTATAATACAGGATGTAACTCAGGATCAGTACAGGATAAGTAATGTAATGTATGTACACAGTGACTGTACCAGCAGAATAGTGAGCGCAGCTCCGGAGTATAATACAGGATGTAACTCAGGATCAGTACAGGATAAGTAATGTAATGTATGTACTCAGTGACTATACCAGCAGAATAGTGAGTGCAGTTCTGGAGTGTAATACAGGATGTAACTCAGGATCAGTACAAGTTCAAATGTATTAATAACTTCTTATGTAGGTTAAATCTATATATAAATCATGACATGATATTAAACAATGAACATACCCTTTACCTTTATGGATGTGACCTCCTGAGTAAGCACAACAAATCACTGGCTCCACTTCATCCAGAAGTTGATTTGTCTCCCAGACACATTGGTTTTTTCAGCAACCTTCATTTTCACTTACGTAGCAATATTCCAGATTCATCTTAAACAATGGCTCAACTTCGTACTGCAAAGTCCTAAGCTCTCAAAATATTGTATTCCAGAACCCAATACTAACGCATGGAGCATACTCGGAAACATTCACTGCCTGTTCTTAATGTATATCAAGGACAAAAAACATCTCATTGCACCAAATGCAAAAAAACATAACGTAATTCCTTTTATTTAAATATTTTGAAAATATATAACATTTTTTGTAATTATGTTTATAGATAAATATTTACAATTTATTTTATTTTTAACTTTATTTACTGCTGTTTATTATGGCTTAAAACATAAATGGATCCAAAATGGATTCATTTCTCTAAATAAAGATCGGAGCTCAATTTATCGAATTCAAAACAATATCTCAATATGCTCACAAAACCCTCGAAGACCGCAATTCACAAGACAACCACCAAGTGGCAGCAGATAGATAAATATTGCATATCGCTTTGTGATACAATATCACAAAATCATGTTGACTTAAAAAGCTAGTTATTTCATGGCATACATCTGGACATGCCCCTACAAGAAGAGAATTAAGGAAGGACACATCTGTAAGACATCAAGTTTACTGTTTTTCACTAAATTTTTTAACATTTTTTTTTTGCTAGTAATATTTAGCACTATAGGTTGCAGTTATTTCTAAGCCAGTCATAATACATTTTAGAAAGTTGTGGGGCACTTTAGGGCACTATTTCTGCAAATTATGGTGCTGTGATATGAGTCCTACAGGGCTTTCATTTTTTTCATTGCATGTCAAGAGGCATTACATGGCATAGGACTTTTATGCTGATAGTGTATGGCAATATTATTTGTATAATTGAGTCATTTTTGTAGTATTTTTATTATATGACTATATACGTACCAAAGAAATGCTGTCTAATCTATAGGCATCTATGTGCAACCACCCAGTGGTTGTGTTGTATATTGCAGTCTTTCAATGGTTTCGTTCTCATGTTGTAGTATTGTATTGAATTAGTTTCACGCAAAACTGGAGTCCATAACCATATTATTACTGTTCACTGTTTTATGCATTGAGTTCTTAAGCTTCCCCTAGTGATAGTTCTAGGTAGCCAAGTAGTTAACATTTACAATGTGCCTCCAATTATTAAACAACTTTTAATAAATTAATAGTACAGGTGAATATAAGAAACTTTGAGTTACTTTTTACACAGAAGTCTATGGAGAGGAGGAGGAGGCTGCTGGAAAAGACACACAAGTCACTGCAGCTGCTAAGCTCTGCGACATTGTGAGAGAACTCTTTTTAGACTAATATCTTTTAAGGTAAGAATGCACCATTATACTGAATGAGTAAAACAATTAAAAGTTTCCTCCTCCCCCTCCCCTCTACATAGAAGTCTTTGTGTAAGGTGAGTACAGAGACAGATTTTATAGGGATAACCATTTGCTGGGCTAAGCCCTTTGGGACATGTAATCTGAAAATATTTTACCCAATCATACTTTAAATTGGCTTAAAACATAGTTTATGACACTGTCAGGACTCCTACAACTCTATCTATAAAGTATAGCATATGGCACTGTCAGGACCCCTATGACTCTATCTATAAAACATAGTGTAGAACACTGTCAGGACTCCTAGGAGCCTATCTATAAAACATAGTGTAGAACACTGTCAGGGCTCCTAGGAACCTATCTATAAAACATAGTGTAGAACACTGTCAGGGCTCCTAGGAACCTATCTATGAAACGTAGTGTAGAATATGCTCAGGGCTCCTAGGAACCTATCTATAAAACATAGTGTAGAACACTGTCAGGGCTCCTAGAAACCTATCTATGAAACGTAGTGTAGAACACTGTCAGGGCTTCTCGGAACCTATCTATAAAACATAGTATATGACACTGTCAGGGCTCCTAGGAACCTATCTATAAAACATAGTGTATAACACTGTCAGGGCTCCTAGAAACCTATCTAAGAAACGTAGTGTAGAATATGCTCAGGGCTCCTAGGAACCTATCTATAAAACATAGTGTAGAACACTGTCAGGGCCCCTAGGAACCTATCTATAAAACATAGTGTATAACATTGTCAGGGCTCCTAGGAACCTATCTATAAAACATAGTGTATAACATTGTCAGGGCTCCTAGGAACCTATCTATAAAACATAGTGTATGACACTGTCGGGGCTCCTAGGTACCTATCTATAAAACATAGTGTAGAACACTGTCAGGACTCCTAGGAACCTATCTATAAAACATAGTGTAGAACACTGTCAGGGCTCCTAGGAACCTATCTATAAAACATAGTGTAGAACACTGTCAGGGCTCCTAGGAACCTATCTATAAAACATAGTGTAGAACACTCTCAGGGCTCCTAGGAACCTATCTATAAAACATAGTGTAGAACACTGTCAAGGCTCCTAGGAACCTATCTATAAAATATAGTGTATAACACTGTCAGGGCTCCTAGGAACCTATCTATAAAACATAGTGTAGAACACTGTCAGGGCTCCTAGTAACCTATCTATAAAACATAGTGTAGAACACTGTCAGGGCTCCTAGTAACCTATCTATAAAACATAGTGTAGAACACTGTCAAGGCTCCTAGGAACCTATCTATAAAACATAGTGTATAACACTGTCAGGGCTCCTAGGAACCTGTCTATAAAACATAGTATATGACACTGTCAGGACTCCTAGGAACCTATCTATAAAACATAGTGTATAATACTGTCAGGGCTCCTAGGAACCTATCTATAAAACATAGTGTAGAACACTGTCAGGGCTCCTAGGAACCTGTCTATAAAACATAGTGTATGACACTGTCAGGACTCCTAGGAACCTATCTATAAAACATAGTGTAGAACACACTTAGCGGCACTGGTATAGGCGGAGTGCGGAGGGGTAAGGGCAAACTTGTGGCTGACACTGGTAGTTGTGTCTCTAAAAGCTGAGTCATGCTGGGTACAGAGAATAAACATAGTAAATATGCTAAATTTGCCTCCCCTCGGGTTGCAAAATTTGGCTTTATGTTTGGCTGCATGTGTTTAGTTTCTGCTTGTAGAACTTGCACAGTGCCACGGAGTCATCAATTGGGAGAAAAACATGGGTGAAAACCGTACAAAGCCACTGCCATCACCAGCAGTGCTGGAATCGTGTCTGCTAGTGCCAGTGCCTCCCCCCCACCTGAGTTTACCTTTTGCACCTGACAGGATTTTTTTTTGTTGTGGTCGCACATTGGCAAAGCTTCTTACCATAACCACTTCTTCAGCTTCTTAGCCAAGTGTATTAACCAGCATGGCTACCAGTTCCCCACCTCCTTCCACAACTACCTCCACCACCATCAGTCACATCTTCCACCACTGCCGTATGATTTGGTAATGAATGCAGTTTACCAGAGTTATTGGAAAGCAGATCAGGTGATCCTCCCACTCTCTACATGTTTCATATGTCAGTGGCCATTTTTAGTTTATACAAAATGCATCACAAAAGTTTTGGTTTAATTGGAAGCCAAATTTTTATGAATTATGGGTCGAATATAGTTACATAGTACGGTGGAAAAAAGACACATGTCCATCAAGTTCAGCTAGGGCATGGGAAAGGGCGTGACATTCTATTCCATAACCATCAATGCTATTTTACACTAAGAAGGCATCTAATTATTTTTTGAAGCTGCCATCTGTGACTGCTGTGACCAGCTCCTGGGGTAGGCTATTCCACAGATTCACAGCTCTTTCAGTAAAGAACCAGCTCCTGGGTAGGCTATTCCACAGATTCACAGCTCTTACAGTAAAGAACCAGCTCCTGGGGTAGGATATTCCACAGATTCACAGTCCTTACAGTATAGAACCAGCTCCTGTGGTAGGCTATTCCACAGATTCACAGCTCTTACAGTATAGAACCAGCTCCTGGGGTAGGCTATTCCACAGATTCACAGCTCTTACATTCTAGAACCAGCTCCTGGGGTAGGCTATTCTACAGATTCACAGCTCTTACAGTCTAGAACCAGCTCAGGAGGTAGGCTATTCCACAGATTCACAGCTCTTTCAGTAAAGAACCAGCTCCTGGGTAGGCTATTCCACAGATTCACAGCTCTTACAGTAAAGAACCAGCTCCTGGGGTAGGATATTCCACAGATTCACAGTCCTTACAGTATAGAACCAACTCCTGGGGTAGGCTATTCCACAGATTCACAGCTCTTTCAGTAAAGAACCAGCTCCTGGGTAGGCTATTCCACAGATTCACAGCTCTTACAGTAAAGAACCAGCTCCTGGGGTAGGATATTCCACAGATTCACAGTCCTTACAGTATAGAACCAGCTCCTGGGGTAGGCTATTCCACAGATTCACAGCTCTTACAGTATAGAACCAGCTCCTGGGGTAGGCTATTCCACAGATTCACAGCTCTTACAGTATAGAACCAGCTCCTGGGGTAGGCTATTCCACAGATTCACAGCTCTTACAGTCTAGAACCAGCTCCTGGGGTAGGCTATTCTACAGATTCACAGCTCTTACAGTAAAGAACCAGCTCCTGGGGTAGGCTATTCCACAGATTCACAGCTCTTACAGTAAAGAACCAGCTCCTGGGGTAGGATATTCCACAGATTCACAGCTCTTACAGTCTAGAACCAGCTCCTGGGGTAGGCTATTCTACAGATTCACAGCTCTTACAGTCTAGAACCAGCTCCTGGGGTAGGCTATTCCACAGATTCACAGCTCTTACAGTATAGAACCAGCTCCTGGGGTAGGCTATTCCACAGATTCACAGCTCTTACAGTCTAGAACCAGCTCCTGGGGTAGGCTATTCTACAGATTCACAGCTCTTACAGTATAGAACCAGCTCCTGGGGTAGGCTATTTCACATATTCACAGCTCTTACAGTAAAGAACCAGCTCCTGGGGTAGGCTATTCCACAGATTCACAGTTCTTACAGTATAGAACCAGCTCCTGGGGTAGGCTATTCCACAGATTCACAGCTCTTACAATAAAGAACCAGCTCATGGGGTAGGATATTTCACAGATTCACAGCTCTTACAGTATAGAACCAGCTCATGGGGTAGGCTATTTCAAAGATTCACAGCTCTTACAGTAAAGAACCAGCTCCTGGGGTAGGCTATTCCACGGGGGGGGGGGGGGGGGGGGGGGGGGGGTAATTCACAGTCCTTACAGTGAAGAAGCCTTATCACCTCTTGAGATTATATAGTTATACAGGTTTATGATATCTCCCCTTAAACATCTCTTCTACAGACTAGATAGATTTAACTGAGGTTCTCCAGGCCCCTTATCAGTTTTGTGGCCCTCTGTTGAACCTTTACCTCTGACATCCTCTCTATGAACTCGTGCTCCAGAACTTTATTATTTATCTACTATTTATTTTATTATATGGCTGGGGAACCTCTCTAATTTCAGTAGATTTTTGCAATTCATTAGTCTTCCCTCTGGGGCACAGCAGAGAATCTGGGAAGTAATTTCCTAAAGTAAAGTTGGCCACACACAAGTCTCATTCAGCCTCCAGCTCTCTCTTTTTACTCTATTATAAGCATAAACGTCTGGCTTGGCCAGTTTGGAAAAGGGAATATCCCTTTAATAGGTGTCTATTGATTTCCGTGGGAACCAGCGCTCACCCTAATTCAGAACAAAAAGCCCCAAAAGTGTATAGGGAAAAATATCATCTGAAGTGGCATTATTATGGCTGATCTAATGAGATAGAATAACCTTTATGATTTACTGGAGTGATTGTATAATGTTAATAATGGAGTTCTTGGAGTGGTGAGTAAGGTAGAAGATAAAATCCAATATGTAAAGCACTTCCATATACAGAAGACAATACAAGCCGCAATCTAACGTCTGCCATTAACTTACCGTAAGTATCTTCTTCCTCGCAGCGTGGTGAGCCGGACAATGGACACGGATTCCTGAAATTCTAAACACAATCCACTTGTGTAACGGCGGAGAGATACTTGTGGGCCGGAGGCAATTGATAGAAAGTTGTATTATGGACTGTGTGTCCTACACTTGTACAGAAGGATATATACATGTACACAATGTGCATATATCTACGGAGAATAACTGATGTATAGTCTGTATGGATATTCACCACGCTGTGTCCTTGATGCATTATTTGTGCTGCAATGTATAAAGTCAATCCAGGACTACTTAAAAAGCTTTACATTTCGCCACTATCTCTCATAAAAAATAGCCAGGCCCTTCTTAACTTTGTACAATGAATTCACCATCACAACAACCTGTGACAGAGTTCATAGTCTCACTACTCTTACAGTAAAGAATCCTGTTTGTATGGAGCCGCTTCAAGGGGCTTGAAACCATCTTCCTTGGGAGCTCTTGTAACCCTGTCTATTATTAGCCACATTTTGGGGGTCGCTAATTCAGGGATGAATGAAGTGACATTCTAGTGTTGCACTATAACATCAGCCCAGTTCTGTCTTCTGCTCCCCTTCTCAACACTGCAACGGACCTCACCCTGATCCATACATGTTGCCGTCAACAGATTCAGCTTTCGCACAGCACGGCCACTTCCTGCAACCCCCTTGTTTTGCTCCAAAAGTTCTCCTAGTACAGGCAGTATTCTCATTTTATGTGTCCAATCTAGACACACAGCACCTAAAGTCTTTGCCAGGTCCAGTATAGATATACAACATCTACAGCCTTCGCCAGTTCCAGTCTAGATACACAACATCTACCACTTTCCCCAGGTCTAGTCTAGATACATACATCTACAGTCTTCCCCAGGTCCAGTCTAGATACACGACATCTACAGTCTTCTCCAGGTCCAGTCTAGATACATAAATCTACAGTCTTCTCCAGGTCCAGTCTAGATACATACATCTACAGTCTTCCCCAGATCCTGTCTAGATACATAAATCTACAGTCTTCTCCAGGTCCAGTCTAGATACATACATCTACAGTCTTCTCCAGGTCCAGTCTAGATACATACATCTACAGTCTTCTCCAGGTCCAGTCTAGATACAGTACATACATCTACAGTCTTCTCCAGGTCCAGTCTAGATACATAAATCTACAGTCTTCTCCAGGTCCAGTCTAGATACATACATCTACAGTCTTCCCCAGGTCCAGTCTAGATACATACATCTACAGTCTTCTCCAGGTCCAGTCTAGATACATACATCTATAGCCTTCGACAGTTCCAGTCTAGATACACAACATCTACCACCATCCCCAGGCCCAGTCTAGATGCATACATCTACAGTCTTCTCCAGGTCCATTCTAGATAAACTACATCTACAGTCTTCTCCAGGTCCAGTCTAAATACATACATCTACGTGTCTTCTCCAGGTCCAGTCTAGATACATACATCTACAGTCTTCTCCAGGTCCAGTCTAGATATACTACATGCACTACATGTCCTTGCACCACTTCAAGACAATTATAACTGGCTGAATACATAATGGGCACTGTGACAACAAATTTGCTTGTGTAAAGGGCAAGCATATGGTCCGGGCAGTGACAGGAGTGTGTAATGAAGGTGCCAACTGTGTCTGGATGGTGGAGAAGGAAACAATAGGAGCTGCTCTTGCCTTTCCATGGAGGTGGGTCTAGCACTGAACAATTACTAACCCTGATACACTACCTGCTGAGGCTCTTTTTATAAGGCTGAGGCCCCACGTTGCTGAAACTCAGCTTTATCTTGTTGCAGATTTAGTTGTGTTTTTTTGAGCCAATGGGAAATATATAGCAAGTACTTACACTTCTACCTTCTGTCCAATCTACTCCTGGCTTTGGCTCAAAAAAACGCAGCAAAATCTGCAACAAAAAATGTTGCGCATCCGCAACGTGGGGCCTTAGCCTAAGGCGGGGAAGCACTTTTCCTTTTGTTCTTTAGTGGTAAGACCCAATATACACACCTGTGCAGGTTTTTCTAATTTTAACCAACTTAACATTGCAATAACACATTGGGGCTGAATATAAAATAATTTCAAAGGACATTGTGTAATTCATGACTTTTCCTAGTGGGGCACTACAGGAAATATGGGCAGTCATTTCCACAAGTAAAGTTGGCTGTACATAATCCATTACTCAGTCTTCAGCACTCTCTTTTGACTCTATTAGTCTGAGGCCCCACGTTGCAGAAACACAGTTTTTTTGTTGCAGATTTTGTTGTTTTTTGAGCCAAAGCCAAGAATGGCTACAAAAGGAATGGGAAATATATAGGGAGCTCTTATTCTTCTACCTTCTGCTCAATACACTCTTAGCTTTGGCTAAAAAAAAACGCAGCAAAATCTGCAACAAAAAAGCTGCGTTTCCGCAACGTGGGGCCTCAGCCTTATAAGCACAAATGCTTGGCTCAGCCAATTTAGGAAAGGGAATAAAGTGATGTCAGGCACTGTCTGAAATATTCCTTTAAGAAATGTCTATTAATATCAGTGGCAACCAATCTCCCTCCTAATTCAGAGCTAAAGTTCCTAACAGTGCGTAGGAGAAAATATCCTATCAAGTTACTTTATTATGGCTGATTTAATGTGATATTACAACCTTTATGCAGTGATTGTATATAGTTAATAATAGAGTTCTAGGAATGGTTAGTAAAGACGAAGGTGAAATCCAATATGTAAAGCATTTCCATATACACAAGACAATACAAGCCGCAATCTATCATCTGCTATTAACATACCGTAAGTATCTTCTTCCTCGCAGTGTGGAGAGCCAGACAATGGACACAGATTCCTGAAATTCTAAGCACAATCCACTTGTGTAGTGGCAGAGAGATACTTGTGGGCCGGAGGCAATTGATAGGAAGTTGTGTTATGGATTGTGTATCTTACACTTGTACGGCAGGATATATACATGTACACAATGTGCATATATCTGCGGACAATTACTGATGTATAGTCTGTATGGATATTCATCACGCTGTGTCCTTGATGCATTATTTGCGCTCCAATGTATAAAGATGAAGTTAAATCATTCCAGGACTACTTACAAAGTTTTATATCTTGATATTTCCCAAAGCACAATGTTATACCAAGTGCCTGTACATAACCAATCTGTTATATCATATGTATGTATAAGGCAAATAGGCCCCAGAGCCAAGGAAAGGTTTCCACAATTACAAATACACACACGTGGACAAAATTGTTGGCACCCCTCATTTAATGAAAGAAAAACCCACAATGGTCACAGAAATAATTTGAATCTGACAAAAGTAATTTGCCAAACTACATGTTGGCAAGCCACAAAGCTTCTGGGAGAATGTCCTATGGACAGATGAGACAAAAATCGAAATTTTTGGCAAGGCACATCAGCTCTATGTTCACAGACGGAAAAATGAAGCATATCTTAAAAAGAACACTGTCCCTACTGTGAAACATGGAGGAGGCTCTGTTATGTTCTGGGGCTGCTTTGCTGCATCTGGCACAGGGTGTCTTGAATCTGTGCAGGGTACAATGAAATCTCAAGACTATCAAGGGATTCTAGAGAGAAATGTGCTGCCCAGTGTCAGAAAGCTTGGTCTCAGTCGCAGGTCATGGGTCTTGCAACAGGATAATGACCCAAAACACACAGCTAAAAACACCCAAGAATGGCTAAGAGGAAAACATTGGACTATTCTGAAGTGGCCTTCTATGAGCCCTGACCTAAATCCTATTGAGCATCTTTGAAAGGAGCTGAAACATGCCGTCTGGAAAAGGCACCCTTCACACCCGAGACAACTGGAGCAGTTTGCTCATGAGGAGTGGCCAAAATACCTGCTGAGAGGTGCAGAAGTCTCATTGACAGTTACAGGAATCGTCTGATTGCAGGGATTGTCTCAAAAGGTTGTGCAACAAAATATTAAGGTAAGGGAACCATCATTTCTGTCCAGGCCTGTTTCATGAGTTTTCTTTTTTTTAAAATTCTGTTGAAGCCTTGTTGGAAAGCAATGTCTGACTTTCATTTGTTCATTTTCATAGAATTTTTATATATTATTACTTTTGTCAGATTCAAGGTATTTCTGTGACCATTGTGGGGTTTTCTTTCATTAAACAAGGGGTACCAACAATTTTGTCCACGTGTGTACGAGCTGGGTATCACTTGTGCAGCTGTATTACTAGTGTTGGGTGAACCTCATGAGATTTGTCTTGCGAATATTCTTGAGTCTCGTCCATCAGTTTGAATTCAGGTCAAACCAGAACTATTATTGGAGTTTCCCCAGAGTATAATAAGTGGAAGCCTAGTGTAGGTGCGTCCATGTGTCACTTTTGGCGACGTCCTCTTAGCCACCACCAGAGCAGTTCTGTTAGTCTTCTTTCCCACTTCCGATGATGTCACTTTATGGGCACGATGCCCACTGCCAGGATGCCAACTTACCCTATTAATGTTGGCCCCATTGTCTCTCACACTATCTCTGGCGCTGTATGTGTCCTGTACTCCTTCATACCCTGGTTGGGATTTTTCCCCCTTTATACCCTACATCTGCTACCCAATTATTACAATTGATCTCAATCGATTTATGTTATACCAATGATTTCTGTACCTTGTATATTATTACGCATTGGTGCAGACTTATTAACCCCTTCCCATTTAAGGCAATTTTTGATTTTCGTTTTTGACTTCCCACCCTCCAAACCTCCCATTATATTTTTCCGCTCTCAGAGCCATAGGAGGGCTTAAAGTTTGTGGGACAAATTGTTCTTCATGATGCTACGATTTATTATTCTGTATAATGTACTGGGAAGCTGGAAAAATATCAGAATGGGGTGGAATTGGAGAAAAAGTGCATTTGTGCGACTTTCTTACGGGCTTCGTTTTTACGGCATTCACTGTGTAGCCAAAATGACATATCACCTGTATTCTATGTTTTGGTACAATTCCAGGGATACCAAATTTATATGGTTTTATTTACATTTTAACCCCTTAACAAAAATTCTAAATTTTGCAAAAAAAAAAATTTCTTAAAGTCGCCATATTCTGACACCCGCAACTTTTTTATATTTCCGTGCATAGGGCATCTTTTTTACGGGTCAGGTATACTTTTTACTTATACCATTGGCACTTTTCGGACACAGGGATACCTAATGTGTATGTGTTTCACAGTATTTAATTACTTTTATATGTGTTCTAGGGAAAGAGGGGGTGATATGACCTTTTAATTCTTTTTATTTCTTTAAATATTTTATTTATTTATTTTTTAATTGCATTTATTATACCCCTGGCGGGGGAGTCTTGAACACCAGGGGGTGTGATCACTTGTGCAATGCATTACAATACTAATGCATCGAAATGCATTGCAAAATATCGGCATTTGTATGACAGGCTGCATAAAGCAGCCTGCCTTACAAATCAATGGCAGACAAGCCTGGGAGCCTTCAATAGGTTCCCGGCTGTCATGATAATGGGACGCCGGCCCCGGATCCCTGGCAAAATGTGGGCTCTGATCGTGGGCATTAGCGCCTCGTCTCTTATGTATAATACAGCAGAGACCCGTCGGCTATGACGGCCATTCAGCTCCTGAGCAGCCGCCATATTTAAATACCCAACATCCACTGTACTATTACGGCGGATGTCGGGAAGGGATTAACATACAAACTACCCTGTGTCCTTAAGGGGTTAAGGGAAGAACGAGAGGAATGACAAAAGAAGAGCGAACCGATTCATAACAAACCAGTTTCGATCTGAAACCTTTGTGATTTGTCTCAGGCGAACTCAATCTCTTTCAGCCTCCAGCTCTCTCTTTTGACTCTTTTCTTGGCTAAGCCAACTTGAAAAAGGGAATAATCTGACACCAGACACTTGCAGGAATACCCCTTTAATAGGTGTCTATTGATTTTAGTGGGAACCATTGCTCACCCTAATACAAACCAAAAAGCCCCAAAAGTGTATAGGAAAAAATATCATCTGAAGTGACATTATTATGGCTGATCTAATGAGACAGAATAACCTTGATTTACCGGAGAGATTTTATATTGTTAATAATGGAGTTCTAGGAACGGTGAGTAAAGAAGAAGGTGAAATCCAATATGTAAAGCACTTTCATATACAGAAGACAATGCAAGCCGCAATCTATCATCTGCCATGAACATACCGTAAGTATCTCCTTCCTCGCAGAGTGGAGAGCCGGACAATGGACACGGATTCCTGAAATTCTAAGCACAATCCACTTGTGTAACGGCAGAGAGATACTTGTGGGCCGGAGGCAATTGATAGAAAGTTGTATTATGGATTGTGTGTTTTATACTTGTACGGCAGGATATATACATGTACACAATGTGCATATATCTACGGACAATTACTGATGTATAGTCTGTATGGATATTCACCACGCTGCGTCCTTGATGCATTATTTGCGCTCCAATGTATAAATATGAGGTTAAGTCAATCCAGGACTACTTACAAAGTTTTATATCTCACTATTTCTCAAAGCACAATGTCATATGAAGCGCCTGTATATAACCAATCCGCGTCTGGTGATCTCCTCTTCTCAACCTTTTCAATTAAAGTACCTCCTGGTGAGAAAATGTCCCAACCGAGGACCCCCAATGTTGTGATCACTTATACATGTTAGTAAAATAAGGCCTCATTTAGAGTCTTTGTTAGCAATTATATAATGGGCCCAATCAGTGCCCCCACATGTAGAATAATGGCCCTCACACTCAGTAGAATGGCCTCTTCAGTTCCACACATGTAATATAATGGCCTCCACATTTAAAATAATGACCCCCCACATATAATAAAATGACCCCATGCTCAGTGACATTTAAGGTGTGAGTGGTAAACTGCCCCACTGGGGCAGATTAAAGGTACCATGGACTGTTTAGAAAGTGCAGCCTCCCCCCATTCAAGCCAAAGATCCCTGTGACAAAATAATGTCCCATAGCAACCCCTCCATGCAGTATAATGTCCCATAGTGGCCCCTCCATGCAGTATAATGTACCACAGCAGCCCCTGTACACAGTATAATGTCCCATAGCGGCCCCTCCATACAGTACAATGTCCCATAGTGGCCCCCGCACACAGTATAATGTCCCATAGTGGCCCCTCCACACAATATTATGTCCCATAGTGGCCCCTCCACACAGTATAATGTCCCATAGTGGCCCCTGCACACAGTATAATTTCCCATAGTGGTCCCTCCACACAGTATAATGTCCCATAGTGGCCCCTGAACACAGTATAATGTCCCATAGTGGCCCCTCCACACAGTATAATGTCCCATAGTGGCCCCTGCACACAGTATAATGTCCCATAGTGGCCCCTCCATACAGTATTATGTCCCATAGTGGCCCCTCCACACAGTATAATGTCCCATAATGGCCCCCATGCAGGGTAATGTGCTTTATTTTCCTTTCCACACAGTATAATGCCCCAGAGTGACCCCTAGGTAAATAAATTTTAAAAAAAAATCCCACATACATAGAGATTTTCTAACACTTTAGACTACGGTCGAACCAGCATTTTCTGGGGTTTTGCCGAACCTGAAATTTTGTGGATTTGTTATCTGTAAACTACTAATACTCAGAGTATAATAAGAGAGGCCTAGGGTGAGTGAAAAAACATAATAAACAGTTTTAGTCTCCTTCCCCTGGGCTCCAGAGCAGATATCGGATCCCAAGTGATGTCAAGGACTGCTGAGGCCTGAGATTCTCCTAATTATGCTGAGTGACCTATGAGACTACTGAGGTCCAATCACAGGCCTAAGCAGTCCCTGACGTCACTCGGGAGAGTGGAAGATGCCGAAGAGACATGAGACCCATGTCGGAGCCCAGGGAAGGTGGGTAACACTGTTTGCTATGTTTCCTCAGCTCCCCTGGGCATTCAATCATTATACTCTGAGGGTATGAAGAGACACCAGAGTATAATAGTAGGTTTGTGGGTGGCGAACGCCACAATCTACCATTATGGTTGGTGGCTGTCACTGCAATGGTACCCCTGGAGATAGCTTGGAGGTACCTCAGGTTGGGAATCACTACCCTGGAGTCCCTTCAGACCCCAAAATATAATAAGCGGAGTCTCGGGAGGGGTGTAAAAAATAACACCCCCCCCCCCCCGGGGGGGGGGTTGCCCCCTTCCCCCCGGCGCGCCCACCAGGGCTCTGTAGCTCAAGGGCTTGTACTGTATATATATATATATATATATATATATATATACAACAGACCAAAAGTTTGGACACACCTTCTCAATCCAAGAGTTTTCTGTATTTTCATGACTATAAAAATTGTAGATTCACACTGAAGGCATCAAAACTATGAATTAACACATGTGGAATTATATACTTAACAAAAAAAGTGTGAAACAACTGAAAATATGTCTTATATTCTAGATTCTTCAAGGTAGCCATCTTTTGCTTTAATTACTGCTTTGCACACTCTTGGCAAGATGCTGTGGTAACCATGCTGGTTCAGTATTCCTTTCATTTTGAATAAATCCCCAACAGTGTCACCAGCAAAGCCCCCCCACACCATCACACCTCCTCCTCCATGCTTCACGGTGGGAACCAGGCATGTAGAGTCCATTCGTTCACCTTTTCTGCGTCGCACAAAGACACTGTGGTTGGAACCAAAGATCTCAAAGTTGGACTCATCAGACCAAAGCACAGATTTCCACAGGTCTAATGTCCATTCCTTGTGTTCTTTAGCCCAAACAAGTCTCTTGTGCTTGTTGCCTGTCCTTAGCAGTGGTTTCCTAGCAGCTATTTTACCATGAAGGCCTGCTGCACACAGTCTCCTCTTAACAGTTGTTGTAGAGATGTGTCTGCTGCTAGAACTCTGTGTGGCATTGACCTGGTCTCTAATCTGAGCTGCTGTTAACCTGCGATTTCTGAGGCTGGTGACTCGGATGAACTTATCCTCCGCAGCAGAGGTGACTCTTGGTCTTCCTTTCCTGGGCGGCCCATGTGAGCCAGTTTCTTTGTAGCGCTTGATGGTTTTGGCCACTGCACTTGGGGACACTTTCAAAGTTTTCCCAATTTTTCAGACTGACTGACCTTCATTTCTTAAAGTAATGATGGCCACTCATTTTTCTTTACTTAGCTGCTTTTTTCTTGCCATAATACAAATTCTAACACTCCATTCAGTAGGACTATCAGCTGTGTATCCACCTGACTTCTGAACAACACAACTGATGGTCCCAGCACCATTCATAAGGCAAGAAATCCCACTTATTAAACCTGACAGGGCACACCTGTGAAGTGAAAACCATTTCAGGTGACTACCTCTTGAAGATCATCAAGAGAATGCCAAGAGTGTGCAAAGCAGTAATCAAAGCAAAAGGTGGCTACTTTGAAGAACCTAGAATATAAGACATATTTTCAGCTTCACACTTTTTTGTTAAGCATATAATTCCACATGTGTTAATTCATAGTTTTGATGCCTTCAGTGTGAATCTACAATTTTTATAGTCATGAAAATATAGAAAACTTTTGGAATGAGAAGGTGTGTCCAAACTTTTGGTCTGTACTGTATATATATATATTGTGAGTATGTGAACTTAGAGGGCGCTAGGGAGCGACACAGGCCAGCCCTGAAAAGGCTCTCAGCCACACCTTTGGGGTGGCGCGTAACTCCAGAAGGGCTGGAGTATCCTGCAGGGAGCAGGAAATGGTGGACCAGCTAGGACAGAGAGAGAGGCTCTGTCCCAGAAGGCCTGGGGTCCACAGGGGACTGTTGCTGGAGCTGAGCAATAGTCAGGACAGTTAGGGGCTCAAGGAGTGAGTTAGGACCCTAACTGTGGTCTAGGTTTTTTGTTGTTTTGCTAAGTTGCAGTTAAGCTGAATAAAGCCAGTTTTATTTTACACTTGGACCGTCTGAAAGCTATCTTTCCGGCGCCCAGTACCACGAACCACCGCTGTCCGGACCAGGAAAAGCCGCCATTTTGAGTCTAATTCCCCAAGTTGTCACATATGGTGCTACGGATTCGGGCATAAAGAGATCCACGCAAGTCCTGGAAGACAAGTGGTTGGTGACTGCAGTGCTGATAAGTGTGCATTGTGGCCTACAGCTGGAAGAAATTGGTGATTTCAACTGAGAAATCCAGGAAGGGGTGAGTGAATTGCAACATAGCAAAGTGTGTGCAAAAACTGGTGAAAGTAAAACTCTGGAAGAGGAATCCAGGGAATGGACTTTGTGTATACTGTGGTACAGAAGTCTGTAAAGTGCTTGCTGATGGCAAGAAAGTAAGCAATGTGTGTAGAAGCTGGATATTGCAAACAGTCTATGTGAAGTCTATGGTGCCATGTTGGTGTTTTCTGTGGAAGACAGAAGAAAATGCTGGTTGTTGTAGTGCCACATAAGTTAACTGTTTGAATACATGTGACTGCAGAAGATAGCAAAAAAAAAAAGTTGCCGCCGGTTGAACCCAAGGTTGCTGTGGCATATTGTGTAATTTTGTTAGTAAACCATGGGCAAGAAAAAGAGAATTTCAGCTTGTAAAAAAGCAGAGAAGTTATGCACAGGTTTATTAGTGCAGCAGTCTGAATGCAGAGAGACACAAAACCTGGAATAGATCATGTGGAGTGCAAGTAAAGATAAAGGGTTGCATGAGAGTGACTTAGTTTTTCTAAAGCACCTCTGTTCTATGATGGATCCCTGCTGAGTGTGTGTCTCATATTGGAGTGCAAAGCGCCAAAGATGAAAATGTTAGGGTGCAGCAGCTTCAAGATGAGAATAAAACCATCAGGTTCATGTATGAGAATGAAATATCTGATTGGAAATGGCAACTTTTGGTATCAGAAAGAGAGAACCTTAAGTTGAAGGCAGAGCTTGAGTCTATGAAGAGGTTATATCCTAGTCATTGTGAAAATGTGGTGCTGGGTTTGCCTGGAATGGACTGTGTCACTAAGAAGGAGTTTGCTGAAATGAAATGTGCTCTATCTAATGAAGTTATACAGAGTGTAGCGCAAAAGCAAGTGCTTGAGGAGCAATTGCAGGATTTAAAGGAGCAGCATGTTCAAGACTCCATTGCCAAAGAGAGTGTCATTGAAAAATTAAGAGATGACCTTGAAACTGCTAAACATGAGAGAAGTGAATTTTTGCTGAGTCAATCAGAATGTCTGGATGACCAAGTCAGGATGTGTGAAAAACTTTCGGCTGCATTAACTGACAAAGAAAATGAAATTGCTGAGCTTAGGAAGTATGTGTCTGACCGAGAGAGTGATTTAGAATCTGTGGTGCAGACATTGCAGTCAGAGCAAAACTTGTATCAGGTTCGCCTAAATGGTGAAATCCACGAATGGCGAAGCAGAGCTGGAGTTCTGGAACAAAGAGAAAGGGAACTCAAAGCTAGAATATGCAGCCTGGAGAGGGCGCTGTCAGGATCTTGTGAAGATAATGAGAAGTTGTCTGTTTTGGTGCAAAATAAAGACAAAGAATTGATGGAGATGTCGTCTGTTCATGCTCAGAAAGTGCAAACCTTACAGGAGAGTCACAAAAAAGTAGAGACTCAACTTCAAGAGCTGCAACTACAAGTCACAGAAGGGGACAGGTTTCAAGCAGAACTACTAGGCAAGGAAAGTAGACTACAGGTGGAATTGGATAATGTCACAGGGCTTCTTTCTCAAGCAGACAGCAAGTTTATCAAACTTTTCAAAGATTTTTCTACACTAGAATCTCAGCTTCAGGACACTCAGGAACTTTTGCAAGAAGAAACCCGTCAGAAGCTTGACCGTAGTACAAAACTAAAGCAAATGGAAGATGAGAAAAATGGTTTCCTTGAGCAACTAGAGGAAGAGGAGATAGCAAAAAGAGACTTGACAAAGCAGATTTCAACACTACAGGCTCAGGCGACTGATATGAAGAAAAAAATGGAGGATAGTATTGGGTCCTTGGACTCTGTTGAAGAACTAAAGGAAAAGTTGCAAAAGGAGCTAGAAGCTACAAATCAACGGTTTGAGGAGAAGTCTGCTGCTTATGACAAACTTAAGAAGACGAAAATTAGACTGCAGCAGGAACTAGAAGATGTAGGTGTAGATCTTGATCATCAACGTCGGATGGTGTCAAATTTAGAAAGGAAGCAGAAAAAGTTTGATCAGCTGCTTGGTGAAGAGAAGACTCTTTCTGCTAGATATGCAGAAGAACGTGACCATGCTGATGCAGAGGCGGAAAAGGGCAAAGTGCCTTGGCCCCCCCCCCAGAGAGGCCCTTGAATTGAAGGCCGCGTTAGAGAGGCTCAACAAGCAACTGCGCACTGAAATGGAGAATTTGGTTAGCTCCAAGGATGAATTTGAGAAAAACCTGGAATCTGTGCAGATATTGTATGAGAACAAAGATAATGCTTATGACAAGCTGGAAAAGGCCAAGAGAGAATTGGACCTCCAGATAGAAGACATGAAGATTCAGTTTGAGGGAAACCCGTCTAATATATCTGCTGAGATTGTAGATCTAAAAATGCTTATTGCTAAACTAAAGGTGCAAGTGAACAAGCAGGAGGAAATTGCACGCATCAAGGAACAGCTGGAGTTTCAGATGGATCAAGTGAAGCGCGAGTCAGAAATAAAGTTGGAAGAGCACACTGTTCAGATAGCACAGTTAAAAACCGAAGTGGAATCTAAAAGAGAAGAATTGGATCGATTGCAGCAGTCTTTTTCCAATACGGAACAGTTGGCATCTGCACTATCTTCAAAGCTGGCAGCACTAGAAGCTGAGAGAGACTCGCTGCAGAACCTGTTAACCTCTAAAGAATCAGAGCTGCAAGGTGCACTAGTAAAAACTGAGATGGAAGCGGCACAGAAAAATGTGGCAGTGAAGAAAGTTCTGGAGCTGGAATCAGAGATTTGTGCACTACAGAAGGCGTTAGAATTGGAGAAGGCTGCCAGCGTAGAGGCAGAGAAAGGAGAATCATTAAGTCAGACAGACATAAGTGACCTGTCCACTAATGTTGATACCAATGATCAGATTATGATGAAACCACGTGATTCGGTAAAACGTCAAGTAGAGGGTATAGTTCCCCAGGAAGATGCTGCTAAAGGTGGACTTCCTGAAAAATGTGAGGAGGCCAAAGAAGGTCCAACAGAAGAAGAAACTGTGATTGGTCACACACTGCCTGTGACAGAGTGGGTCCAGCTTCAAACCAATGAGGTCCAAAGCCTAGAGGGCTGTGAGATGGTAAATAAGGTAAAGGGTCACCAAAAGTGTGGAACAAGTGTCCGTAAGAAGACTGACCACGCATATGTTGTCCCAACAAATAAAGTGTCTGAAGCCATTGTGGATAAAGGTGTTGCTGTGCCTGTCTCTAGCCAAATGTCGGGGGGACAAATGGTGAATAATGACTCCATGTTGTCTGTGAAGGGGGAGTCAGGTAATACAGTCAACCCAAAAAGAAGAAAAGAGGCAGAAGTTGTTTTACCGCCTGATGCTAATAGCAACAAGAAGAGGCTGAGATACAATGTTACTATGTCCCTAACTAATGGAAGTAACCGTGGTAGAGGTTCTAATGCAGAGACTGAGCAGCCGTCATTTGCATGCAGAAGTAAGAGATGGTTACATGTCACCAAGGATGTGATAGTTGTTAAAGACATACCAGAAAATGTAGTTCAGCGTGAGCTATTATGTGAGGGTGTCCGGTATGGCCCTCGTGCAGAAGGAGAAGATATTGCAGTACAGAGATTGTGTATCTCAAACAAAGAGGAGAGCAAGCAGCCTATGTCTCCTAAACTTCTAAGCCTTGATGGTGAAGGTAAAGTTTGCTTTGAGATGAAGGTTACAGAAAAAGTACCTGTGAAACAATTATACTCTAAAGACATTGCTGTGCATGAAGTACGTGTTAGTTGGTCTCTGAGCTCCTGTGAATTCATGATAGGAGAAGATGAAGATTCTTTCGGCTATTCACTAAAGGAATCAAAGTCATACAATGGGATGGCTGAAGAGTACGGCGAGAAATGGGATGAAAATGATGTGATCCCCTGTATGGCGAATTGTGAAGGTGATGAAGAAAAACTTGCCTTTCCACAGAATGGCCAGGATCTTGGCGTAGCAGTTAAAGTGATGAGAAACCGGAAGTGTCGAGTAACCGGAATCTGGAAGAAGAGACCGCCAGATTGGGACTTCTGGAGAGACACTGGACAGACATGCAGGGTTGAAGAGGGACTTCGTCATAGGATGTCTTTGTAGCTCACTCCATGGGTAGTGAGCTGAGGGGGAGGGTATGTGAGTATGTGAACCAGAGGGCGCTGTTGAGCGACCCAGGCCAGACCAGAAAAGGCCCTCAGCCACACCTTTGGGGTGGCGCGTAACTCCAGAAGGGCTGGAGTATCCTGCAGGGAGCAGGAAATGGTGGACCAGCTAGGACAGAGAGAGGCTCTGTCCCAGAAGGGCTGGGGTCCACAGGGGACTGTTGCTGGAGCTGAGCAATAGTCAGGACAGTTAGGGGCTGAAGGAGTGAGTTAGGCCCTAACTGTGGCATAGGTTTTTTGTTGTTTTGCTATGTTGCAGTTAAGCTGAATAAAGGCACTTTGATTTTACACTTGGACCGTCTGAAAGCTATCTTTCCGGCGCCCAGTACCACAAACCACCGCTGTCCGGACCAGGAAAAGCCGCCATTTTGAGTCTAATTCCCCAAGTTGTCACTATATATATATATATATATATATATACTGTATATATATATTTATAGGTGGCCTGCACTGTTTTTACACACCTGTCACCACTGTCCTCAGGTAGGTCAGTTATTTGGTGCCACCTGCCCCATGGTATAATATTGGAGGGGATGGAAATGAGGAGGGGGCGCTCATGACAACTATACACTTGACCCATTAATGTGGATTATAATGGGGCTGCTATTACATATAGGTGTGAGCAGGCTCAAAGTGAATCTTAGTTCTGTGCCATGGCGCACTGTCCATATCTAATGTGATTTGTAAGTAGTGTAAGCACAGTCTGATTATTCTATAGTGTGCCGCAATAGTTCATAGACTGCCTTTTCTATCTGTACATGGCCGACTATGTGGAGGTTTAATAAGTCCACCCACTTCATCGGTACTTGAATGACTAAATGGAGGTTCATAGACCGTCTGCTCTATCTGTACATTGGCGACTATGTGGCGATACACAGCCCACCTGCTCCATCTGTACATGGACGACTATGTAGACGTTCATAGACCGCCAGCTCCATCTGTACAGTCATGGCCAAAAGTTTTGAGAATGATACAAATATTAATTTTTACAAAGTCTACTGCTTCAGTTTTTCTAATGGCAATTTGCATATACTCCAGAATGTTATCCAAAGAGTGATCAGCTTAACAGCAATTACTTGCAAAGTCAATATTTGCCTAGAAAATGAGGACTTTATCCCCCAGGAAACACATTTCAACATCATTGCAGCCCTGCCTTCAAAGGACCACCTAACATCCGTTTCAGTGATTGCTCCATTAACACAGGTGTGGGTGTTGATGAGGACAGGGACCGGAGGTCAATCCTGTCATGATTAAGTAAGAATGACACCACTGGACACTTTAAAAGGAGGCTGGTGCTGCGCCATCATTGTTTCTCTTCTGTTAACCATGGTTATCTCTAAAGAAACACGTGCAGTCATCATTGGCACTGCACAAAGAATGGCCTAACTGGGAAGAGTATTGCAGCTAGAAAGATTGCAGACCTCAGTCAACAATCTATCGCATCATCAAGAACTTCAAGGAGAGAGGTTCCATTGGTGCCAAAAAGGCTCCAGGGCCCCCGAGAAAGACCAGCAAGCGGCAGGACCGTCTCTTAAAAGTGTTTCAGCTGCGGGACTCGGGGATTACCAGCAGTGCAGAGCTTGCTGAGGAATGGCAGCAGGCAGGTGTGAGTGCATCTGCACGCACTGCGAGGCGGAGACTCTTGGAGCAAGGCCTGGTCTCATGGAGGGCAGCAAAGAAGCCCACTTCTCTCCAGAAAAAACATCAGGGACAGACTGATATTCTGCAAAAGGTACAGGGAGTGGACTGCTGAGGACTGGGGTAAAGTCATTTTCTCTGATGAATCCCCTTTTCGATTGTTTGGAACATCTGGAAAACAGCTTATTCGGAGAAGAAGAGGTGAGCGCTACCACCAGTCTTGTCTCATGCCAACTGTAAAGCATCCTGAAACCATTCATGTGTGGGGTTGCTTCTCAGCCAAGGGAATCCGGCTCTCTCACAGTCTTGCCTAAAAACACAGCCATGAATAAAGAATGGTACCAGAATGTCCTCCAAGAGCAACTTCTCCTAAGTCCAAGAGCAGTTTGGCGCTCAACAATGCCTTTTCCAGCATGATGGAGCACCTTGCCATAAAGCAAAGGTGATAACTAAATGGCTCAGGGAACAAAACATAGAGATTTTGGGTCCATGGCCTGGAAACTCCCCAGATCTTAATCCCATTGAGAACTTGTGGTCAATCATCAAGAGACGGGTGGACAAACAAAAACCAACAAATTCAGACAAAATTAAAGCATTGATTCTGCAAGAATGGACTGCTATCAGTCAGGATTTGGTCCAGAAGTTGATTGAGAGCATGCCAGGGAGAATTGCAGAGGTCCTGAAGAAGAAGGGTCAACACTGCAAATATTGACTTGCTGCATTAACTCATTCTAACTGTCAATATAAGCTTCTGTTACTCATAATATGAATGCAATTCTATTTCTGTATGTGATAAAAACATCTGACAAACACACATAAAAACCAGAGGGCAGCAGATCATGTGAAAATATAATATTTGTGTCATTCTCAAAACTTTTGGCCATGACTGTACATGGACGACTATGTGACTCTGTGTCTTATGGTAATTATGGTAACTGTGTAATTAAATAATCGGAGAGAATAAATGACACTGGACACTGGAACGGCTGATTTTACACATTTATTAGCAATAAGCAGAAGAGCCATTATTAATAATAAGGGCTTGTATTATATCCTACTAAATGATGGGGGTTGTGGTTCTTATCTCAGGTCCATGGAGTCTGAGCTCCTGTGATGGTCCATCTGACC
Source organism: Leptodactylus fallax (assembly GCA_947044405.1). Classification (NCBI taxonomy): domain Eukaryota; kingdom Metazoa; phylum Chordata; class Amphibia; order Anura; family Leptodactylidae; genus Leptodactylus; species Leptodactylus fallax. The sequence continues at coordinate 3,227,695 of CAMRHE010000133.1, read as the reverse complement.
ATCCATAAATAAGGTCCTGAAATAAGAGCCCCAACCCGATGATGAGCGGTTATGGCTTCATCTACATTGACCCCAAAAAATCATAGAGGACAGTTTAGGAGGAAAAAAACAAAAACAATTGTAAACTATGAAGACGCTCATGGTGTGAAGTATAGTGGGAGCGGCCATTAAAAGGTTAATGTTCCTGCCCCGAGGAGGTTACAATCTAAAAGAAGGAACCCTCTAATCCCTAGTCTAATATAAAATGTTCTCTGTGATTTCTTGGCTTGCGATGAGAACTGTTGTTGTGTTGACTTGTTGACTTGCGTTGCGTTGACTTGTTGAGAAGAGTTGATTTTCTTATTGAGAAGACTTTGCGTAAAGAACTTCTGCTCATACAAAAGTAAGGATAAAAACAAAATCAGTCATTTCTTCTGATCTTCTGATTGTCCTAGCCACACCCCTGAGCTGCCTAGCCCCACCCTTGCACTTCCCACTCACACTTCAGCTCTACTATTAGTGGTGCGGCAGCTAACACCCCGGGAATTTGTGGGATCTCTCTTTCCAGTAAAACCCTCCTTAGAAAATCTATGATTTTACTTTGAAGTTTACTAAAACAAAGGTTATGTGTTATTTTTCCCTGTAGCGCCTCTGCAGGAAAACTGGAGAATTACATCTGCAATTACTGATACAACAGGACCCTGATAATGTAATCCCCCCACTACTATTCTCCTGCAGGCTCAAATCCCCCTATAGATCCTATGGAAAGACAATGTTTATTGTAGGTAATCTGGCCAAAAACCACTGTCTAGTTAAGACACAAAATCTAAATCTATGATATAAAAAATAATATAAAATCTATTTATAACTGAAAATTATAGGAATGATAAATGTTGAGTATAAGGCTCCGGTACTTACCTCTAAATTCCTATAGAGGAGGCTGCTCCGTCCATGTGCTAATGGAGAGGCTGAAATAAAGGGATATATAGAAAGTGAGTGATTATAAAACATGAAGCCGTCACCATCACACTGATATCAAGTCATTCACAATACCAAGACATGAAGAGCAATGGAAAGTGAGGCCACATGACCGCCCACTGGGATTGGCCACAGAAAATGACATCACATGTGAGGTGCATGATATCCCATTGAAACCGCCCACAGGAAGTGACATCACATGTCAGGGGGTTGTTGTCTCCATCTATTAAAACTATTTCTTGGTGGAGTGGACATGAATCTTCTATTTTTTTTAATTACTTTACTTTGATTTTTATTTTTTTTATTTTATTATTTTTTTTGATATTTATGTTATTTTCTGACAAGCCCAAATTAGATTCTTTTTCAAAGAAAGTTTAACAAAATTCCATGTCTGCGGAATAAAATCAATTGCTTATTATTTGTTTCTATGGAAATGACTATCCTCGCCATGAGTCATTGTCCATCATTGTACACTTTTCTCTCTTTGCTGTTTTTCGTTCTTCAATTTGCCTCATTTTCTGCCTTATATTTTAGCAAGTGCATACCAGTTGGGCGCCAGCAAGTCACTCTGCTTGGCCACAGAGTTTAACCACTTCATGACTGGACCATTTGCCCTGGTTCGTAACTGGGCACTTTTTTGTGTACAGTTGTGATAAAAAGTTTACATACCCCGGCAGATTTTTTGTTTTTTTGACCTTTTTTCAGAGAATATGAATGATGACACAAAAACTCTTTCTCCACTCATGGTTAGTGGTTGGTTGAAGCCATTTATTGTCAAACTTCTGTGTTTTCTCTTTTTAAATCATAATGACAACCAAAAACATCAAAATGACCCTGTTCAAAAGTTCCCATCCCCTGGTGATTTTGGCCTGATAACATGCCCAGAAACCAAACCACGGTCCGGTAGACCAAACAAAATTATCATCATTCATATTCTCTGAAAAAAGGCCAAAAAAACAAAAAATCTGCTGGGGTATGTAAACTTTTTAGCACAACTGTATTTAGCTATAACATTTATTCTGCAATTCAAATAATTTTTTTTGTTTCTTTTTTAATCGACAGTGCTTTATTTTTATGTCATTTTTTTTTTTTTTTTTTTTTTTTTTTTAATATCCAGGAAAATTTTAAAAAATGTCACTTTTTTTTACTAAATAATTTTTTTAATTGTTTTCTTGTCCATTCTGGAAATTTTTATGTAGATGAAACATAGTCTTGCATTGCCAGTGGCGGGGGGGGGGGGGGCTTGAACTATTGATGTGGGCATGGTGCTTTTTTATTTTATTTTATATTTTTAGTTTTTAATTTCTTTATGTCTTAATTAATTCATTATTATTATTATTATTACTACACATTTTTCCCCCATATTAGACCTTTGCGGAACATTTTAACATGAGTTTATTTTTACTTCCCTTGTAACTGTGCTTGATACATTAGCCCCTGTTACAGAAGAAATACAGCCTACTAGTATACACTGCAGAGCTGATCCAGGTCCTTTAGGCCCCAGCATCTCCTGCAGTTCCCGACACCTGGTGATCCATGATTGTCTGACTAGGAGGAAGTAGCAACTTGCTCATTGAGCCCTGTGTACACAACAATGGGGAAGGCAGGGACCAAAATAACCCAATGTGTCTTATCTAGGAGATTGTTACTGATAGCTGGCTCCCCACTGATCTCTGCTAACTCTGCAAGGGCACAAGGTACATCCTCGTAGACTTAAACGCAGACGTATAAAGTCAGTGGGTGTTCGGAAAAAGGTTAAATAAGGGCTAGGGCAGCAAGCCAGGGTTGCATTTGCTTTGCTCAAGGCCATGCATAACCTGCTACAGATCTTGGTCTACCTTTATCCTACAACCTTAGAATATTTTCAAGCAGAAATTTTTTCTTTACGAGCCTGTTGAAAGTCTGATCACCCTAGGAGGAGGCACAATGACCGGATTCTCATTCTCATCATGCTGGTCCCCCGTTGTCTTGCCCGATGGTTGTAGCTCATCCAGTCCTTTACATACTATAAATGTAAGAGGTGTCGTAGGATTTCCCATCTGCTCAGAGAATCCTAGGTCTCTTGAGAAAAGGCCAGAGCAAAGTCAACCTCTACAAATACAGAATTTTTTCAAAAAGTTTCCTTCCTCTGAACCTGGTTTTGGGGCCATCGTGTAACTTGACTGAACTTTTTAGGCTTCTGACAAAGAAAAAAAATCATCAGATTATGTTTTCCTACTAATAAAGCAGACTCTAAAACTATAGGGCAGATTTGTCAAGACTGGCATATTATACGCCGGTCTTTATAAAGGTCCCCAACTGGTGCAGGGAACAAGTGTTTTATGAAAAGGTAGAATGGAGATTTACACCAGTTAGGAACTGATATAAATTTCCATTATAACTGTGACTTAAAATGAATATGTCCAAGGTGCCCATGCCCTGGCTTATCCCACTCCACCCAAATTAGCACAATAAGGTGAGCAAGGTGCTTAGCGGGTGTTGTGCCAAATGTGTTCCACTGTATCCTCTGGATTAGAGGGATGGATGAATCTCTGTAATTAAGGTGCAGGTTTTGTGGTTATACAACTTTACAAAGGCACAGTTCTTAACCGTGTTACTACGGCATCCAACTGGACACTGCAAATGTATATACTGTATTCACATATATGTTTATGATGTTCTCTACATAGTTCAAACAGGTGTGTTTTTTCACCCTTAAATGGACTAAACCACTGTAAGTGTGGAGGGGGGGGTCATTTTTGTATGCACCTGTATCGGGTCTCTGATTTGTTTCAGGTTGAACAAGTTCACATAGAACCAGAAGTGACATTATTATACTCTGAGGTGTCTTCAGACCCTGGAATATAATAGGTGGAGGCCCAGGGGAGGTGTAAAAAAATTAAAAAAAAACATTTATACTCACCTTTCCTCGCCTATTTTGTGCCTTGCCTCCTCACGGTCTCCTCAGTGACGTCAAGTGCCCAGGGTCACTAATGAGGCCTGTGATTGGGCCTCAGTGGTCACATGGGCACTCTGAGTGTCATGACGTCATGATGCTCGACGTGCCCATGTGACTGCTGTGGCCCAATCACAGGCCTCAGTAGTGAGCCCATTCGCATGATGTCACCGGGTGAGTACCAGACGCTGCTAGAAGGCCCAAAAGAGGTAAGGGAAGGTGAATATAATTGTTTTTTAAACATTTTTTCACCTTTTGGTTTGGACCGGAACTAGAGGATCACTGTGTTCGCACCCCGGATGAAACAAATCTTCAGTGGTTCGCCCATCTCTAGTTGTGATAGGAAACATTACAGTATCAAAAACCTAGAAGAATATCGTGATCGGTGTTGCATGTATTTTTCAATAACTCCATAACTGGAAGGAAGGTAATATACTACTTAATTCCTGCTCATGGAAAAGCCACATCCCGGAGGACAATTAGTTCATTATCGTAGAAGCCTTTGATTCAATTACAACATAATTCGCCAGATTCAAGTAAATAATCCATCGCGTTCTCTTACCGCTGCCACGTAATGAGCTGTAATTAATACTCACGACTGCTTCACCCTATTAGGCTTATTACTGTAAATATGTGCTTATTAAAATACCGCTCGGTTCTTCAACCATGCCCCCAACACAAACACATGTAAAATATCTGCAAATAACCTCAAAATTACGATGATCATTTTTCTCCACTTAATTTCAAGTATTGGACTTTAATATTTAAATCTGAATATAATCCAGACATCGGGATATTACTGTGCCAGGACCAAGTGAAAGAAGAAAATTTTTACAATTATGAAAATGTGATACTGAAAAAGAAAATTGTATTAACCACTTCCCTTTCCATAATGTAATAGTACACCCAAGTGAGCAAGTGGTTCCGATAGATTTCTGTACTATTACATTATGGTGATGGTGTGGGTGCCTACACCATTGCCTGTGGATGCTGGCCTAAATATCAGTGGACACCCCATAATAATGGCCAATATTGGAGAAATTTTCAGTTCTGTGAATGCCAGCCCCAACCAAGGGTCTACTGTCCCATACTGAAATGGTGCTGTGACTATGGGACAGTAGACCCATGGTTGGACACTATCATGCAGTACATTTGGCTCAGTCAAGTCATGGTCAATCCAGAACATGTGGCCATCACATGGATCATATTACCGGGACCACTTATGGCCATCTGAATAAGGGCAGACAAAGTTAGGGAGCCTCTCTCACCCTATTGACCCCCTGTGACACAATTGTAGGGTACTGATAGGTTTCTATTGAAGTTGGGGTCCTAATGAAGGTCCCTAGGATATGCTATCTTTTACTAGATATATTTTTTTATTTATTGCTGGACCTATAGGTCCTGCACACTCATAGGTTAGTGAGGCTGCGTCTCAGTTGTCCCATAAATGCCCAATTGGTGATAAATCTGGTGACCGGGCAGGAAGTGTTGTAATCTGGTGGAGACATTCCTGGGGAACCCTCTGTTGATGCCAGTTGTCCACCATGCCATGAAAAACAACGCATGTGGCAGTGGCAAGATGTATTGTACATATTTCTGAGCTATTGGGTGATTGTCGTATACAATGGCTCCTCAGATCATCACATTTACAGCTGGGGAAGTGTTTAGCTACATAACAAAGGCAGGATTGAAGAGGTCGCCAAGAGGCCTCCATACTTCAACCCAACCATCATTGGATCCCAAACAGAACCTGGATTCATCGCTAAAGACAATACAGTTCCAGTCTGTAACAGTCCAGGTTTCCTATTTATGACACAACTGCAAAAAAAGACAACAGCAGCTGGTTGTCAATGACGCCAAATTTCCTTCTGCTAAGTGCCTGGAAATGGTCCATACAGAGACAGGGGTGTGTAATGAAGGTGTCCCCTGTGTCTGGATAGTGGACAAGGAAACTATGAGCCTGTTTACCATGTGTTTGTGCCCTCACATAAACACTGATCCCAACACCTTCTAAAAGTCAGAACGGCCAAGATGGCAGACAGTTCATCAAAATGACCATTCTGCTACTTTCAGTCCAGTGATATGCCCCTCTCAAAGTCTGTCAACTGGGCAAAATGTCTTTATGTGAATTGTAGAGGCTTGTCTAGCAGTCAGCGATCTCTCACCAATAGGCACATTACCCAAAAGTAACCTCTGTGAGTCTTTTCGTCAGAAAGCACTTTTATGCCCTCTTGTGGCAAGACCCAGTTTTGTTATATACACATGTTTACACATGTTTATTTCCTTTGTGTGTATTGGAACAACAGAAAAAAACCCAGAAAAAAAGGCAAATTGGACATAATTTCACACAAAACTCAAAAAATGGGCTGGACAAAATTGTTGAAACCTTTTCAAAACTGTAGGTAAATAACTTTGTTTCAAGCATGTGATGCTAGTTCAAACTCACCTGTGGCAAGTAACAGGTGTGGGCAATATAAAAATCAAACCTGAAACCAGATAAAAATTAAAGAAGTTGACTCAAACTTTGCATTGTGTGTCTCTGTGTGCCGCACTAAGCATGGAGAACAGAAAGAGGAGAAGAGAACTGTCTGAGGACTTGAGAACCGAAAGTGTGGAAAAATATCAACAATCTTGAGGTTACAAGTCTATCTCCATAGATCTTGATGTTCCTTTGTCCACAGTCCACATAATCAAGAAGTTTACATCCCATGGCACTGTAGATATTCTCCCTGGGTGTGGACGGAAGAGAAAAATAGATGAAAGGTTGCAACGCAGAATAGTCCGGATGGTGGATAAGTAGCCCCATTCAAGTTCCAAAGACATTCAAGCTGTCTTGCAGGCTCAGAGTTCATTACTGTCAGCACACACTATCCGTCAGGAGACCCAGGAGGACCCCACTGCTGACAGAGACATAACAAAGCTAGACTGCAGTTTTCAGCCAAAATATACATGAGTGAGCAAAAAACCTTCTGGGAAAACGTCTTGTGGACAGATGAGATCAAGATAGAGCTTTTTGGTAAAGCCCATCATTTTACTGTTTGCCAAAAACGGAATGAGGCCTACAAAGAAAAAAAACACAGCACAAACAGTCATGTGACATATGGTGGAGGGTCAAAGATGTTATGGGGTTGCTTTGCTGCCTCTGGGTGTCTTGACTGTGTGCAAGGCATCATGAAATCTGAAGATTAACAAAGGATTTTGGGTCTCAATGTAGGGCCCAGTGTCAGAAAGCAGGGCTTGCGTCCTAGGTCATGGGTCTTCCAGCAGGACAATGACCCCAAACATACTTCAAAAAGCCCCCAGAAATGGATGGAAACAAAGCGCTGGAGAGTTCTGAAGTGGCAGCAATGTGTCCGGATCTAAATCCCATTGAACACCTGTGGATAGATCTTAAAATTGCTGTTGAGAGAAGAGAAGGCACCCCCCAAATATGAGAAAACTGAGGCAGTCTGCAAAAAAAAAAAGGGCTCCAAAACTCTAAGTGAGAGGTGTAAGGATCTTGCTGCTGATGGTTATAGGAAGCCATTGATTTCAGTTATTTTTTCCAAAGGGTGTGCAACCAAATATTACGTTGAGGGTCCCAGTAATTTTGTCGGGCCTATTTATGGAGTTTTGAGTAAAAATTATTTTGGGCTTTTTTTTTCTCTTTTTTTGTGTTGTTCTAACACACACAAAGGAAATAAACATGTGTAATTGCAAAAATTTCCAGGGAGAAATACTGCATTTTCTGGAAAAATTTCAGATGGGGCTAAAACTTACAGCCATGACTGTATATATATATATAAAACATAGGTTCCTAGGAGCCCTGACAATGTTAGACACTATGTTTTATAGATATGTTCCTAGGAGCCCTGAAAGTGTCCTACACTATGTTTTATAGATAGGTTCCTAGGAGTCCTGACAATGTTATACACTATGTTTTATAGATAGGTTCCTAGGAGCCCTGACAGTGTTATACACTATGTTTTATAGATAGGTTCCTAGGAGCCCTGACAGTGTTATACACTATGTTTTATAGATAGGTTCCTAGGAGCCCTGACAGTGTTATACACTATGTTTTATAGATAGGTTCCTAGGAGCCCTGACAGTGTTATACACTATGTTTTATAGATAGGTTCCTAGGAGCCCTGACAGTGTTATACACTATGTTTTATAGATAGGTACCTAGGAGTCCTGACAGTGTTATACACTATGTTTTATAGACAGGTTCCTAGGAGCCCTGAAAGTGTCCTACACTATGTTTTATAGATAGGTTCCTAGGAGCCCTGACAATGTTATACACTATGTTTTATAGATAGGTTCCTAGGAGCCCTGAAAGTGTTATACACTATGTTTTATAGATAGGTTCCTAGGAGCCCTGAAAGTGTCCTACACTATGTTTTTTTTTTTTTTTGTTTGTTTTTTAAACTGTAATTTTTATTGAAAATTTTCTGAGAAAGATACAATTCAAATGTATAGCAAATAATCCGTTAAATCAGAGAAAACAACAACAGAAAGACTCAATTTAGGGAATACAAAAGACACGACAAAGGAAAGGAACAATAAGGGAAAAGACAAAGTTGGGGGTCAGACTTCAGAGACCCTGTGTGGCACAGTAGGAATCCCAGTGGGACCAAATTGCTTCAAATGCGTCCACCGTATGGTTGAGGGAGGCGGTCAAGTACTCCAGACTGCGGATGTCCTTCAGTCGGGCTATCAATTCTGAGATTGCTGGGGGAAGAGCCTTTCTCCAATGGCGAGCTATGAGTGTTTTGGCCGTGGTACACAAGTAAAGAAATAGTTTAGATGTATTTTTACCGAGACCTTTTGGAGGAAGATTCAGCAGATAAACCATGGGATCCAGGGGAATACCCTGGATGAAAAGAATGTTAGTCATCTTCCCAACCTCGAGCCAGAAGGGGCGGACTAGGGGGCACTCCCAAAAAACATGAAACAGTGTTCCAAGTGTCGCCTGGCATCGCCAGCAACTGGAAGAAATAGTGGGGTTGAGAGTATGTAGTAAAGCTGGAGTGTGATACCAGTGCATGAGTATTTTGTATTGCGTTTCCCTAAATGTTACACAGGAAGAGGATTTAGCTGCTCGGGACCAGATGACCTGCCACTGGCTGTGCGGGATATGCGTGCCCAAGGTTCCAGACCACCGGGTCATATATTTGTGGACCACTGGGGTCTGCCCCCCCTGAGAGGTCAAAAGCCTATAAATATTTGAAATCAGGCCTCTAGTAGAGGTACCTGCCCGACATAGTCGTTCAAAAACTGTGGGGAGGGAGACCCGGGGCGGACCCAAACTGGGAGACAACAAAATGAACTATCTGCTGATAGTGGAACCACTCTGAGGGAGGTAAGTGCTGTGTGGAAGTGAGGTAGTCGAAGGACCTGAGCTCCAAAGTCGACGGGTCCACCAAGTCCGCTATGCGGAACAAACCCAATCCACTCCAGGGCCTGACCATAGCGGCAGTGAGTCCACTTGGAAGAAGTGGATTATATAAAAAGGAAATCATAGATGAGTGCGGAGCGGCCAATTGAAAGAGCTTAGAACAGGTATTCCAGATAGACCGGGTAAAGCCGATAGGGCCCAGCAGCGGGGCAGAGGGCACGGGGGGGAAGAGGACCACAGATATGCATTGGGATGAACAGGAGCCAGCCAAAGCTTCTCTATCTCCACCCATTTCGTGTGTGCCTGGGATGCCGCCCAAAACGGTATACACCGGAGATGAGCAGCCCAGTAATAGTGCAACATGTGTGGAACCCCCATTCCCCCCTCCGACTTACCCGCCAGCATCACTGATCGGGGAATGCGATGGTGTTTGCCATTCCATATGAATTGGAATATTGCTTTCTGTAAAGATTTCAATTCGGACCTAGGGACTGCCACTGGGAGGGTTTCAAAGAAATAAAGAATCTTTGGGAGGAGGGTCATCTTAACCGCAGTTATACGGCCTGTAAGAGGAATATGGAGAGGACGCCATTTATCTAGGAGAGAACGGAGCTCATGAAACAGATGAGGATAATTGACTGAATACAGTGTATGGTACGAAGAGGATAATTGGACACCCAAATAGCGCAGTGAGCGGTCCCTCCACTGGAAAGTAAAATTAGACTTAAGTAACTGCAAAGCCTCGCTTGGGATATTCAGAGGCAGGGCTTCCGTTTTACCAGGGTTAACCTTATAGCCCGATAGGTCTCCATAGTCCTTTAAAACACGGAGAAGGTTTGGAAGGGAGGTATGGGGTTTAGTGAGGGTCAACAGGACATCATCTGCAAATAAACTAATCTTAAATTCCCTATCCCTCACAAATACCCCAGTGACATCTGGGGCAGATCTAATTTGGGCCGCCAGGGGTTCAATACACAATGCAAATATTAAAGGTGACAAGGGGCATCCCTGACGGGTTCCATTACGAATGGACAAGGTTTGGGAGGAAGGATTAGGGAGCTTAACCACTGCCGAGGGGTGAGAATAGAGAGCCCTTATGGCCGTGAGGAAGGCCCCCCGAGAACCCGTAGCTCTCAAGGGTAGATATCATAAATGACCAATCGAGGCGATCGAAGGCCTTCTCAGCGTCCAGACTCAAAAGCAAAGTGGAGGTGGAAGAACGGTTGGCCACGTCAATCAAGTCCACCGCCCTTCTAGTGTTTTCTCCTCCCTGGCGACAGGGGACAAATCCCACCTGGTCCTTGTGGATGAGAGTCGGAAGCCAAAGGCCAAGCCTGTTTGCCAAAATTTTTGTAAATAGTTTGAGATCTGTATTCAGGAGGGCGATGGGACGATAATTAGAACACTCCTGATGATCCTTATGTGGCTTTGGGACTAAGGAAATGTGGGAGTGCAGCATAGTATGAGGGATCGGGGCACCGTCCAAAAAAGAGTTGAAGAGTTTACACATATGAGGGAGGAGATCAGAATGGAAAGTTTTATAATAAGCATAGGTGAACCCATCAGGGCCCGGAGTCTTACCATTAGGGAGACCCTCCAAGATGGCAGTCAACTCCTCGCCCAATATTGGAGCATTAAGCGAAGAGAGAGCTGAGGGCGGGAGGACCGGGAGTCGACAGGAGGTCAGGTAGGAATGCAAATTTGTCTCTGTAGTAGTGGGGCTTCTCCTAGCAGGCGAGGGAAGGTTATACAGTGTAGTGTAATAATCCCTAAACAAGGACGCTATGGTGTCGGGGTGATGTTGAAGGGTGCCCTGGGAATCTCGGACGGCATGAGGTGTAGAAGAGACCCGGCGGTCTCTCAGGGTTCTGGCCAGGAGTGTATGGGCCTTATTTCCCCTCTCATAATACCTCTGGCGGCTGTAGAGGAGAAGGCGATGGGTGGCCTGGGTAGCGAGGTCGCGGAGGTCCGCCCTGGCAGCTACCAATTGACGCAACAAAGATACTGTGGGTCGTGACGCTAATCGCTCAGTTAGGAATCTGATCTTACTAGTTAAAGCCTCCTCTTTGACCTTTCGGTTTCTCTTGGTCTGTGTTCCCAGTGCAATACAGTGACCTCTCATTACTGCCTTATGGGCTTCCCACAATGTAGATATAGCGGGGACTGATTCAAGGTTAACGCGAAAGTATTCTTGGAGGTGAGTACGAAGTTTACCTTGGGTCTCTCATGAATGAAGGAGGGATTCATTAAATCGCCAGTGGCAGCGTTTTGTCGGAGGGCGGGAGGGGGACAGTATTAGCATCACAGGCGCGTGATCGGACCAGGATATGGGGCCTATGTCAGCTGACTTTAATAAGCGAAGGGCTAATTTGTTACCAAAAAAGTAGTCTATTCTAGAGTGGGTTGTATGGGGGTGGGAGTAAAATGTAAAGGAGCGGGCAGAGGGATTGTCCACCCGCCAAAGGTCATATAGGGCAGCTGATCGCACAAGTCTGCGAAACTCTCTTGCTAGTCTCGTCTGCGAGGGTCCAGGGGGATCATTAGTGAGGGTGAATCTATCCATACTTTCAGAAAAAGCCATATTAAAGTCTCCTCCCAGTAACAGTGCAGATCCCTCAAACATTTTCAATTTCCCCAGTACCTGTTTAAGGAAGGGAATCTGAGAAGAGTTAGGGGCATATATGTTACACAAAGTGATAGGTTGACCGTGTAAAAGCCCCTCCAAAATAATATATCGACCTTGGGGGTCTAAATGAGAGGCCGAAACAGTGATAGGGCAGGTACGGGAAAGCAGAATAGCTACTCCTCCCTTCCTACGACTACAATATGCAGAGTAAGCGGAGGGGAAGTAATGGAGAGCAAAATTAAATGTGCCAGTATGGTCATAATGAGTCTCTTGGAGAAAAGCTACCTCCACCTGAAGAGAGCGAAGCTCCCGCAGGACCATTCGCCGTTTTTGAGTTGGAGCCCAGGCCCTTGACATTTAATGGAATGCACTTAACCATAAGGAAAACAGAGTGGGTTTGTTGCTAGTGTAAGAAGAAATAAAGCAGAGGCAAATCTCACCCAACCATCGAGAGTCGGAAGCCTTGAGAAAATAAAGGTGAAGGGTCCAGGCCACTGTGGCCAAACGAGTCTCCGAACCTGAAAAAGGGGAGAAAGGAGAAGGGGCAGAGGGGGAGGGGAAAGAGACAAAAGACACACAAAAAGACAAGGCATAACAAATAAAAAAACAAAAATATTTAAATAACACATTTAACCTAAATCTAGTGGTCAGGACTAAATCTCCCGGCCGGGGGCAAAAAAAAAAATGTCCAAATCAGGGCCACTAATGACCCTACCGGGGCCCAACCAGTGGGTCCACAGCTGGACGAAGCCCCCACAGTAGAAGGGGGGGGTGGGTGGGAGGCGGGGGAGGATCAACAATATGCAGATCCAAATAAACAATTGGGGACATGAGGATAATAACATCTGTCAGTCACTGGGGGGGGGAGTCTACCCGCCCGACCGTCAGTATTGAAACATAAGTAGAATGCAAAACAGTTGTGGGACCATAAAAAGAAAAATGTGTATGAATGTAAACAACAATATCAACAGAACCCCCTAGTGATCAAAGTAAGCATATCCCTCCCAGGGATTAGGAGGGCCGAGGAAAAAGATACAGTCATGGAGGGGGGGGCTCCACCCTCGATCTTCTGGAAGAACGTTGCTGGCATCTAGTTGGGTTCTGGGCCGTCCAGACCGGGGGAGGCGGTGGTGGTGGGGCAACCAGTTCCCAATTCTGCAGATCAGGGAGAGGAATATCCATAGCAATACAAAATGGCTCCAGGTCTGCATAGAACCGTAGAGTAGCAGAGCGACCATTGTGCCTAGCTGTCAAAGAAAAGGGGAATTCCCAGCGATACGGTATTTGCCGGTCGCACAGAAGCTGCAGCAGAGGGCGCAGGTATCTCCTTTTCTGTAGCGTAATCCAGGAGATGTCCTGGTAGAGTTGAATCTTGGCTCCTTCAAATTCAAAGTCTTTAAGACGACGGGCCTTGGAGAGGATGGTTTCCTTCAATGCATAGTCATGTACGCAGCAAATAACATCACGCGGAGTGGGGCCAGATCCCTTAGGGCGCAGGGCCCTGTGCGCTCTATCTAGTTTAATTTTATGTGTAGCTGGTTCCTGCAAGATGGAGTTGAAAACCTCTCCCAAGGTAGCATGTAAATCCTCCTCTTGGTTAGCCTCAGGCAGCCCCTTGATTCTGATATTGTTGCGTCTGCCTCGGTTATCCAAGTCCTCCAAATGTCGCTGCATGTCATTAACCACCTGGCATTGGGAGAGGACAGTGTCCTGGAGGTGAGACACGTGAGATCAGGTCTGGTCATGATCATCTTCAAGGGTATCAACCCGATTTGCAATATGATGGAGATCTTGCCGCAGAACAGCGATTTCTGTGCGTATCTCTGAACGACATGCCGTTGTGACTTTATCGACCTAGGAGTCAATGTCCTCTTTTGACGGTAGGTGAGCAAGGTAATCAAGCCACGGTGGAGGGTCAGAAGAGGCTGCCAGAGCAGAATGTAGCGGAAGTTGGGGTGGCGGTGCAGGCGGAGAGGAGAGCTGGGTGCCGGTAGCAAAGGGGGACAATGATGGAGTCGTCCCCAAGTCTGCCTCCTCATCTTCTAGGAGGGGTGGGGGCTGCTGTAAGGGCACCTGGCTGGAAGGTTGTGATGACTGTTGGGGGGTGAGAGAATCCCCCACAGGGCTAGGAGGCCGCCCACGGTCAGATGGTAACACATGGGGAGGAGAGGCAATCGCTGAGGTCTCCTGGGGCTCTGGGTCCCCCTGATATCGCGTGGGGGAGCCTGCTGAGGCGTGTACTGGCTGAAGCTGCAGGGGAGGGGGGGCAGTCAGCGCAGCGGTGCGACCGGCCGCAGGGCTTGTCTTACCCGGCGGTGAAGGGGTCCTCTGAGATCGAGCGCCCGGGTTTTCAGCTTCCAGAAGAGCAGGAGGCCTGAGAAGTTGTCCCCTCTGCAGCGCGGAAGCCCCCCGCGTTGCCAGCGGAGCTGCCGCGGTGGTTATGCCGGAGGCGGTCGGCACTGCGGAGGAAGATGGCCGCCGCCTCGTGGAGGCTCGCGCCGCAGAAGCTGTTGCCGGCTGCAGGAACGCGGACAGGGTAGGCTGCGACCTGTCCGCGGGTATAGAGTTCCCTGTAGCCGGTGCCCGGCTCATTTTTTTAGCCATGGGGGTCTGTGTAGCGTAAACGGTCTCACGTAGCCGACGGTGAGGTAGGAGCTCCTCCAAAATGCGTCCTACTCCATCGGATCCCAAGCCACGCCCCCCTACACTATGTTTTATAGATAGGTTCCTAGGAGCCCTGAAAGTGTCCTACACTATGTTTTATAGATAGGTTCCTAGGAGCCCTGACAGTGTTCTACACTATGTTTTATAGATAGGTTCCTAGGAGCCCTGACAGTGTTCTACACTATGTTTAATAGATAGGTTCCTAGGAGCACTGAGAGATTTCTACACTATGTTTTATAGATAGGTTCCTATGAGCCCTGGCAGTGTTCTACACTATGTTTTATAGATAGGTTCCTAGGAGCCCTGACAGTGTTCTACACTATGTTTTATAGATAGGTTCCTATGAGCCATGGCAGTGTTCTACACTATGTTTTATAGATAGGTTCCTAGGAGCCCTGACAGTGTTCTACACTATGTTTTATAGATAGGTTCCTAGGAGCCCTGACAGTGTTATACACTATGTTTTATAGATAGGTTCCTAGGAGCCCTGACAGTATTCTACACTATGTTTTATAGACAGGTTCCTAGGAGCCCTAACAGTATTCTACACTATGTTTTATAGATAGGTTTCTAGGGGCCCTGACATTGTCATACACTATGTTTTATAGATAGGTTCCTAGTGGCCCTGACAGTGTCATACTCTGTTCAGTTCACAGTTCAGTCACAGAAAACCCTGTTAAGGGGTTAAGGAATCTAAGAACACGCCATTGTGCAAGAACAGAGTCAACACAAGTTTACATGGAGTCATGACAGTTCTAAAAAATTCAACATTTTGGTATTTTGCTCATGTTCTGGTAGTTTCCTCTTTATGGATGACATTTGCTTTAATTTGTTTGTTTTCGGAATTACCAAAGGATACATTTAGAGACGGGTCTGAGGCGGATACAGTAATTATACGCACGTCGATTCCACTTCTGATAATGATCGCTCTGCCTCTGCGTTTTATCAAAAGTCAACTTGTCACTAAAAACTAACATTTAATAGAGGGCTGGGGGCAAGCATGACATGGCAGTGAGTACTAAAGTGACTGGGTAGAGAAATGTAAGCGAGCAGAGGATAATAGAGTGAAAATACCGCACTGACATGGTATTATGAAATGCTATCTGCTGTCTGTTATAGTACATCTTAACCCCTTAACAACCAAGGACGTAATAGTACATCATTGGTCGCATGGGGATTTATGGAGAGGATTCAGTAGCTGAGCTCTCTCCATACACAGTAGATGCCGACAGTATGATACAGTTAGCACCTCTCACTAACAGCTGCGATCGATGTCGACACCGATCACAACTATTAACACTATAGATGCTGCCCTCCGGAATATCATTTAAGGCTCCAAGGCTTGTCATTGCCATAGTTCTATTAGAAGTGAATGTATTTTACTATTCACAGCAATATATTAGTATTGCAGTGAATAGTATGAGCGATCAGACTCCCTAGGGTTCAAGGTCCCTAGGGGGTCTGAACATAAACGCGAAAGAAGAAAATAAAGTTTTTAAAAGTATTTAAAAAAAAACCACAATTTTATATCCCCCCACTTTCCCTAGATCACATATAAAAATAAATAAATAAAAAGTAAACATAAACACTAAAATTCCCAAATCATTAAAATTTTAAAATATTTATCCTATACGGTGAACGGTGTAGCGGGGAAAAAAATCACAATAGCCAAATGGCGATTTTTTTTTTTCAACACTTTGCCTCCTAAAAAAAAAAAAATATATAAAAAGTGATCAAACCATCAGAAGATAAGATAAAATAATCCTTTAATAGTCCCACCATGGGGAAATTCAGTGTGTTACAGCAGCATAGATAATGAAAAACAAATACAATATATACAAAAGCTCCAAGGTAGAGGCATTACAGTGACAGTAGGTACAGATAAAAAGGTACAGGTAAAAAAGTAGTAGAAGGGATATCACAACTTAAAGATATTTCAGTTCTCTGTATGGACTGATCTCCGCTTAGGTCGGTGTTGGTTGTACAGCCTAACTGCAGCGGGGTGGAAAGACTTCCGATAGCGCTCCTTCTCACACTTAGGGTTGAGCAGTCGGTCACTGACAGTACTGCTCAGCGCGATCACAGTTTCATGCATGGGATGGGAGTTATTCTCCCGCATGGAGCTCACCACGGACAATATCCTTCTGTCACCCACCACCTGCACTGGGTCCAGTGGGCTCCCCAGGACAGAGCTGGCCCTTCTAATCAGCTTGTCAAGTTTATTTCTGTCCCTGGTTGATATACTGCTCCCCCAGCAGGCCACTCCAAAGAAGATGGCTGATGCCACTACCGAGTTGAAGAAAGTTCTAAGAAGTGCCCCCCGGATTCCAAAGGCTCTCAGTTTCCTAAGCAGGTAGAGCCTGCTGTGGCCCTTCCTGTACAGGGCCTCCATATGATCTGCCCAGTCCAGCTTATTATTAAGGAGCAAACCCAGGTACTTATAGGTGTTCACAATCTCGATGCCCGTCCCCTGGATGCCCACTGGTTTAGGAGGGTATCTGCGCTTGTGAAAGTCCACCACCATCTCCTTGGTCTTCTCTTTAGGTGGTTCCGCTGGCACCAGTCCACAAAATCCCGGTTCAGTTCTCTGTACTCCCTGTCATCATCGTCTGCGATGAAATGGTATCAACAAAAACATCATCTTGTCCTGCATAAAAAGACGCCATACCCAGTTCCATACTTATAAATATGAAAAAGTTACAGGTGTCACAATTTGGCGACACAAATTTTTTTTCTATTTTGCAAAATTTTTAATTTTTTTAAAAGGTATCAAAACATTACAAATAATATATAAATTTAGTATCCTTGTGATCGTACTGACCCGCAGAACACAGGTAACATGTCATTTTTACCACACAGTGAACGCCATAAAAATTAAGCCCATATGAAATTGGCGCAAATGCTTTTTTTTACCAATTTTTTTACCTCAGTCTGAATTTTTTTCCAGCTTCTCAGTACATTGCACATGGTGCCATTACAAAGTACAATTTGTCCCGCAAACAATAAGCCATCCTGTGACTCTGGTGGCCTCTAAGGGGTTAAAAGCTAAAGCTTAATCTTACAACCATTCCAAAAGTTTCATGCCCTCATGAAACCAACTATAGGTAGGAGCCAGGAGAAATTTAAAGGAGTAGTGGTCACACCTAAACCCCACCGCTCCATTCATTGTCTATGAGCTGATGGAAACAGCTAAATCCATCCAGTACTAGAAGGAATAGGAGACTTGAGACCCCCATTTCTAGTGATCAGTGGAGAGTTCCAGTATTGAGATTCCAGTGGCCATACATTCATCTCCTATCATGTGGAGGGGTGCTAAATGTTCTTCACTGGTTAACCACCTAAACGCCAAAAACTAAATAAAATCAACAGTCAACCAAAGACCATCTTGCTCTCTGTATTACCTGTCTGGTGAAATGTTTGACTATTATATGTATACGTCATGTCTCCATGGTATTACGTCTATCAAAATGACATAACTGGGCTATATAATGCTGTAGAAGACATTATCGTATACTATTAGGAAAGGTGATTTCTATTCCCTGGGCTTTTTGTGTCTTTGGTTTCCCTGTATTGTTGATGGACCATATTCACACCATTCTAAATCTGAAATTTTTATGATTTTCTTCAGACAAATTTTCCAAAATGGCCACCACCACATGAAAGCTGAGAAACTGAAAAAGATCACATGATCAGGTGGGTTTCCCCATAATGCACTGCAGACAGCCCCTCGACTGCTCTATCCCGGGACTACCCATCTGGCAGTAGAGAACCCAGTTTGCATCTTGAAGCTGAAACTAACAGAATTGAATTCTCAGGAATGGTGGGGGGCCAGAGAAAAAATTCTAACTGTTCCAGAATCATTGGATTGGAGACTATTGAAGGATGCAAAGACTTGAAGGACTTGGTGGAAGTGGTGAAAGGTCCTCTTTAATGGATTTTAGGGAAAGAGTTAGGAGTCAGTGTCAGACAGGGACAGATGGACGTCTCCTCTCTTATCCATCATGTTCCATACTGTACTGCTGTTACTGGCATAATATAAATATCTATTAAAAAAGAACATTGTTTCTACATTTTCCACCATGCTCAGGCACACTGACGCTGGCGCATGTAGTTGTGGTCGTGCAAGTAGCGAATATTATAATATATATTTTATTTATTTTATTTATTTCTCTTACTTGTATAGCGCCATCATATTCTACAGCGCTTTACAGACATTGTCAGTCACTGTCCCATATAGGGCTCACAATCTACATTCCCTATCAGTATGTCTTTGGCGTGTGGGAGGAAACCGGAGTACCCGGAGAAAACCCAGAACATACAAACTCCTTGCATATATATATATATATATATATATATATATATAGGTGGGGGAAAAAAAGTATTTAGTCAGCCACCAATTGTGTAAGTTCTCCCACTTAATAAGATGAGGCCGGCCTGTAATTGTCATCATAGGTAGACCTCAACTATGAGAGACAAAATGAGAAAACAAATCCAGAAAATCACATTGTCTGATTTTTAAAGAATTTATTTGCAAATTATGGTGGAAAATAAGTATTTGGTCAATAACAAAAGTTCATCTCAATACTTTGTTATATATCCTTTGTTGGCAATGACAGAGGTCAAACGTTTTCTGTAAGTCTTCACAAGGTTGGCGCACACTGTTGCTGGTATGTTGGCCCATTCCTCCATGCAGATCTCCTCTAGAGTAGGGATGTTTTGGGGCTTTCGCTGGGCAACACGGACTTTCAACTCCCTGCAGAGGTTTTCTATGGGGCTGAGATCTGGAGACTGGCTAGGCCACTCCAGGACCATGAAATGCTTCTTACGAAGCCGCTCCTTCGTTGCCCTGGCGGTGTGCTTGGGATCATTGTCATGCTGAAAGACCCAGCCACGTTTCATCTTCAATGCCCTTGCTGATGGAAGGAGGTTTGCACTCAAAATCTCACTATACATGGCCCCATTCATTCTTTCATGTATACGGATCAGAGGTCCTGGTCCCTTTGCAGAGAAACAGCCTCAAAGCATGATGTTGCCACCCCCATGTTTCACAGTAGGTATGGTGTTCTTTGGATACAACTCAGCATTCACTTTCCTCCAAACACCACGAGTTGTGTTTCTACCAAACAGTTCTACTTTGGTTTCATCTGACCATATGACATTCTCCCAATACTCTTCTGGAACATCCAAATGCTCTCTAGCAAACTTCAGACGGGCCCGGATATGTACTGGCTTAAGCAGGGGGACACGTCTGGCACTGCAGGATCTGAGTCCCTGGCGGCGTAGTGTGTTACTGACGGTAGCCTTTGTTACATTAGTCCCATCTTTCTGCAGGTCAGTCACTAGGTCCCCCCGTGTGGTTCTGGGATTTTTGCTCACCGTTCTTGTGATCATTTTGACCCCACAGGGTGAGATCTTGCGAGGAGCCCCTGATGGAGGGAGATTATCAGTGGTCTTGTATGTCTTCCATTTTCTAATTATTGCTCCCACAGTTGATTTCTTCACACCAAGCTGCTTGCCTATTGCAGATTCAGTCTTCCCAGCCTGGTGCAGGTCTACCATTTTGTTTCTGGTCCTTCTACAGCTCTTTGGTCTTCACCATAGTGGAGTTTGGAGTGTGACTGTCTGAGGTTGTGGACAGGTGTCTTTTATACTGATAACAATGTCAAACAGGAGCCATTACTACAGGTAATGAGTGGAGGACAGAGGAGCCTCTTAAAGAAGAAGTTACAGGTCTGTAAGAGACAGAAATCTTGCTTGTTTGTAGGTGACCAAATACTTATTTTCCACCATAATTTGCAAATAAATTCTTTAAAAATCAGACAATGTGATTTTCTGGATTTGTTTTCTCATTTTGTCTCTCATAGTTGAGGTCTACCTATGATGACAATTACAGGCCGGCCTCATCTTTTTAAGTGGGAGAACTTGCACAATTGGTGGCT
This sequence comes from Leptodactylus fallax, assembly GCA_947044405.1. Classification (NCBI taxonomy): domain Eukaryota; kingdom Metazoa; phylum Chordata; class Amphibia; order Anura; family Leptodactylidae; genus Leptodactylus; species Leptodactylus fallax. The sequence goes on along the minus strand of CAMRHE010000133.1, from coordinate 3,207,197 downwards.
GACTAAATACTTTTTTCCCCCACTGTATATGTGGCAAAGTGACTTTTGCGTCACAAAAGCAAAGTTTGACTCCCATGGTTAGGAAAGCCTACCACTAATTCGGCTGCAAAATAGGAGATCGGAACAAGAGTTGGGCTCCACACACATGCTGTAATAGATGTTTATCAAACCTCACACAGTGGTTGAACGGGAAAAGACAATCTACGGCTTTTGCAGTGCCAAAGGTCTGGAGAGAGCCAACTGACCATACTGCCAATTGCTACTTCTGCATGGTGCCTCCAATTGGGAAAGGAATTTCGAATAAAGAAGTGGACTTTACAGTATCCAAATATTCCATCTGCGATACGCCCAGTAGCTCTTTCAGAAGAATTGCCAGTTCCAAAAGCACCAGAAACAATTTTACTCGATTCCACTGAGGAAGAAGAAGAAGCTTGTGGTCATGAACTATCTACCTCACACGATCAAAATTTTCTTTCATCAATCTCCACCGAACCACTCCTTATATCGCAAAGTGAATTGAATGATCTTGTTAGAGATCTAGATCTGCCCAAGAGTAAGGCAGAGCTCTTAGATTCCAGACTTCAACAGTGGAATCTGCTAGCAGATGATGTTCGGAATTTGTTTGTTCTGGGAACGTCAAAAGCATCTTGTCTAATTCTTCTTCAAGGAGGGTGATCTTGTTGTATGCAATAAACTCTGCAGTTTAATGGAAGCTCTCAACATCAGCTATAACCCAGATGAGTGGAGGCTATTTATTGATTCATCCAAGCTGAGTCTTAAAGCTCTTACTGCACAAAGGCAATGCACTACCATCTATACAATTTACATAACAGTAAAACGAGAATTCTTCGATATCATAGAAACTAGAGCCAATTGACAGTTTCTGAACCAAACAACTTTTGAAAATTTGTAGACTTGTGTAATCGGAGGCCCAGTTGAGGTGACAAACATAAGAACCAGTGGTATTCATCTCTCTTGGGCTCCAGCTCAACTCCCTGCTGTTTTCATCCCTGTTCAATGACGTCACTGTGATGTCACTACAGAGGCTCAAAGACAGCATGTAGTTGCACCAAAGCCCAAAATAATAATAATAATAGTCCTTTAATAGTCCCACAGTGGGGAAATTCAGTGTGTTACAGCAGCAAAGATAAGCAGATACAAATACAAATACAACATGTACAGGAATGTTCCAAGGTAAGAGGCATTACATTGATAGTAGATAGACAGATAGGATGTAGCAGGGGGGGGGGGATTTAACAGGCAGAAAGATATTTCAGTTCTCTGTGTGTATTGATCTCCGCTTAGGTCGGTGTTGGTTGTACAGCCTAACCGCGGTGGGGAGGAAAGACTTCCGATAGCGCTCCTTCTCACACTTAGGGTGGAGCAGTCGGTCACTAACAGTACTGCCCAGCGCGATCACAGTCTCATGCATGGGATGGGACTTCTTCTTCTGCATGGGGTTCACCACGGACAGTATCCTTCTGTCACCCACCACCTGCACTGGGTCCAGTGGGCTCCCCAGGACAGAGCTGGCCCTTCTAATCAGCTTGTCAAGTTTATTTCTGTCCCTGGTTGATATACTGCTCCCCCAGCAGGCCACTCCAAAGAAGATGGCTGATGCCACTACCGAGTTGAAGAAAGTCCTAAGAAGTGCCCCCCGGATTCCAAAGGCTCTCAGCTTCCTAAGCAGGTAGAGCCTGCTGTGACCCTTCCTGTACAGGGCCTCCATATGATCTGCCCAGTCCAGCTTATTATTAAGGAGCAAACCCAGGTACTTATAGGTGTTCACAATCTCGATGCCCGTCCCCAGGATGTCCACTGGTTTAGGAGGGCATCTGCATTTACGGAAGTCCACCACCATCTCCTTGGTCTTCCCCGCGTTAATCTTCAGGTGGTTCCGCTGGCACCAGTCCACAAAATGCTGGTTCAGTTCTCTGTACTCCCTATCATCATCGTCTGTGATGAGGCCTACTATAGCAGAGTCGTCAGAATACTTCTGTAGGTAGCAGCTAGATGAGTTGCATCTAAAATCTGCAGTGTACAGTGTGAAGAGGAAAGGGGCGAGAACCGTACCCTGAGGTGCCCCCGTATTACAGATCACGGTACCTGACACACAGTGAAAAATGAGACACGGAAAAGGTTCACCAAGTGAATCATCGAAAACTTACCGCATCTCTGCAGGAGACGGATACTTCATTTTAGAAGGTTAATATCTCCTTTAGTTTGGGGATACACATGTAGAGTTTGCATCAGGTCAGCCTCTTAAACAGAACCTTTCACCCCCTCCACTGGCTCCAGCTCTTGCATCCTTCAATTGTTGTAACTCTACTGAGTCTGGAGCAGTTGGATTTTTTTCTCTAGCCCCTACCATTCCAGAGCAATTGGTGCTATTATTTTCAGTACGATTATGCTGTCTGTTGTCAAGTAGGAGGTGTCAGGCAGCAGCAGACATACAGAGACCGCCTACCTGACAGCAGAGAGTATTATTGTTCTGAAATGAACAGAAACGATTGCTCAGGAACGGTGGGAGCTAGAGAAAAAATTCCAACTGCAACAAAATCAGTGGAGGGGCCCCTATTGGATGATACAAAGAGTTGGAGTTGGTGGAGGTGGTGAAAGGTTCACTTTAAAAACCTTTACCTCACACAGGTGATAGCGGCCGATGCTTCTAATAAACGACTACAGTCCAAATCTTGCAAAAGTGAATTCTTTTCTTGCTTCAGTCTCACAGTGCCCCATGACATAAACTTTTTGGGCTATTATAATTAAAGGGGTGGCACTAGTATAGGTGATAAATGTATGATCATTGGGGGACTGACCACTGGGAACCCATCAATCACCTGAGTGGGGGCCCAATGTCACCCATTTGAATGGAGCGACTAAGGCTCCATTGCATGTTTTTTGGACTGATGGAGTGCTGTACTTGAAAGTCCTTTAAACCAGTGGTTCTCAAGGCACGGAACCCCCCACCCCTAATGGTAGTTTGTAGGGTTTCTTCAGACCCCAGAGTATTCTGGGGAGGTGATCAAACACAACAAACAATGTTACTCACCAGCTCCTAGTCTCCTCCGCTCTCGAGATGACGTCAGGGACCACTAAGGCCTGTAATTGGAGCCTTGAGGCCTTGTGATTGTCCTGTAGGTTTCGTGGCCTAATGACACTATGACGTTATGCGTCATTACACTACGTGACCGATGAGGCTTATGTCATCTCTAGAGGAAGTAAGAGTTCCAAAACAGTTGTCTACAGATGGGGTCAATCTTCTATTTGGTGGAGTCTCTACTTTGGATATGGATATGATACACAGTATAGTCAATGCCACTGGCAGTGATAGTCCCATCAATTTCATTCATTCATTCATCCATCCATTCATCATTTTAATGACTCTTACAGGAAGTTGAGTACTAATGATTTCACAAAAACATCAGGAAACTGGTCAGTTAGTTTTATGGTAATCAAAGGGTCTGTACTGCCTGTCAGCAGCATTAAAATCAATAGGGCTGTATTGCCTGTCAGCGGCATTAAAATCAATGGGGCTATACTGCCTGTCAGCAGCATTATAATCAATTCTTGTGCTGTTCAATTGGTCCATGGGGACTAAGCCTATGTGCTTTCTTTTTTCTCTCCTATGATTCTCACCATGTTTAATGCTCACCTTTACAACCAGACAGTTTTACCTCTTGTTCTGCAAATACTGATAAATGCTCCCACCTGCCCCTGGTGCTTGGTGCATGGAATGGGCATAGTCACAACTAGTGATGGTAGGGGCTTTTATCTCAGGACCTTATTTATGGATGGTCAGATGAACCATGACAGGAGCTCAGACTCCATGGACCTGAGATAACCACAACCCCCTTATTAGCAGCTCCTCTGCTTATTGCTAATAAAATGTATAAAATCAGCCTTAGGCTAGAAGAAAGCTGAAGATGTCGAGTAGAGGTGAGGGAAGGTGAGTACAACTGTGTGTTATTTTTTTTACCTCTCTTGACCCTCCATATATTATACTCTGAGGTCTGAGGAGAATTCAGAGCAGTGGTTCTCAACCTGCGGTAACTCCAGGCTATCTCTAGGGGTAATACTGCAGTGAGAGCCACCCGCCTGTAATGGTAGATTGTGAAATTCGCCACGTATAATGTTCAGAGGGCCAGGAGAGCTGAGAAAACATTACTCAACTCCCCTGGACTCCAGCATGGGTCTCATGTCCTCTTCGGCTTCTTCCATCCTCCCGAGTGACATCAGCGACTGCTTAGACCTGTGATTGGGCCTCATGGGTCATGCGGCATAATGAGGATAATCCCTGATGTCACCTTGGAGGCTGAAGAGGACCTGATACCTGCGTTGGAGCCCGGGGGAGGGGAGTAACACTGTTTATTATGTTTTTTCACCTCCCCCGGGCCTTTCTTATTATACTCTGAGAATATTAGTAGTTTGTGGGTCGAAAACCCACAAAATTTCGGGTTCGGCAAAACCCCAGAAAATGCTGGACTGACTGTACTCAAAATTGTTAGAAAGTCTCTATGTATGTAAGATTTTTCTTTTTTTATTTTATTAATGTACGGGCCACTAAGGGACATTACACTGCCTGGAGGTCACTATGGGACATTACACTGTGTAATTTAGGGGCCTCTATGAGACATTATTTTGTCACAGGGATCTTTGGCATGGGGGGGGAGGCTGGATTTTCTAAAAAGTCCCATGCTATCCTTGATCTGCCCCGGTGGTAAGTAATGAATGCAGCTTACCACTCACTCCTTAAACGTCACTGAGCATAGGGCCATTTTTTTCATGATTTGAAATGTGGAGGCCATTATATTACATGTGCAGAACTGAAGGGGCCATTCTACTGAATGTAAGGGCCATTATACTGCATGTGGGGGCACTGTTGGGGCCCATTACATAATTGCTAACAAAGGCTCTAAATGAGGCCTTATTTTATTAACATTTATAAGTGATACCTACTTTGGGGGTCCTTTGTTGGGACATTTTCTTACCAGGGGGTACTTTGCTTGAAAAGATTGAGAACCATTTCTTTAGACGAGTGGAGCGGTAGCGCACTGTGTTATGGCTCCATTGCAATGGGGGGGACCTAGGACCCATGTCCTTAAAATGGGTAGAGATGCCTCTGGCCATAATCCCAATGATCTTGTGACTAGGTGACTTTAAAGCTCTTCATAAAGCTGAAATAACAGTGATATAGACAACTGGGAACATAATCCTATCATTAGAGATACATTATGCGAATATATTACTCAGTCCATAAAAAGTAATATATGCAATGTAATTAAACAGGATGACAGATATCAATATCTGACTGACAATACCCAGTGAAATAAATTGCATCTGCATATAGGACGTAATATAAGACGTGTTGTGTTTAGATTTATTTTCCTGAAATTCCATTTTCTTCTTGAATGTTCTCTTAAAGGTAAGGAAGAACAGATTACACTTTGACATTAACTCAAAACAGAAATAGTTGAAACTTCTTATCCATCACCCACCGTATCTCATTAAATCCCCACTATTGTCACAGTACATGATGTGCACTAGGGGGGTTGTAACTGATGCCGAAACATGTACGATTAGACTTAATAGTCACTCATTTTTCAGACATCTTCATCTCATGTAATAGATCATGGAATTCTGGACCAAAATCTAATGCTGTTGTTTTGTGCCTGGGAGTTTCCACTAGCCAGATTTGTCCCATATATTCTAAATGGTTATACTCACCTCTTTTGGGCCTCCTCGCGGCATCCAGCGATCTGTTTCTTCCTCCTCTGAGTGCATGACGTCTCTGAAGAGCATTAGAGCCAGCGACTGGCATTCTTCTGTGATGTCAGCCACCTGGGCGAAGGAAGAGGGAAGGGAAGAGATGACTATAAATGTTTTATATTTTTTACACCTCCCTTGGGCTTTCTCCTATTATCGTGGCATTACACTGTGTATGGGAGTACTAATGTAGCATTTTACTGTGGGGGGCAATAATTGGGCATTTTACAGCATGTCAGGGTGATAAGGAGCTTTATACCGTGTGTGAGGGTACGAATATGGCATTATGCAGTGTGGGGAGCAATATGGAGCTTTACATTCATACTCACATTCTGTTACCTCTTTTGGGCCTCCTTGTGGCATCCTGCACTCTGTCTCTGCCTCCTTGGTCACACTTTCCACTCTCCTGAGAAGTCATGATGCTCGGTGTGCCTATGTCACCACTGAGGCCCAATCACAGGCCTCAGCAATGACCCCGGCCACATGATGTCACATGAGAGCACCAGAGGTCACCGAGGAGGAAGAGACAGAGTGCAGGATGCCAGGAGGGGGCCCAAAAGAGGTAACAGAAAGTGAGTATGAATGTTTTTTATTTTTGTCACCTCCCCTGGGCCTCCACCTATTATTCCCTGGGGTCTGAAGAGATCCCACAGTATAAAAATTTCACTTCCGGTTCTGAACTAGTTTGGACCAAATCAAAGCGGAGTTTCGCTTAGTCTGAACTCGGAACAAAGCTAATCTGCAGAGCTTCGCCCATCTGTAGTGGTGGCAGTTGATATGCTTGGGGAGGAGATAGACTCCCTTTTAGTAGATAAGTGTGAAGATACAAAACGTAATATTTTCTGGCCTCCTGACCATCGTTCGCACCCAATTTTCTGGTTCATGTGATGCAGCAGATCGATGTTGATGAAAGAGCATTCAATAAATAGCTTATCGACTGGTGACTACTTGTTCCACATGACACGGATGGATCTGCACCTTCACCATCTTGTATCCTGGCAGGTCCAATAATCTCTAGCATTTATTACTCAGCCATGCACATGATGTGTTACAGGTATACAGAGGAACTTGGTCATATCCAATATACTTCATAATATGTTTCCTCTGTCCATACAGGATTTGACCATGTATTACTTCATAAATGGCAGGTCTGTAGCTAAAGTATTCATTTTGTTCCATGTTTGGACAAAGTGATCCACTGATTTGTTCATATAGAACCGGAATGAAATTATTATATTTTGGGGTCTCTTCAGACCCCAGAGTATAATAGGTGGAGACCCAGGGGAAGTGTAAAAAATAAAAAATATTTATACTCACAATCCGTTACCCCTTTTGGGCCTCCTCACAGTGTCTGGCGCTCTGTGTCTTCCTCCTCATGACATCCGACTCTCTCCTGTGACAATATGTGCCCAGGGTCACAGGCCTCATTGGTGACATGGGGACACCGAGCATCATGACGTCATGACACTCAGCCTGCTGATGTCACCACTGAGGCCCAATCACAGGCCTCAGTGGTGACCTTGGGTGCATGACGTCATAGGAGAGGGCCGGACACCTGTCCTCTGAAGTGAGATAGGAGAAGATTTATGATACACAGTCTTCCGCTGTCAAAGAGGAGAAAATTAACCTTTTAATGGAAAAAATATCAATTAGACAGAAGCATATAGGTGTTCTGTAGCAGAAAGGGGGCGCAATTACTGTGTAGGCTTTTCTGACAGGGGAAGGGAATGATAGGAATTGTGTCGACATACATGTTACAAACAAGTCTTCATTGGCGGTCTGGGATCTGACAGTAGGGAAGGAAATAGAAATGCGGTTAAAATGTAGGGATGGGACGTTGCTGACGGTTGGGAGAAGAAGTTGTGCAGGGGGGCATTTGCACCAGGGGCCATGAGCCTTTATTTTTAGTTGGATCACAACCAGAAAAAACACAGAGCATGGCAAAGATGGTCAGGGTCTCTATGGGGATCAATTAGGTGTCAAAGCCAGGAATAAGAGTCAGAATAGGTTATGAACCTTGATCACTAAGGTCTGATATCATCTTCGGGCACCTTAACAATCTAACAACACTAGTGCAGAAGAACTACAGCCAGATCTAGCAGTGCCAGGTGTAGTAGACAGTGACTGGAGGAGCAAAGGAGGACGCTTCAGTTTCCTAGGCAGCAGTATACTACTAGGCTCCCTCTATTGGTGGCTGCAGGTATCCAGAATTTTATGAACTAACAATACATCTATGTAGGTGGTTTGGAGCTCTGGATTAGAAGAAAGAAGTTCTGATCACTATAAAGAAATGAAACAGCACAGAATTTTGGGCCACCAGTTATTTGCATACTTTAATAGGTGCAGCTTCACTGATTCTGGTACAGTTGGAATGTTTTCTCTAGCCCCCGCAGTTCCTGAGCAATCAATACTGTTAGTCTTGGTGCCTGATATGCTATATAGGCTCTGTACTGTCAGGTGGGCGGTGTCAGACACAAACAAGAAAGGGGATTTGATTTTGGCCCTCTGACATTGCCTGCCTCTAATTGGACAGTATCAGAATGCTCAATATCACGCCCCCTTGTCTGCTCCTGCCTGACACCACCTACCTGACAGTGCAGAGCCTAAATAGTATATCAGGCACCAAAATTAACAGCATTGATTGCTCAGGAATGGTGGGGGCTAGAGAGAAAATTCCAACTGCTCCGGAATCAGATCCGGAGTAGTGCCTATTGTCAGATACTAAAAATTGGAATTGGTGGAGGTGATAAAAAATTGTCTTTATAAGCAACATTGTGTTAAAGGCTAAGGCCCCACGTAGCGGGCTGCAGTTAAAAAGCGCTGCGTGAAAAATCGCGGAGGAAACGCATCACGGTTTTTCACACAGCGCTTTTTACAGAAAGTCCGCAGAGTTTTCCTTTGTGGACTTTCTGCTTCAATTATACCTATAGGGCAGTGATGGCGAACCTTTAGGAGACTGAGTGCCCAAACTGCAACTCAAAAGCCGCTAATTTGTTGCAAAGTGCCAACACGCCAATTTAACCTTAATACTGAGGTTTTATTTTGGAAAAAAACAACGCATACATTAACATCTTTGGTCTTAAAAGAAAAACATAACAAGGCCCCATTAACACGACCCTAGTCATGTTTACTGTCTGCATAAAGATATGTCCAATTTTTTTGCAATCTGACACACCAAACTGCAAAAAAAGAGGACATGTGCACAACCCCAGTAAAATAAATCTGACCGTAACTGTCTGCACTTGCGGATCCACAATTGTGGACAGTTAAAGACCCTCAAAATACGGTCGTGTGAATGGGGTTTTACAGAGCTTTCAATAATACAAACAACTTTATACTGAAAGGTCAAAGATTGTATTTGGCATACTTTTGAAGAATTAATGTGATTTTTGCTGTTGTATGCAGGCTGATAATTTGTCTATTCTTGGCTCATACTTTGTAAGTTTTAGAGCAACACATGCAGCACTCAGGTCATCGTTCAGTCTATTTCTGGTGTCAGATTTGATATAATTCAAAGCTGAAAACAGCTGCTCACAAGCATAAGATGATCCAAACAAAGTAAGGAAAGCAATCCCAAGTGTTTTCATTGACTTAAAATTATTTGGCAGAGAATTCCACACTTTAAGGATTTCATTTTCAGAACTAACTGTGCTGTCCATTGTCATCCCTTCTATCTTCTCAAGTGTTTCACGCAGGTCATGGAATTTATTTTTCCAGATAGCGATTTCTTGAAATTCCAATAGCTCCATTTCCAGGTTTTCTAAATCTAACCAGTGTACACACGGAAGATCAATTTCTTCAAATTTGGCTTTATCTGGAGAAGTAAGAAAACACAGGGTTGTCTCCATCTTGCGGAACTGCAAAAATCTGTTATTAAAATTCACCTTTGCAGCTGATACAATCCTAGAAAATTCCTTGTAGATTTCCTGATGGCTTGTAGGATTGTCTGCAAATGTTGTAGAATTTTCTAAATGCATTTTTAGATTTGGAAAATATTTCAGTTGCCCACTTTCAAGGTCTCTTTCAAAAACCTGCAGTTTTCTCTCAAATGTTTTGATATCACAAAACATCCTTTCTGCTGTTTTCCCTACACCTTGTAGTTGTTTGTTGAGTACATTGAAGTGTATTGTAAAATCTGTAAAAAAACATGAGGTTGGTAAGCCAGGCCATATCAGTGAGCTGTGGATATTCCTCCCCTTTATCATTCATAAACAGCCTAATTTCATCCAAGCAGGCTACAAATCGCTCCAGGACTCGTCCTCTGCTTAGCCACCGGACATTATTGTACATAAGCAAGCAATTATACTGTGCCTGAACCTCGTCAAGAAGTACTTCAAACTGTCGACAATTCAGAGCACGAGCCATGATGTAATTCACAATTTTTGTGACATCTTTGAGGACATCATCAAATTTTTTGCTGCTTTCCTTGGCACAAAGAGCTTCTTGATGTATAATGCAATGAAACTGAATCACTTGATGTTTTGTTTCTTTAACAAAGAACTGTACAAAACCAGATGTTGTCCCCACCATAGAAGGTGCCCCATCACTAGTAATTGAAACTACTTTTTCCGGTCTTATGTCTTGTGACAAAAAAGCTTCCATCACAGCATTGTAGATATCTATCCCTTGTGTTCTTTTAGGCAAAGACACCAGTTTCACCAGCTCTTCTCTCATGATGTCACCAACAGCATAACGTAAAATTATTGCTAGCCTTGCATGATTATTTATATCTGTGCTTTCATCCAAGCACATGGAGTAACAGGCTGCCTTCTGTAAGTCAGTGGTGAGCTGCTGACTAACATCACTTGTCATGCGCTGGACTCGATCTTTAACAGTATTTCTGCTAAGTGGCATGTCAGAAATGCGTTGAACAATTTTATCCTTGTTTGGGAAATCATGAAAAAGGGAATTACTCCCAGATCACAAGGCCGTTTTGATAATATCCCCATCAGATAGTGGCTTACCATGTTTTGCTATGCACAGTGAAATTTGAAAACTGGCAGCTGTCAGGTAATTTGTTCTAGAAAGATAGTTGCAAAAACTAAGAGACTGGGAATTATATTTCTGCAATTTGACTTCAAGAAACTCTTTTCTTTCAGTTTCGCTAAGTTTGGCTACATTTTTGTGGTTGGTGTCAAAATGCCGTCTGACACTTGATGTGCGAAACACAATGCTTTCATTACACAGAATACATAACGCTTTCCCATTGCGTTCAATAACTCCAAATGACTGTGTCCAGCCCTCTTGGAATGATCTTCCACTATCTGTTTTTGTTTTTTTTGCTGCACTCATTTTTGGGTGTTCAAGATTTGAAGTCTACAAATACATAAAATAAAAAAAAAAAAAAAAAATTAAGCACTCACTACAAATCTATCCCTATCAAAATAGCTAACACTATTAGTTAACACCAAAGAAATGGATATTCCCTGAATCAACAGTCTATGGCAGTGATTCTCAGCTGGGGTTCCTTTTGAATTTGCTGACCACCAGTACAAGGGGCCAATGTTCCTCTGACCACCAACTTTTCACCTACTCTGAAAAAAAAACATCTGAGTGCATTTCCTACCTATGATTCACCTCTGCTGTACACACGTTGGACTTACTTCTTGGGGAATTTGAATAAATAAGATGAAGTCGTAGCTAGGGGGTTCAGCACAAGGGGGTCGGAAAACCTAAGTGGGCCACCCCCAACCCAGGTAACTAATGTTTACACATGCAGAGGAGAAATTATGGTAGTTATAATGATCCAATACTCACAGGATATGTCATTTAACCTTTTAAACACAGTTACCACTGTTCACAGTATTTAAATGGTTAAACAACCATCAGTTTGATTTCTGATAATGCTACCACACAGCGACTGAATAATACTACCATACTTATACTGAGTAGAAACGACAATACACAGACCTACATTGACAATAATACCAGTATACAAGGGCCAAATAATAGCAGCACACCAGAAACACATACTACCATCACACAGTGACTGACTAATGCACCATACTGTTATTGAGTAAAACCAATGTACACACACCTGTATTCCCCCATACAGTGCCCATATAGTGGTAGATACCAGCGCTACGGGGGCTCTGCATAATATAAGAGTGATTACATACAGAGCCCATATAGTGGTAGATACCAGCACTACACAGGATCTGTATAACATATAAGTGATTGCAGTTACATCCAGTGACTCACAGGTGACGTCTTCTCTAATCAGAGTCGTCCTCTTTCCTTGTTCATCCGGCTTAGACTGTCATAACAACTTCTTCCAGTCAAGACCCGTCTCTTCAGCATCTGCCAGACAGACATCTTAGGTTCCATACAAATATGCTTCTTAGGAGCAAACTTATCAGTATAATATGCTCCACAGTGGCTGCCAAACAGTAAATTATGCTCCACAGTGGCCCCCACACGATTGCTCCTCAGTGGGACCCCACAGAGTATTATATACTCCACAGTGGCGCCCACATAGTATTATATGCTCCACAGTGGGTCCCCACACAGTACTTTATGTAGCCTTATTTTTTTAGGCCTTCCGCACAGTATCATATGCCCCGTAGTGGGCCCCCACACAGTAGTTTATGTAGCCTTATTTTTGTAGGCTCCCTGCACAGTATTATATGCCCCGCAGTGAGCCCCCACACAGTAGTTTATGTAGCCTTAATTTGGTAGGACCCACGCACAGTATTATATACCCCGCAGTGAGCCCCCACACAGTAGTTTATGTAGCCTTAATTTGGTAGGACCCACACACAGTATTATATGCCCCGAAGTGAGCCCCCACACAGTAGTTTATGTAGCCTTAATTTGGTAGGACCCACGCACCGTATTATATGCCCCGCAGTGAGCCCCCACACAGTAGTTTATGTAGCCTTAATTTGGTAGGCCCCACGCAGAGTATTATATGCCCCGCAGTGAGCCCCCACACAGTAGCTTATGTAGCCTTAATTTGGTAGGCCCCACGCACCGTATTATATGCCCCGCAGTGAGCCCCCACACAGTAGTTTATGTAGCCTTAATTTGGTAGGCCCCACGCAGAGTATTATATGCCCCGCAGTGAGCCCCCACACAGTAGCTTATGTAGCCTTAATTTGGTAGGCCCCACGCACCGTATTATATGCCCCGCAGTGAGCCCCCACACAGTAGCCTTATTTTTACCCAGGTTTTTCAATGTTCCGTAGAGTAAGGTGATATGCCCTCACTAGAAATAAACTTGTGCGCTGCTTACACTTCATTCCGTTTGGCAGGCTATGCTACTTACCTAGTATGGCTGCAGTCCCACGAAGAGCGGCGTCCTTCTTCTTCTGTTCGCAGCGCTGATGACGTCATCGCGCCTGCGTCGGAGCATAGGTTATGCTGTGGACCGCGGCCTACACTAACAGCACATACAGCTAAAACAAGCGATCGCTCGCTAGCAGGGACTCCTGCACCGGATTCCCCGTTAGTGAGCGATCATGGCGACGGCACGCGTGCCAACTGAGAGGGCTCTGTGTGCCCTCTCTGGCACGCGTGCCATAGGTTCGCCATCACGGCTATAGGGAAACCGACGGCCCTTCCTGTTAGTATAGTTGACATGCTACGATTTTCAACGGTTTTGGAAATCTTAGCATTTCTGCTGCGCGTATTTTTCTGCAATGTGTGGATGGGATTCGCTCGGGACTGTAAAATGCCACATTTACACCACATGGGGACCCGGCCAAAAGGTGGTTTGCAAAGGTATGCTACCTGAGAATTCACATATGCTATGGCGATACTAGAGTATATAAAGGAGGACACAAATAAAACATAGGCTATACCAGCCAGTGCAATAACATCTTATTACATGCATGTTTTGTAACCACTCCAAGCAAGAATATTTTTTCTATGCGGTAAATTTTTATCTTGTACAATAAGCACATCAAAGCCTAACTTATTGACAGGGAATTATCTGTGCTGGAGGGTGATGTTATAAGCTTCTTAGAGTGGAAACTAAATCCATCTTGATACAGTTGTAAGACAGAGCATTTCCATCACCGGTTGCTGACATCCCCGCTGGCGGCATGAAATAGAAAGGGGAACCCAAACACTGAGCATTGTTAAAACAGCCAACTGCTCCGATCTGTCTTTCTGACATTTCAATTACAAAATGTCATTGGGAGAATGTAACCAGAATTGCCCTTATTGTCATTGTGTTTTGGAGCATCACCCGTCCGACCTGTGCAGTGTACACATTGATGCAGCTTTTCTCTCTCCTACAGCTGGAGCCACATGTTGATAGCCAAAGAAAGAAGTAGAATTGCCTTTGCAACAGGATACTGATACAATGTTCATCTGGCTGAGACGGCTCTGTATTGGCTCATGTCTGTATGTTTAATCTAATGTAACCCTTTTAATTCCAAGGGGAGAATAAAATTTATGCACCAGGCATCACATCTAAAACCACCAAGGACCATGTAATATACAAACGTGGACAAAATAGTTGGTACCCCTCGTTTAATGAAAGAAAAGCCCACAATGGTCACAGAAATAACTTGAATCTGACAAAAGTAATAATATATAAAAATTCTATAACAAGTCATAAAGCTTCTGGGAGAATGTCCTATGGACAGATGAGACGAAAATCGAAATTTTTGGCAAGGCACATCAGCTCTATGTTCACAGACGGAAAAATAAAGCATATCTTGAAAAGAACACTGTCCCTACTGTGAAACATGGAGGAGGCTCTGTTATGTTCTGGGGCTACTTTGCTGCATCTGGCACAGGGTGTCTTGAATCTGTGCAGGGTACAATGAAATCTCAAGACTATCAAGGGATTCTAGAGAGAAATGTGCTGCACAGTGTCAGAAAGCTTGGTCTCAGTCGCAGGTCATGGGTCTTGCAACAGGATAATGACCCAAAACACACAGCTAAAAACACCCAAGAATGGCTAAGAGGAAAATATTGGACTATTCTGAAGTGGCCTTCTATGAGCCCTGACCTAAATCCTATTGAGCATCTTTGGAAGGAGCTGAAACATGCCGTCTGGAAAAGGCACCCTTCACACCCGAGACAACTGGAGCAGTTTGCTCATTGAGAGGTGCAGAAGTCTCATTGACAGTTACAGGAATCGTTTGATTGCAGGGATTGCCTCAAAAGGTTGTGCAACAAAATATTAAGTAAAGGGAACCATCATTTCTGTCCAGGCCTGTTTCATGAGTTTTCTTTTTTAAAAAATTCTGTTGAAGCCTGGTTGGAAAGCTGTGTCTGAATTTGTTCATTTTCATAGAATTTTTATATATTATTACTTTTGTCAGATTCAAGTTATTTCTGTGACCATTGTGGGTTTTTCTTTCATTAAACGAGGGGTACCAACAATTTTGTCCACGTGTGTATACTGAAATATGGCTCATATAAACAGAACATCGAAGTTGCATTTGAAGATGACACAAATCTAGAAACATAAGAGTATATTCACACCAGAGGATTTGAAATTTTAAAAAAATTTAAATTGCTACATTTGTTATATGAAATTAAGAAAAATGTGTCCCACTTCCCCAGAAACATCACCATTCCTGCCTACAGCCTGTGTCTGGTAATGCAACAATTGTTAGAGAATAAAATTTTGCACTCAAATGACAATGCCAGAATAAGATACAGATGTGTCCGTCCTTAAGTTTCCTCTTTGACATACCCCGAGATAAGTGGCATGAAATGATCAGCTTAGAAAACAAACACATGCTTTTGTGATATTCTGTCAGGAGTTGTTTCTGATTTATGTGTCTATATGTCGCCACCCAGTGGTTTTGCTAGAATGTTTCTATGTGGTTTTTTTTTTTTCCCCACAAAGTCTGCTTCTCATGGGATTGTCTTCTGCTAGACCATTGTGGTGACCCATTATTGTGTCAAAATCTTCCGTATTTTTGAGGTGTGTCTACCCTTAAAGGGTTTGCGGGGGATGATTTTATATTGATTATTTATCGTCCATCAAAGAAGGCTAGTCAATATGCTGTCATTTGATCAGTAGGGGTTCAATATCACCATGAGAAATTGGGGACCTTAAAAAAATTGAGGATAGGTAAATGGATATTCCAGGTATATTATATTCATGTGCTGTCCTCAGATTAGGCTATCAATATCTAAGGTGTGGGGCTCCAAAAAACTGGCACCCCCAACAACCAGCTGTTCTCGACCTCTGCTGGGTGCCAGAACAATGCAGTGGGTGGAGGTAGAAGCAGATGGCTCCTTCTTCTGTGTAGCGATCATTTGTGTTTACGGCTGCTCTGCTGCCATTCAAGTGAATGAGAGATGAGCTGTAGTACTTTGGTACTGCCACTACACAGTGTACAGAGCCATCTGCTTCTGACTATTCACTGTATAATTCCAGGCCCAGGCGGCAGCTGAGACCATCTGATCTGTAGTCGGATTTCAGACCACCACCAATGAGATATTGATAGCTTATCCTGAGCTCAGTGTCCAGAAAATCACTCTTCGTAAAGGGGTTTTCCAGCCCCAAATCGAATTTTCATACTTATCCACAGGAGAGGTCATCAGTATGTGATCTGTTGGCGTCCAACACTTGGATGTCCGGGTACCAGATCATCTGTTCTAGCAGCCTCTGGGTGCCAGAATCTGCTAGTGGATGGAAGGCGCATGCAGCGCTGCTGCTGTACAAGTAACAGTAGTGATGCAGTAGCCCCATCTACTGTGTACTGCAGCGCCACTCCTATTACTTGAATAGGACAAGATCTGAACACGTGTGCAGGGTTCTGTACCCGGGCATCCCGTGGATAGGTCATCAGTATTAAAATTTGGTTTGGGGCCAGAAAACCCATTTAAGGTATTTCAAGGACTCCTATTTCTCATGGTAGTGTCGAACCCCTCAGATGATGTCCTATTGATGTCCCATTCTAAGGATAGATTATCAAATGTCCAGGAAATCCCTTTAATTTTCCTCAAATTAGTTTAAAGTGTACTACAAACTTTAAAACAACAGTACCAGGGAATATAAGAAACTCTGTAACATATGTTATTAAAGAAATATGTTTCCTTCGCCACTTAATATCTTCACTCAGACTGTTTGTTTACATAGAGTCCATATCTCTTTCCAGATCACACACAAGACTTTATAAAAAGGGTCGTAACTAAAAGCTGACGGGCCATGACACAAAAGCTTAGCTCTGGTTCCCCTTTGCAACTTCTCTTAGTAAGTGCGACTACTGTGACCCCTTTAGTTATGCCAGTAGAAGCGGGAGGAGGAGGCTACTAATCCATGTATTGTCACATTCTCTGCAGTTTTAGACTGTTATCTTGAAACATAACAGTACTGAAAAGGTTACAAAGTAGCCGAGTGTAGCAGCAGCTGCTATTACTGTGCAGACTATTCCTCTCCCCCTTCCCTCTCCATAGACTTCCATGTACAAAGCAACTCAGCCTGATAAGTGAAGTAGGAAGCAGATTTCTTAAATAAGATATATTACAAAGTTTATTATATTCACCTGTAATATTCATTTATAAAAAGTTATTTTATAATTGGAAGTTCACTTTAAGGACTTCTATTTCTTACAATATTTTCAACCTCCACTGATCAGATATTGGAGGCCTATTCTAGGAAAGGTCATCAATATAAAATCCCCCAAAACTCCTTTAAGGGTGCAGACACTAGTAAGACATGGAAGACCCTGACACAATAATGGGTCACAGTGGTCCGGCAGAAGACAATCTCATGGTCCCTGCAGATCATTTCCTATAACAGGTCTGAACTCAACAGGTATGAACTGCGGAAAACACGTGCAGTATATCCAGGCTCTGATCCATGATGTATATAGTATATACCCGACACTAATACATTACCCATGATAGGATTCTCATGGAAGGCAGTGACATTTTCCATGTTCCCTGCTATTTCTACGGTACATACAGCTGTCAGCTGCAGCATATTAACATTATCATAGCGCCATAGTTTTTATGCTAATGAACAATATTTTTATAGAATATTTGCAAATAGCATTTTCATATGCACAGAGTGTTGAAGTCAATGATATGCTAGAAGATACAATGGCTTACCGATTATTCATCCTGTACCATTACTGACAAATGACCACTGACCCCGTGCCCATGACGTCAAAGAAAAGCATCGGACACAGTGAGGAGGCACAAAAGAGATAAGGGAAAGTGAGTATAAATGATTTGGGGGGGTTTTCACCTCCCCTAGGCCTATTATACTCTGGGGTCTATAGCCATGAGTGTGCACTTATTGGAGGGCAAGAGGAAATCTGTATGTCAGGTGGACAAAACGGGACATTGCAATCAACTCATTGAGGTTTATAGGAGGGTTTTATAGACCTGCTCGGTACAGGGAAAAGGAGCAGTTTTAAAGGGGATAACTTGCATATTGGTGGGGGTCCAATCACTGAGACCCTCACTGTTTAGGGGAACGGGTGATTTTCGGCCCTCATTCTGAATGGTGTGGTGGTTGTCGAGCGGCGCATACGCAGCTCCATACATTTCAACGGAACACTATCTCTACGAAATGATTGGAGTGGTGCTCACACTACCCGACCACTGTTCAATTCAAAATGGGCAACAAAAGTCCCCCGTTCTCCTGATCAGTGGGGCTCTGAGTGGTCGGACCCCCCTTCCAATCTGCTAGTTATCCCCTATCCTACATATGTATAACTTTTGTGGGAAAATCCGTTTAATGGATAGAGTAAAAAATTACAGAATTTAGTCATTTTTACTAAAATATAGGCAGTGATATGGAAAATGAAAAAACTATTATCAAAAATTATTTAAACCCTTAAGGACACAGGGTAGTTTGTACATTAATGCTCAGTGACTTTTTTCATATTTTCCCTGCCCGTCTTCCAAAATGCATAACTTTTTTATTTTTCTGTCCACATACACACGTGGACAAAATTGTTGGTCCCCTCGTTTATTGAAAGAAAACCCCACAATGGTCACAGAAATAACTTGAATCTGACAAAAGTAATAATATATAAAAATTCTATGAAAATGAACAAATGGAAGTCAGACATTGCTTTCCAACCAGGCTTCAACAGAATTTTTAAAAAAGAAAACTCATGAAACAGGCCTGGACAGAAATGATGGTTCCCTTAACTTAATATTTTGTTGCACAACCTTTTGAGGCAATCCCTGCAATCAAACGATTCCTGTAACTGTCAACGAGACTTCTGCACCTCTCAGCAGGTATTTTGGCCACTCCTCATGAGCAAACTGCTCCAGTTGTCTCGGGTGTGAAGGGTGCCTTTTCCAGACGGCATGTTTCAGCTCCTTCCAAAGAGGCTCAATAGGATTTAGGTCAGGGCTCATAGAAGGCCACTTCGGAATAGTCCAATGTTTTCCTCTTAGCCATTCTTGGGTGTTTTTAGCTGTGTGTTTTGGGTCATTATCCTGTTACAAGACCCATGACCTGCGACTGAGACCAAGCTTTCTGACACTGGGCAGCACATTTCTCTCTAGAATCCCTTGATAGTCTTGAGATTTCATTGTACCCTGCACAGATTCAAGACACCCTGTGCCAGATGCAGCAAAGCAGCCCCAGAACATAACAGAGCCTCCTCCATGTTTCACAGTAGGGACAGTGTTCTTTTAAAGATAGGATTCATTTTTCCGTCTGTGAACATAGAGCTGATGTGCCTTGCCAAAAATTTTGATTTTTGTCTCATCTGTCCATAGGACATTCTCTCAGAAGCTTTGTGGCTTGTCAACATGTAGTTTGGCAAATTACTTTTGTCAGATTCAAGTTATTTCTGTGACCATTGTGGGTTTTTCTTTCATTAAACGAGGGGGGGGGGGGGCAACAATTTTGTCCACGTGTGTAGCTATGTGAGGGCTTATTCTTTGCGTGACGCGTTGCACTTTCATTTTGCATCATTTTGGGGTACATATAATGTTTTTATTAGCTTTAATTTAGTTTTGTTTTATTTAATTTTAAATTTTTTGGGGGTCCGTGTGAAATAACACACAATTCTATCATAATTTTTTGCATTTTGTTTTTACACTCTGCATTAATAATGACATGACAGCTTTGTCTGGCCGGTCATTACGATTACAGCGATACCAGATTTATACTGGTTTTATTAGATTTTACTGCATTTACTAATAAAACATCACTTTTTGAAGATGAAGGATTTTCCTGAGGTCGCCATATTCTGACATCTACAACTTTTTTACTGTACTGTTGATGGAGATATGTCAGGGCTCTTTATTTGCGTGGCAAGTTGTACTTTTTATTGGTACCAATAGTTGGCATGTATGAGTTTTTGATCACTTTTTATTGCTATTTTTGGGGAAAGTGAATATATTATTTTGCGCATTGCGGTATATATTTTTTTACAGCATTTACCGTAAGGGATACATAACCCTATTTTTGGATAGTGAGGAATGTTTGTTTATTTTTTGTTTATGTTATGTATTTTTTAAAATTAAAAGGCAGGTCTTATAAACTTTTTATTATTTATTTATACTTTATTTATACTTTATTTTTAACTTTTTAGATTTTTTTTTTTTTTCTTGTCCCACAAGGGGAATTGAACATGGGATCTCTGATCCTCAGCGCAATGTACTGTAATACATTGTATTGCAGCACATCGCACATAGGCTTCCTATGTGTTATAGGGTGCAGCAGTCAGGAGGCCATTGCTCGGTCTAATGGCTGCCATGGCAGCCCCTTGGACCCCGTAACATCGACGCCAAACCCCCTGGATGTCGTGATCGCTATTGATCAGAGCATGTAAGGGGTTAATCCACTGGAATCAGAGTATCTTCTGTCTCCGGTGGCTAGTCCTGGGCCGGAAGTAATGCCGCTTGCACAGCTCCTGTGCTGGTGATATTACAGTGCCGTACTATTATGGCGCTGAGCATTAACTACATGCTCAGCGTGATGTAATGGCGTACAGTAGGAAGGGGTTAAAAATATGTTTCATTAAAAAAAAAAAAAAAATAGGTAATTTCTGGTGACACATTCCCTTTAATAGTTAACCAGCCTGTCTCTTCTGATTCGGAGCTAGTATTATCGTCTCTTCTATTCTTCTGAAATTTGTGACTGCAGAACTTCTCTGGAGCTGCCCATACCCTCTGGAATGCTTGCCAATACATTTAAGTTATGTAAATAATCCCTTCAAACTCATCATTACACAATTGCTCGTGCATCATCACTTCTGTCCTCAAATTTATAGTATGTACACATTTGCCTATGGCAGCATTCTATGGAACGAATCCACAATGGGTTAATCTATGTCTTTTAAATACAGAATCTACATAAGAATATAGATGTCAATTGTTCTGGCTAGAGATGAGTGAACTGGTTCATAAAGAGCCAGGTTTGTTACAATTTTTCCAAAAATATCAGGTTCAGCTAAACCTGAAATTTTTGGTGTTTTCCACCCATGAATCTTTATCACACTCTGGGATCTCTTCAGACCCCAAAGTATGAGCAGAGGCCCAGGGGAGGTGTGGACAAAATAAAAAATAATGATACTTAACCATCTTAATCTCTCCTGGACATCCTGTCATCCAGTCTTTACACACAAGTTCTTGTAGCCTCTTCCAGTGGCTTCCCCCACGTCACACGCTCAAGGGTCCCCTCTGAGATTGGTCATTGGGCCTCAGCAGTCAAGATGACCCAGCATCATGATGTCGGCACATCCCACGTGACCCTAGGGAGTGTGACACCAGAGAAGATGCCAGAAGTGGCTTCAAGAACCTGCGGGTGAAGACTTGATTCCAGGAAAGAAGATCAGATACCCAGGAGAGATGAGGATAGGTGAGTATCAATGTCTACCTCCTCTCTTTATACACTGTGATGTCTCCCTAAGGTCAGGACTTCATGGCCATAGATCAATATTATTATATGAAGGGACCCCAGATAGAATATCACTCATCGAAACTTGCTGAAGAACCATGGAAATATTCCCAAAATGAGGTTCACCCATTACTAGTTCTGGCAAACAATGTGGACAAAAATCAGTGTGGCCTTTTCTCTACTGCATGTGAACCGGGTTTAAAGCTCCCTGTTGACTTGCATGGTGTTCAGAATTTTAGTAGATAATATATTTTGGATATTTTGGGACCCGAGCACTCCTTTTCCCCAGTATCTGTATGGTTAATGTTTCGAGTACTGTCGCAATGTGCTAAGGCATTACACAGCTGGTAATCATAGCGGATTGTAATCTTTTTTATGCGTGCACAAACATGTCTCAGATTGGTTTGCCTGCGGCTACAAGAACTTGTATATAAATTACACATTTAATAGAACATTTGTTTCAATTTTCCAGATAATGTAAGCTTTTTAGCAAACTCATCCAACATCTTGAGCGCCTCTCTGGCATGCCACTCTCGGAAGTCTATTCAGGATTGTTTATTCTCAGGTGCTCTGACAGTGCTAGTTTGGTAAGTACGGCACACCGCCTGTCAGATGAAGGAAATAATGACAAATGTCGGACTCAATCTTACAGAGTTTGCTGGAAGGACATTAGGGATGTGTTAGCAGAAAAGTAGCTGGAGCCTACAGAAAAAAAAAAACTTGGACATTGATTTGGGACTACTGACATAAGACAAAAATACCGCTCTTGATGAATAACAATGTGTTCTTCCTTACCTGACTCCTTGGCTGGAGTGTCCAAATACGTGTATCACAAGTTAAAGAGTAGAGCCGGTTCCATTCTGAATATTCTAAATTGTTTGGTTTTTAAAGAAACCAAACAAATGGTGATTCGAACAAACAAAAAAGAGAAAATGGCCGCCGCCACATTTTTGAACGGGAAATACAGAGGAGACACGTGTGTATGACTCAGACATTGTCTGTGACATTGCAGCACAATCTGACAGCCTCGTAGCCAATAGACAGTGGTAGGTGGACCTTGCAGTGCTGATGTCATATTGACTATAAAAGCTTGTGCACCCATTATCAGCCTTTAGTTGCTGTAATGGTGGACATGCAAACACATCTGTGATCCATCTCACTGCATCATAGCACAGTTCCTAAAAAGCAATAGGCATTCAAGCAATAGAGGAGTAGGAGAACATAGTCATAAAATCAAGAAAATACACAGTCATGGCCAAAAGTTTTGAGAATGACACAAATATTATATTTTCACATGATCTGCTGCCCTCTGGTTTTTATGTGTGTTTGTCAGATGTTTTTATCACATACAGAAATAGAATTGCATTCATAGTATGAGTAACAGAAGCTTATAGTGACAGTTAGAATGAGTTAATGCAGCAAGTCAATATTTGCAGTGTTGACCCTTCTTCTTCAGGACCTCTGCAATTCTCCCTGGCATGCTCTCAATCAACTTCTGGACCAAATCCTGACTGATAGCAGTCCATTCTTGCAGAATCAATGCTTTCATTTTGTCTGAATTTGTTGGTTTTTGTTTGTCCACCCGTCTCTTGATGATTGACCACAAGTTCTCAATGGGATTAAGATCTGGGGAGTTTCCAGGCCATGGACCCAAAATCTCTATGTTTTGTTCCCTGAGCCATTTAGTTATCACCTTTGCTTTACTGGCCAGGTGCCCATCCTGCTGGAAAAGGCATTGTTGAGTGCCAAACTGCTCTTGGACGGTTGGGAGAAGTTGCTCTTGGAGGACATTCTGGTACCATTCTTTATTCATGGTTGTGTTTTTAGGCAAGACTGTGAGAGAGCCGATTCCACCTGGCTGAGAAGCAACCCCACACATGAATGGTTTCAGGATGCTTTACAGTTGGCATGAGACAAGACTGGTGGTAGTGCTCACCTCTTCTTCTCCGAATAAGCTGTTTTCCAGATGTTCCAAACAATCGAAAAGGGGATTCATCAGAGAAAATGACTTTACCCCAGTCCTCAGCAGTCCACTCCCTGTACCTTTTGCAGAATATCAGTCTGTCCCTGATGTTTTTTCTGGAGAGAAGTGGCTTCTTTGCTGCCCTCCTTGAGACCAGGCCTTGCTCCAAGAGTCTCCGCCTCACAGTGCGTGCAGATGCACTCACACCTGCCTGCTGCCATTCCTCAGCAAGCTCTGCACTGCTGGTAGCCCGATCCCGCAGCTGAAACACTTTTAAGAGGGTCCTGCCGCTTGCTGGTCTTTCTTGGGCGCCCTGGGCCTTTTTGGCACCAATGGAACCTCTCTCCTTGAAGTTCTTGATGATGCGATAGATTGTTGACTGAGGTGCAATCTTTCTAGCTGCAATACTCTTCCCAGTTAGGCCATTTTTGTGCAGTGCAATGATGACTGCACGTGTTTCTTTAGAGATAACCATGGTTAACAGAAGAGAAACAATGATGGCTATAGCACCAGCCTCCTTTTAAGTGTCCAGTGGTGTCATTCTTACTTAATCATGACAGATTGATCTCCAGCCCTGTCCTCATCAACACCCACACCTGTGTTAATGGGGAATCACTGAAATGATGTTAGGTGGTCCTTTTAAGGCAGGGCTGCAATGATGTTGAAATGTGTTTTGGGGGATAAAGTTCATTTTCTAGGCAAATATTGACTTTGCAAGTAATTGCTGTTAAGCTGATCACTCTTTATAACATTCTGGAGTATATGCAAATTGCCATTAGAAAAACTGAAGCAGTAGACTTTGTAAAAATTAATATTTGTATCATTCTCAAAACTTTTGGCCATGACTGTACTATAGCTTCGAACATGAGATTTTATCATTTTACAGACAACCATCTTGGCTATCTCATACATAAATTTGGCTTGTAACTATTTAGCATATGATTAGTTATGCAAATTCTTGTCATGTAACTGCATTGTTACTGTTTTGCTCCTAAAAATTTATTATTTTTTTTAAATTTGTAAATGCACCTTTGACTTTCAAAACTGCTTCTGCTCAGTCCTCTGAAAACCTTCGGAAAAACTACTAGAAAACTGATAGAAAAGTGCTAGACATCTGCTAAAAACTTACTGTGCTTTATCTGGGCTGTTTATCCTTCACTGGGTTTCTCTTCCTACTCCAGCCTTACCTCTCCATAGAGTTTTGTAAAACCTGATCTGTTTGCAAGTCTTCAATGTAGATGGATCTCTCAATAAACGGAGCCATTTAGCAGACAAGAAAGGAGCTAATGACAGGAGACAGAAATATTTTCCTCTGATAAGATCCTGTTATCATCTCATCTCTTGTCTGCTAAACTGCTCAATTCACTGAGAGATCCATCACAGTCACATACAGATCCGATTACACAGAAGTCTATGGAGTGGGGAGGCTGGAATAGGAGGAGGAGCCCAGTGAGAAGGAAACAAGCCCAGGCACAGCACAGTAAGTGTTTAGCAGATTTTTAGCAGGTTTTAGCAGGATTAAGCAGTATATATGTGAATGAAGCTCTGGCAAGACACAAATCTTACAGCATCTGCTCCAGGAGGTTTCTGTTTGTCTCTTTACTTCTCACTCACTTACTCACTCGCTCACTCTTCTTACTCCGCCCCTTCCCTTCTCCATAGACTTCTACAATCTTCAGTCTGTGAAGATGGGAATGAGCAGTGATTTGAGCAGTTTAGCAGGCAGGAGAGGAACTGTTAAGGAGATAAATGCATTTTCCTTTGATAAAATATCAATCTACGTGGAAGACTCACAGACAGTTCAGGTTATCCATAAACAGCAAGCCTTCCAGCATTTTAAATAGAATCCTATTACTTTATTATTGATTGAATAATTGGTGCTACCATAGCTCTTCCGTGGGATTGGACCACACACGTATCAGTCAGCTTTAGTTGCCCATGAACCTCTCACTGGCTCACCAGATGTCCTTCCTTGAATTACTTTTGGTACTGTACATACTAACCACTGTAAACTAGGAACACCCTAGATCTGCCATTTAGAGATGGTCTAGCCTTACACAAATTGTGCAGCAAGCCAGCAGAGGAAGCCAAAAGTTTGGAAGTTATAGTCGGTCACAGATTGGCTCACAGTCAGCTTGACCAACCCTCCGTCACTTATCGGGGCTATTGCAGTGAATATGGGATCTGCAGTGTGGAAGATAATGGTAGTAGCATCCCCCAAAGCACTTCCCTGTAGTAAGTCTCCCTGAGCCTGATAGCGGTTGGAGTGTCCTTGATGGTAGTTCAGAGTAGAGGACTTAGGATTGGTGTAAAGCATATGGCAATGGGCAATGGAAAGGGGTTATCTAACAAAGTCAACCACTTTATTCATGGTTGAGAGACCCCATCAATCAGCTGGAAGCTACAGACAGCCTTACATTCCTCCAACAGCGCCCACTGCAAGATAAATGTGGTATTGAACTATGTTCATTCAAATGAAAGAACAATCCTGAAATACATGGTTGCTTTGAGTCCTTGGTGGCTAAGTAAACAAGTGGTGGCCCAAATAGAAGATACTTCTCTTTGGCGTCCATACTGTATGCCGACATCCTTTAAACCACCGTACTCCAGAGTTGCTATCATACAGGCTATAAACACATTCAGTGCATTATGTACATATGCAAGTTTTCTGTTTGTTGCGTCTTTCTAATGAGCACACATATCGCTAAAATCGGAACATTTGCTCTAAATCTTCCTTCCCCCATTAATGACATTGCTAACTGGATTATCTTTGCTTCACAACTTTCTAACTTTAATCATGTGCTTTAAATAATTCAACAGTTTCAGAATTTCTCCATTCAGAACGTGCATAATGTGTAAGCCAGGCTCTTATAATGCAATTTCATATCACGGGGTAATGGGCTCGCCAAATGTTCACCCATACACTCAAATGGGTTGGAGCATGGCTCTGCCTCATCGTTCCCAGCTGGAGGAGCAGTGTAGACATGCATCGCATTATTTCCTGGAAAATTATGATCAATTTCTAAATTAAATATTTCCAGAATCCCATCACATGCTCCGTTCATTTCCCTACAGTGAAGGAATTAGGTTTATGAGTTTGTGGATGAAACGCTGCGGTAAAACTCAGCATGGTGGATTAAATGTGATTATTGAGGAGTGACTCCATAGCAACCTAGCGAAAATTTTCATGCCCCGAGATCTAAAGGTGAACTCAAGTCAAGTATTGTCTTTTTTTCTGCGCTAGCCTTGTAGAAAATCTGCAGCATTTTAGGGTAAAGTAGTAAGATTTTCACTTGCTGTATCTCAAATCATGCTCTGGGGAATACCTGCAGTGAATTCTGCCTCAAAAAGTACTAAAAATTACAAGTTTTTTTTGCAGTGGCGGAACTCACTGCTAATTTTCTATGATGAAAAAAACAATTGCAGACCTATGCCCTATTAGTGCCTCTTACAGCAACCATGTAGGGTGGATATAAGTAGTAGTCAGTCATGGTTGTGCTCATGGTGGTGGTCAACTCCACTACCCCTCCGGTACTTCGCAGGGGCTGGTGTAATGAGTGATAGACTGGGTACACACTAGGGCTCGGTCTCCGTTCGGGGATTCCCCATTCCGCTTTAAAATGCAGAGAGAAAGGTCCTGCAAGCAAGACATTTCTCTCCGCATTTTTGGGATGGAAACCCTACGGACCCCATTATAGTCTATGAGGTCTGTGTGTTTTTGCGATTAACTGCTTTTTAAGAGGATTGGGTTTCTGGAAACCCAAACGCTAGTGTGAACCTAGTGTCATGGTGTAATGCGTGATGAGTGCCTGCAGTGTGGACTGTGATGGGAGTGCTATCCACCAGGGCACTCCCTATGGTAAGCTTCTATGAGGCATGAAGAACAATATGGGCTTTCAAAACATATAAGCTGTCATGGACTGATAAGCTTTTAAATACGTGAAATAAAGAAATTGGATTTTAACCTTGATAGTACTGGACCAATGAAATTTTATTTAAGTTTCTATGAGCCTGATGGTGGTTGAGGTGCCCTTGATGGTAGTACAGCATTAAGTATTCAGGATGAACTATCCAAAAAAAAAAGTCAGATGAACAACAACAATAGAATGGAGGCACAATCTTGCTGACCAGTAGGCCAGAGCAGTTTTTTCATGATGGTTTTCCTTGTGGTCACTCAGTGTCTCTCTACTTCACACAGTCTCCTCAAAACATTTATTCTTTTCTCTTCCACAAAAACACAAATTCCTGCAATTGGTTGCTCAAAAGTTGCCTATCCTGGCCTGAGACTCATAGGCTGGGTCGTAGCTATGAGATCCATCCAAAATTTCAAAATTGTCCGGGCAACAAAGTTTAGATTGGAATAGTTTCACATGTGAACTCAGTTTTGGGAATAAATATAAAGTTCAGCAGGAGCTTTGTGTGACTCACCCCTGAAGACCTGAAGATGCTGGACCTGGATCACTCTCCCTACATCCCTATATTTTGCATGCATTTGTAAAGTGCTGCGGAATATGTTGGCGCTATATAAAGTTATTATTATATTATTATTTGATTTATATAGCACCAACATATTCCGCAGCACTGTACAAATGGTAGGGTTCAAGTACAGACAAAAAAGATACATTACGAAGAAATAGTCAATTCACACACTGGGACTGAGGGCCCTGCTCGCAAGAGCTTACAATCTATGAGGTAGAGGGGGTGATACAGGAGGTAGCAGGGACTTATTATTATTATTATTATTATTATGTTGTCTGTCACTGCCTTTTGTTAACCTGGGGTAAAAGTATAAGCAAATTCTGTATTGTTATTATAGATGGGCGAACTGGCTCGTACCGAGCAGGGTTTGACGAAAATATTCCAAATTTTTTTTCCAAAACTGAAGAAATGGAGATTCGGTTAACTAAAATGGCCTCCACATTATACTCTACGGTCTCTTCAGACCCCAGAGTATGATAAGTGGGGGCCCAGGGGAGGTGACAAAAAAATTAATACACACCTTTCGTTACCTCTTATTGGCCTCCCAGTACTCCGGTTTCCTCCCACACTCCAAAGACTGCAGATTGTGAGCCCTATATGGGACAGTGACTGACAATGTCTGTAAAGCGCTGCGGAATATGATGGCGCTATATAAGTAAGCATAATAAATAAATAACGCCTCAATACAGTGAAACCTCTTTGAGATGAGGACCCAAAATAGCATATAGTGGAACATACAGTGGAAATACAAAGCAATCCATTGTGGGTTTTCCCATCGGACTTGTTTAATCGATAATCCGGTCACATTCGCTGCTGTCCAGCAGTTAATCATTTAACCCTTTAATTCCGTCCACATTCTGTCCCTCTGCAGTAGTTCCTGGTAATTAGATGGAGATTTTATATTTACAGACATATGTGTTCACCTTTTTCATCTTTGATTTATGTAAATCACATCCAAACCACGCTACAATTTTCTATATCAATTGATTTGCGCACGCTTCCTAGTGAATAATTCTTCCTCATTAGATGTCTTATATATTGGAGTCTCCCATGATGCCCTACTTCCCTGGCACTGTAGTAAATTATTCATTAGCTGTTACCTAGTAAATTGGATGCATCCTGGGGTCTTCATGTGTGTAGGGACGATACTCTGGAAGGATTTATTTTTATTATTTTTCACAATTTTCTCATAACTTAGAGGTCTTGTTCTGGATGAATAAAACATGGCTGCTTTCTTAAAGAACAGCACCACTCCTGTATACAGGTTGTATCTGCTATTACAGCTGAGCACCATTGGAGGCAATGGAGCATATACAGTATATGAAGACTGGCATATTGAATGCCAGTCTTCATAGCCTAAGCCCCGGCGGAACAGTCACTTCATATACGGCACAGACAGCTGTGCCAGCACGATCGCCCGATTCTATCTGAGACTGGGGCTCCTGATGCAACACCCATGGATGGTGTTAACACTGTCATTTAACCCTTAGAGGCTGCGGTCAATAGCAGTCATGGCATCTAGGGGATTTGTATTTTTATCCTCCCTACCATCTGCCCCCTGTGATATAATTGTGGGGGCTGATGTTTTTTGGGTTTTTTTGTAGCAGCTGGGGGCTTAACAAAGGCCATATGTCTGCCATCTTGGTCCACCTGTGAGGCATTGCCAAAAACTGGGCCTAATAGGTTGCTTAGCAGGCCCTTGTTATTTAACCCATTGGGTAGAAGCAATAAAAAATTGCTTTGTCTAGTCATTCCACCTCCCAAAAAAGTAATTAAAAGCAATCAAAATGTTATAGGCACCCCAAAATGGTAGTAATGAAAAAAATCAACTCACTTCATAAAAAACAAGTCCCCTACGCAGCTCCATAGACGGAAAACTAAAAAGGTTATGGGTTTTAGAAGATGGCTATGTAAAAAGAATTAAAAAAAAAGTTATTTTGATCAAATCTAGTAAAACAATAAAAAAAACTCCACATATTGGGTGTCTCCATAATTTTACAGACCTATTGAATAAAGTTAACATATGACATAGCTCCATGGTCAGCGGGGCAAAATTTATAGTACAAAAATCATTGCAGAATTTCAAGGGTTTTTTTGTATACCTCCCCATAAAGAATTAATTAAAATTAATCAATAAAGCTAAGTTCACATCTGTGTCGGAGCCCGTTGGAGACTCTACCGGAGAAACCACCAAAAATCGTCAGAGAAAAGTTCTCCATGGAGGACTATTCGCCTTCACTTTTTGAAACGACAAACACCCTGCAGACCCCATTATAGTCAATACGGTCTGCTGGTGTCCGTGTGTAACCACTAAAACACTGGCTTGTCTCTCCATCGTTCGGACCTCAAGTGGTAACCCGCGGACGCCATAGACTATAATGAAACCGGCGGACAGAAAAGTCCTCAGTGCAGCACTTTTCTCTCTGCCAACTTTAGACGGAATCTGCATACTCCGGAGACTCCAACGCAGATGTGAACTTAGTTTTACCATGTTGCCTGGTGTGGTGGTGACTTAGTGGGGTAGTTTTTGTGTCACCTAGGCCTCTTGAAAAAGGTGGCGTGCTGGGGTCAGATTTATTATCATTTACACTAGAAAACTGGCTTATAAGATGCTGCAAAGCTATAGCTATTAGCTGGTGTAGAGTTCACTTCAGATGACCCGGCCCAGCGAAGGTGTGCCCCCGTGCAGGGTATATGAAGACTGGTACTGGTATTGTGTGGTGTGTCATGATGTCATCCCTCCACAGTGGTGTGATCTCTCTCTATGAAGGAGCTTTCATGCCGATTGCTGCCCCACACCAATATGGCCCCTGGAAGATCACAGAATTGTCCTTTTTGTTGCTGAGAATTACCAGACAGTGATTACTTATATCCATGATTGGCCCTATATTTCCCAATAGTAGCAGTATCAAGTAGCAAGGACCAAGTTTTTGGGGACTTGAATCTGGGATTGCCCCATAATCTACAGGGAAAAGGGATCAGGGGTCTAGGGGTGGAATTGGGAACAAATGCCCCTCCTGCTTTCAGAGCCAGTGTTAGATTTTGATTCCTAAGAGACTGTGCCTCCATGTTACATGACTGGATGTGTAACCTTTAGATTGTCGAAGTATCTGAAGTAACATGGTGATCCTCATGTCACAGCGACCAAAAGTATCTGTATAGCCCTGGCTTAAAGGCGTTATCCAATGAATACTAAAGCTATCCAGTACGTACGCTGGGGTGGCTAAGCTTTATTACTAATATATACCATGGTCCCCTGGAGACCCGTTTATTACCCTTGTGGAGGGCAGCTGGGAGGCCGTAACTCTTGTTCCTCTGTCTCCTTTGCTGATGCTCCGAATCTGGGATGTCACTAGTTCCCATATACTTGGGCCGCAGGCCAAGTGAGTAAAGTGTAGCCAGTCATGTGACCGAGAGCTGGAGTTTAAGTAGGGGAGGAAGAAGAACAAGAGAATATTCTCATAGTTTTGTTTCAGGCCCAACTGGTACACCCTTACTCATCTCCTCCATTGCAATGATCGGCGATCACACAACATCCACTTTGAGCCTTTCCTGACCTCTTTAATTACGTAAGGTACGACCGAGGCCTGGAATTTTGCCTCAGCACTCATGTGGGGCATCATAATTCTTATTGTAACATTGGCACATCCCACATGACCACTGAGGCCCAATCACAGGCCTCAGCTGTCCCCAGTGGCAACTGACGTCATTCAGGAGGTCCAATGAGGATCAAAGAGAATGCCGTTATTGGAGTCATGACGGAGCCCAGGAGAGGTAAATAAGACTGTTATGTTTACTCACCTCCTCTGGGCCTCTATTTATTATAATCTGGGGTCTTAAGAGACCCCAGAGTATAACGGTGGTTCATGGGTGGCAAACTACAAAAATTTCAGGTTCGGCTGAACTTAAAATATTTGGAAAATTCGTAATGAACTTGGCTCGCCATGAACCGGTTCACTCATCTATACCAGCTGCCCTTCACAAAGGTAAGAAAGGGGGCTCTAGGGACGAGGTGTATATTAGTAATAGGGCTTATCTAGTGCAGGGAATGTACTGGTAAGGCTAAGTTCACACTAGCGCTCGGTCTCTGTTCAGGGATTCCGTCCCCCATTCTGCTTCGGGTGGAAACCCGGCAGACCCCATTATAGTCTATGGGGTCCGTGGGTAACCGCTTTTTAAGCGGATTGGGTTTCTGTTTCTGAACGGAAAACCGAACGCTAGTGTGAACCTAGCGTAAACTTCATTTTTTTCCCCGGATAATCCCTTTAACTCATACACTTCCCGGAGGAATTATAGAGGAGCAAAACAAAACAGAGGGTTAAGAGAAGAATACAGAACACAAAAGTATCGTCAGGTCTTCTATACATCTTCATTAGAAACATCACTGTGTCAGCCCAGTAACAAACATCTCGTGGATCAGAACCTACAAAGTGCTGGCGCAGCAGAGCGTAGTCCCCGCTACGGGTGTAGCTATAGGGAATTTAGCTATCCGACTCCAAAAATAATTAGTAAAGTAACTACCGGGCAGGAAAAGTAAAAAGTTCTGCAATAACAATGATACTTTGGCTCTAGTTAGGAACCGATGAGCAGAGACGAAGATGTTATGTGGGATGAATAATGTATAAAGCACTGGTGTGGAAGCGAAGTATCACAGGGAACTACAGCTCCAATATACTCGACAATGGACATAATGAGAACCTTGAAGGAGAAAAAGATAATTTTGCCATTAATAATGTACGAGTTAGCTCCGGTATTAAACTGATCGATATGAAAAGATGTGACAGGATTTGAGAAGTTAAAATGAAGACTTAAGATGAAGGAAAGGAAGTAGAAGAGGTTACTTAACAACTGAATCTGAAGATGCCTGGGTGGTCTGTGAAGGGTTAACAAGAATGAACAAACCCACTGAAAATTGAGGGTCCCTATATATGATGATGATTGAGGCCCAGTTAGCCGGAGCCTTAAAGCGTAACTAAATTTTCAGACAACTTTTGATTTTCTGTCAGTTTTTGTGCCATTAATACATTTTGTAATATATTCTATGAACACATTTTGGCTCCTTTCTGTGAAATCCTGCATTTTTTCACTCTGTCCCTTACTTCTGTATTGAGAGCTGCTTCTCATTGTGTATGGAGTAGGGCAGGGGTACTCAACTACTTATAGTAAAGGTCCATTGACCGGGGTCCACAATCAAGTAAAGGTCCGAGCTGAACAGCTGAAAACGTCCAGTATTTATGGTATTTTTTGGACAAAAAAAGACGCGTCTGACTATAAGACGAACAAGGAAAATTAGGAAAAAATATTTAAAAATATGGCATTATACTGTGGGTGGGGGCCCTAAGGAGCATTATATGGTGGGTGTGGGCACTAAGGAGCATTATATGGTGGGTGTGGGCACTAAGGAGCATTATATGGTGGGTGTGGGCACTAAGGAGCATTATATGATGGGTGGGGGCACTAAGAAGAATTATATGGTGGGTGGGGGCACTAAGGAGCATTATATGGCGGGTGTGGGCACTAAGGAGCATTATATGATGGGTGTGGTCACTTTAGGAGCATTATACTGTGGGTGGGGGCACTAAGGAGCTTTATATGATGGGTGGGGGCACTAAGTAGCTTTATACTGTGCGTGGGAGCACTAAGGAGCATTATATGATGGGTGGGGGCACTAAGGAGCATTATATGGTGGGTGTGGGCACCAAGGAGCATTATATGGTGGGTGTGGGCACTAAGGAGCATTATATGGTGGGTGTGGGCACTAAGAAGCTTTATATGATGGGTGGGGGTACTAAGGAGCATAATATGGTGGGTGGGGGCACTAAGAAGAATGATATGGTGGGTGTGGGCACTAAGGAGCATTATATGATGGGTGGGGGCACTAAGGAGCATAATATGGTGGGTGGGGGCACTAAGAAGAATTATATGGTGGGTGTGGGCACTAAGGAGCTTTATATGATGGGTGGGGGTACTAAGGAGCATAATATGGTGGGTGGGGGCACTAAGAAGAATGATATGGTGGGTGTGGGCACTAAGGAGCATTATATGATGGGTGGGGGTACTAAGGAGCATAATATGGTGGGTGTGGGCACTAAGGAGCATTATATGGTGGGTGTGGGCACTAAGGAGCTTTATATGATGGGTGGGGGCACTAAGAAGAATGATATGGTGGGTGTGGGCACTAAGGAGCATTATATGATGGGTGTGGGCACTAAGGAGCTTTATATGATGGGTGGGGGCACTAAGGAGCATTATATGATGGGTGGGGGCACTAAGGAGCATAATATGGTGGGTGGGGGCACTAAGAAGAATTATATGGTGGGTGGGGGCACTAAGGAGCATTATATGATGGGTGTGAACACTAAGGAGCATTATACTGTGGATGGGGGCACTAAGGAGCTTTATATGATGGGTGGGGGCACTAAGTAGCTTTATACTGTGCGTGGGAGCACTAAGGAGCATTATATGATGG
Organism: Leptodactylus fallax; assembly: GCA_947044405.1. NCBI lineage: Eukaryota > Metazoa > Chordata > Amphibia > Anura > Leptodactylidae > Leptodactylus > Leptodactylus fallax. Next base: position 3,172,733 of record CAMRHE010000133.1, on the reverse strand, counting down.
GTAGGGGCACAAAGAAGCATTATATGGTGGGTGGGGGAACTAAGGAGCATTATACAGTATAATGCCCCATTATTGTGCCTCCTCACAGTATACTTCTTAGTACCCCCTCACAGTATGATTTCTCATTAGTGCCCCCACACATAATTAACATTAACAGCGTGCGGGGGAAACCATCATCTCCCGCCCACTGTCCCCAAGCCCTGATCCCTTACACTAAGCAAGTGGCAGCAAGAATCAGCAATCGTCCATGTGAAGTCAGCAGGGATGAATACAAATCCCTGCTGCCGCTGGTGCAAGGGATCTGAGCTTGGAGAAACCTTCATCTCCCGCCCGCTGTTATAATGACTGTACCAGAGGCAGGAGTCCGGACAGCCGGCAGCCATGGTCTGTATTCCGCCAGTTGAGTATCCCTGGAGTAGGGGCTGTTTGAACAGAAGAGAAAATGAGGGTTGGGGGGTCACTTCAGACGGCTATATCTCAGACATTGGTGTCATTTGAAAGAGGAGATTTTTATCTTTCATAGGACACTAATGCAGTTCTACATGTATGATTTCCAGAGATATCACTGGTTAATAACACAGTCGAGATTTGGATATTTATATGCAGCTGCAGCTATAGAAAGTTTAGTTATGCTGTAAAATGAGTGCAGTGCACCATGTAGTGGCGTGTGCACCATAGAGACTGATCACAGCACTGCTAGGGGGCATCATCTGCTCCACCTGCTTCCCACAGAGTTAAAGGGGTTTTTCAGACCCCAGGTGGATTTTTATACTGATGAATAGAGCTGAGCGAATTGAGTCAAAGAGACTCACCTTGCCGTGCCTGCAACACCGCTTCCAGGATCTGTCAGCAATTTATTTTAGTGTCTAAAAGGTGTTGCAAAACCTAAATTGCATGCAAATCGCCACTTCGATGCAACGCCAAGTTGCAAACAAATGTTGCACAACTTGTATGCTCGTGCAACCAAAGTTCAAAAGAGCTACTAGGACAGTCTGGTGCAGAAGTCAACAACCTACTGTTGGGAAACTACAACTCCCAGCATGCTCCATTCTCTTTTATGGGAGTCCTAGGAAAGCCTAAGCTAGTGTGCATGCTAGAAGTAGAAGTTCCACAACAGTCGGTGTGCGTAAGGTTGCTGACCCCTTTTCCTTAGATCGAGTTCTACTCTAGGAGCCGAGAACATTTTGCAAATCTGGATAGAAAAAAAAATACTCTTCAAAATGAAAAACTGGAGATGAGAAAAAAATTTCAGCGGGATATAAATATTGAATCGTCCTCTGGTAATTACAACGTTGAAACAAAGTCAGAAAGAACGATTTCAGGTAAAAAGATATCAGCGGGATTGTCTTGGAGGCATATTCGTCTTCACCGCTTTATGACATCCTTGCCAGAAGAAGGCCGGGAGGGTTATTAATCCAATTATAACAGAATAAATCTGGGAGGCTCCTGCACCTCTGTTCTTCACCAAACTTTAAAGGAAATGACTTTCTCCAGACGTTGTCCGGCCTCTTTGCACTGTTTGAATACTTCGCAGAGGCGAGATAGACGCGGACGTCTGCAGAAAGGGCTCGCTTACATAAAGCAGAAATTAATTGAAAGCCATTCACGGTGCATTGTGAGCAAATTGATGTATGTAAAACAGCTGAAAATTCAACCAGAGAGAAAAAAAAATTAGAAGAGTTCTCAGAAGTGTTCAGTACTCATTGTCATTGCGGAGATCTAGCTAGTAGGAGCAATGATCCCTGGGAAAAGTATGCAAAATAGCTCTTCAGAAGGAAAACAAAACTCTCTCGTGCCACCTGAAGACTGCAGATAGGGCATCATCTCATACAATAAACCAGAACCCTACACTTTTCTGACAAGGAGGAACAACTTGCTGGGTTTCTTGGTGACCCAGGAGAGTGGTGGACTGGTAACCAATATGCACTTCAATAGGTAGTAATGGAAGTGCTTATTGGTTGTGACAGGGCGTGGGAGTGAGTGGTGGTCACTATTGTGTGGGACCTGGGGGAGGCTATACTGTATGGGATCTGGGCATATTATATTATATGAGGACACTTAGGAAACACTATAATGCGTGTTGAGAATATCCCTCGTGATACGCCCCCCCGAAACAACCCTCTGCGATACACCCCCTTTCCATCTTTGGAATATTTCTCCCACCCACCATGGAATTCCCCTCTCGAAACTCCTGCCCAATCTCCTGCTGTGTGCCAATGGATACCTTTGGTTTGGATTATAACCCTTGTAATATTTTGAAACTCTATGAAGGGTTGGACATTGAGTACGGTATGCATGAGATTCAAAAAAGGCCTTATATTATCTGATATGTCCTTTCTTATCGTTCCTCTTGGCTGGGCACATGAAGACGTGTGACACAAGATGAGCAGCTTTTCAAAACAACATGATTTTTTGATATTCCGTCGCGAGATATATGCTATATTTTTCCCTGAGTGACCATCCAGTGGTTATGTTGTGAGTTGCAACATGTCAAGGGTTTTGGTAACTTGTCACAAAATAATGTATACATATGGTTATATAGATATATGAAACTTTATAGTTAAAAAAAATGATTAAAAGCCCTATAATGGGAATAAAAAGCAGATTTAAAATGCAGAAGTAGCAAAATTGACATTTAAGGCTGGGTTCACATCTGCGCTGGATGTCCCTTCGGGGCTGAGATCCATCTAAAATTGCCGGATGAATAAATCAGACTTGCAGGACTTTTTTGGCTGACATTTTTAGATGGGTCTGCGTCAAATGGACACAACTTTCAGTTAAAAATAACGGCCACACAGCCAGGGCCGGTTTTAGACAAAGTGGGGCCTTGGGCAAAATTAAAAGCGGGGCCCCAAATGCTGATATGCAAACACCATCGTCTTCCAGTGACAGCCCCTATAATAACGCCTCCTTTCTGCCAACAAAAAAGTAATAACAAGCCCCATTTTACCACACACAGTTCAAATGAGCACCTTTGTACCACCTAATAGATTTTTGTACCCAGTCATCAGTTACTATAGCGCCTCCTTATAAATAATAGTCTCTGCTTATAAATAATATTACACCTTTATTAATAATAGCTCCCTTATAAATGATAAATAGTGCCCTGTATCAGTAATATTCCCCCTTATCAGTAACAGTCAACCCATTAAAATAATACTGCTCCCTTATAAATAATAGCCCCCTCATAAATAATAATTACCCTTATAAATAATAGACCCCATTATCACTAATAGCCCCCTTTATAAATAAGCCCACTTAACAATTATACCCCCCTTATAAATAGTTCCCCTCTTATAAATAATAGCTCCCCCTTATAATGGATGCCTTATATATAATAGTTCCCTCCTTATAAATAATAGCCCATCTTACAAATAATAGTTCCCCCTTATAATAGCCCCCTCATACTTAAGATTCCCAATTATATATAGTAACCCACCCTTATATATAATAGTTCTCCGTTATACAGTGTCGGACTGAAGGGCCTTAGGCCCACCAGAGGAACTTGTTCTGGGGCCCCACCCAACAGCTTCCTTCTAATAGCCTACACCACGGCTCCTTCACTGAAGTCTTACATATGTGCTGACTATCTGGTGTTACTGAGAATGTTCCCAGTATAGTCAGCCCCTATAGTACTGTGCAGGCCCCAATAACTCCATGGCCAATTCATGCACAGTACTGTACGGGGAATGACATGGAGCACTACACGTATGTGCAAGATTATAGTGAGGGAGCTGTGATGCAGACATAGCACACAGGGCTACCAGCAGGAATTGTGAGCCCCCCCCCCCCACAGTATAATGCTCCACATGGTATATAATGCTCCACAGTATAAAATGCTCTCCTGAGCCCTCCAGTTTCCCCACATGGTATATAATGCTCCACAGTGACCCCACACAGTATAAAATGCTCCCCTGAGCCCCCCATAGTATCCCCACATGGTATGTAAGGCTCCACACAGTATAATACTCCACAGTGGCCCACACAGTATACTACCCCTTAGTGACCCCAGACAGTGCAATATGCTCCCCAGCAGCCCCACACAATATAATATGCTCCATACAGTATAATATGTACCCCACAATGCCCCCCCAGTATAATGCTCCAGTGGCCTAACACAGTATAACATGCTCCATAATGACCTCCACACAGCATAATATACTCCCCAGAGGGGTTCCCCCAGTATAATGCTCCACAGTGGTCCCCCACAGTATAATATGGTCCCCACAGTCCCCCCCAGTATAATGCTCTACAATGGCCCCACAGAGTATCATATGCTCCCGAAAAGCCCCAACAATATAATACACTCCACAGTGGCCCCACACAGTATAACAGGCTCCCCACACTGTCCCTTCCCCCAGTATAAAGCTCCACAGTGGCCCATAGTATAATATGCTCCCCAGAGGGCCCCCGCTAGTATAATGCTCCACAGTGCCCCCTCCAGTATTTTGCTCCACAGTGGCCCCACGCAATATATTATGTTCCCCTGAGCGTCCCCCCAGTATAATGTTCCACAATAGGCCCCACGCAGTATAATATGCTCCCCAGAGGGCCCCCTAGTATAATGCTCATTAGTCCCCCCCGAATAATGCCCCACAGTGGCGCCACGCAATATAATATGCTCTGCTGATGCCCCCCCCCCAGAATAATGCTCCACAGTGACCCCACTCAGTATAACATGCTCCAGAAATGGCCTCCACACAGTATAATATACTGCCCAGAGAGGTTTTCCCAGTATAATACTCCACAGCAGCCCAAAACAGTATAATATGCTCTCCAGAGCCCCCCCAGTATAATGATCCACAGTGGCCCAAAGCAGTATAATATGCTCTCCAGAGCCCTCCCCCCCCCAGTATAATGCTCCACAGTGGCCCTGCACAGTATAATATACTGGGGGACCCCTCTGGAGAGCATATTATACTGTGTGGGGAAACCGTGGAGCATTATACTGGGGGGGGCTTTGGAGAGCATATTATACTGTGTGGGGACACTGTGGAGCATTATACTGGGGAGGGGGCCCTCTGGAGAACATGTTATATTATGTGGGGCCTCTATGGGGTATTATAAAGTGGGGGGGGCTCTGGAGAGCAAGTTATATTCTGTAGGGCCACTTTGGAGCATTATACTGGGGGGCCCCTCTGGAGAGCATAATGCTCCAAAGTGGCCCCACATAATATAACATTATCTCCAGAGACCTCCCCCCCACATTATAATTTTCCACAGTGGCCCCACAGAATATAACATGCTATCCAGAGGGCCCTTTCCCCAGTATAATGCTCCACAGTGGCCCCACACAGTATAATATGCTATCCAGAGGGGCCCCCCAGTATAATGCTCCACAGGGGCCCTACAGTGCTATTATTATATTATATTCTGGGGTCTCTTCAGACGCCAGAGTATAATAATTGAAGGCCCGGGGGAGGTCAGGGAAAATAACAAACAGTTATACTCACCTTGTCTTACCTCTCCTGGGCCTCCTCGCGCTGCTCCGTTATCCCCGCTGGCGCTGGCTGCTTCTTCTCTGCGGTCGACGTCACGTGTTGTGGACATCACCGCTGAGGCCTGTGATTGGGCCTCAGCGATTACGTGAGGCACGCTGTCAGCACACCCCACGTGATCGCTAAGGCTGAGGCCTGGCCTCAGCGGTGATGTTCGGAACGCCAGAAGATGACGTCGGACGCCAAGGACAGGTGAGTAAAAATGTTTGTTATTTTTACTCACCTCGGAAAGGGACCCTGCGGCACATGACGCTAATCCCGGGGGCCCCTTTGGGGACGGGGCCCTGGGCAATTGCCCAGTTTGCCCCCCCCTAACGCCAGCCCTGCACACAACAGACCCCACTATAGTTAATGAATGGGGTCCCTTGGGCTCTGTTGTTGTCGACTATTTTAGCAGTCCGCTTGGCCGTTATTCTGATCCTCTGCCGAAACAGAAGAACAGACACCCGGTGCTAGTGTTATAAATAAACAAATAAAAAATGTTATGGCAGACAGATTATAAGAATGATAAAAAAGGCTCCTTAAGGCTAAAAATTCCACGGTCCATAAGAGAGTCTGCCACCAGAACAGTCCCTATTGAACTATAAGCCTAGTCACACAGATATACACACGTGTACAAAATTGTTGGTCCCCCTCGTTTAATGAAAGAAAAACCCACAATGGTCACAGAAATAACTTGAATCTGACAAAAGTAATTTGCCAAACTACATGTTGACAGGCCACAAAGCTTCTGGGAGAATGTCCTATGGACAGATGAGACAAAAATCGAAATTTTTGGCAAGGCACATCAGCTCTATGTTCACAGACGGAAAAATGAAGCATATCTTGAAAAGAACACTGTCCCTACTGTGAAACATGGAGGAGGCTCTGTTATGTTCTGGGGTTGCTTTGCTGCATCTGGCACAGGGTGTCTTGAATCTGTGCAGGGTACAATGAAATCTCAAGACTATCAAGGGATTCTAGAGAGAAATGTGCTGCCCAGTGTCAGAAAGCTTGGTCTCAGTCGCAGGTCATGGGTCTTGCAACAGGATAATGACCCAAAACACACAGCTAAAAACACCCAAGAATGGCTAAGAGGAAAACATTGGACTATTCTGAAGTGGCCTTCTATGAGCCCTGACCTAAATCCTAATGAGCCTCTTTGGAAGGAGCTGAAACATGCCGTCTGGAAAAGGCACCCTTCACACCCGAGACAACTGGAGCAGTTTGCTCATGAGGAGTGGCCAAAATACCTGCTGAGAGGTGCAGAAGTCTCATTGACAGTTACAGGAATCGTTTGATTGCAGTGTAGGGAACTGCCATTTCTACTAGTATATAATGTATCTGGCTTCTTTGCCCCTGCAGTTTGGCTTCAGAGACCCCAGGCATTCAGTGCAAGTTTTGTTTTGTAAATACAGTGAGTCAGACACATGTGAGGCAGAGCTGCTGGGGGGAGAGATGTGAGCAGAGCTGCTGAGACAGACATGTTATGTCTGGGGGAGTCTAAGAGCCACTTGTTCCTCTTTACTTCACAGTATATAGTTAGGTATGTGTTACCCCCTATATACTCACAGGACCTAGCTAGTAACCGTAGTTAGGGATCCATATATATATACAGTTCAGGGCAGTGATAGGTTAGGCTTCCGAAGGCCAACTAGCTAGTTAGAGGCCCGGTGGCACTAGTAGTTTAGCTGGCAGGTTAAGGACTCAGTGTTAGGGTAGTCAGGCCTGCATCTACTGCCGTCACCGTCGCCCTGTTTGCTGCCTGTGAAGAATCTCACCATCATCATCATCATCTCCTGATCGGCTGTCTGTCATCTCCTGGAAGAATCCGAGGATCCACAGTCATCCACAGGGGCCCCTGCATCTCTTCTGTTGCCTGGAGGTATTGTGCACCGGACTCTTGCTATATATCTATATATATACCCGGGTATATAACCTAAGACGGTTGAGGACTTGCTGGTTGTTGTAGTATTGCTGTGTTCTGAGTATATTTTATGTATGTATTATTACCCTGTTGATTCTTATAAAGCTACTGTTATAACCTTATGTGGTATCTGTATGTATTCTTCAGACTGTGAGATTAGTACAGTAATCCTTGTTAAGGCTACTAACTGTATTTCATGGGTAAATCCCAGGAAGAGACCCCCCTGTAATACAGAGGCTCTATCCTGGGTGGAGGCACTGATATATTTCATATATGTTCCCACTCTTCCCTTCAGCGAAGGCTTCAGGTCCCATTATACACACAGGTCAGCGCCAGAGTCTGTTGCGGGAGGGATAATACTCATACCCCCCCCAAATAGGGCTACATGGGGATTGCCTCAAAAGATTGTGCAACAAAATATTAAGTTAAGGGAACCATCATTTCTGTCCAGGCCTGTTTCATGAGTTTTCTTTTTTTTAAAATTCTGTTGAAGCCTGGTTGGAAAGCAAGGTCTGACTTTCATTTGTTCATTTTCATAGAATTTTTATATATTATTACTTTTGTCATATTAAAGTTATTTCTTTGACCATTGTGGGTTTTTCTTTCATTAAACGAGGGGTACCAACAATTTTGTCCACGTGTGTAATTTTTAGATTAGCTTTTTCATCATATGCTGAGTGAACCATTTGGTACAACAAGGGCTTCACCATCTCACCACACCAAAAATTTATATAGTATAATGCAAACCTTATAAGTGGTGGCCCAGAGGAGATATGGACAATATATAAAACACAGACATGGACTTGTCCTTAAAGGGGTTATCCAGCTTCCAAAAATTATCCACAAACACATCCACAGCAGTGCCTAATCCTCACTGTTCACTTGTGCAGCCTTTGCTTGGCTTTATTTTACTTGCTGCTTCTTGTATTATTGTTATTTACATGTAGTGAATCTGTGGACAAACCCGAAATATTTCAGGTACAGCCTGTTACGATCCACATTACTCATCCCTACAGCTATACTTTCCAGTGCCCTGCTATGACTGACAAGTACACTGCCTGGCCCATAGCCCATCATTGGTGTGATGAGAACAACTGTGACATAGTGATTGAAAAGCATTTTTTTTTTTTTTTTTAGTGAAGCCCGGCTATCTGACTCTGTCTATAGTTTAAAAGGGAATGTTCTGCTGATAGACTCCCTTTAAGGGGTGACATATAAGTTATTAATAGTTAATTCATTAAGTAATCATTTATTAAACATAAATTTATCATAAAATTCTATAAAACGTTCCAATTTCAAAACTCAGTAATTTTGATGTCTTTATTTTCCTGCATTTTACTGCAACTTTAACACTTATTGATAAAAATATAAAAAAGACTGAAGACTGAAGAAGGTATTGATGTACTGATGGGTTATTTACACCTTGTAGATCATGTTGCCATTCTCAAGTGTCACTCATGATGCTGTTATGATCAAAGCAACAAAAAAATCTGAAGATATCATCAATGTACTTATTGCTAATAACTGGCAGTCAGTAAAGACTTAACGTATAACATATAGTGTATATTAATAGCATCCATTAAGTTCTACTATCTGACATAATGTAGCAGTGCTGGTGGACAAGAGAGCTCGTGACTCAGGGTCTGAAGCTTCATAAACTCTGGCAGTATCATTGATATCTTGGTGGCTAATGGGTCTAGAGATGGGTGAACCAATTCGTTACAAGGATTTGACCCAAACATTCCAAAATGTTTGGTTTTTAACGAAACAGAAACCTTTCAATTCATCTTTGACAGCGAAATGCATTACGCAGTGGAAATACAGAGGAAACACATGTTTATGATTTTGGCTGGGGTTCAAACATCACCTGACAACCTCTTAATAAGGAGTGGTAGGTGGACACCTTACAGTGATGAAGTCACATACAGTATACAGAGCCATTTTTGGGATAGGTTCCTAAGAGCCCTAAGAGTGTTCTACACTGTTTTATAGATAGGTTCCTAGGAGCCCTGACAGTGTTCTACACTATGTTTTATAGATAGGTTCCTAGGAGCCCTGACAGTGTTCTACACTATGTTTTATAGATAGGTTCCTAGGAGCCCTAACAGTGTTCTACACTATGTTTTATAGATAGGTTCCTAGGAGCCCTGACAGTGTTCTACACTATGTTTTATAGATAGGTTCCTAGGAGCCCTGACAGTGTTCTACACTATGTTTTATAGATAGGTTCCTAGGAGCCCTGACAGTGTTATACACTATGTTTATAGATAGGTTCCCAGGAGCCCTGACAGTGTTCTACACTATGTTTTATAGATAGGTTCCTAGGAGCCCTGACAGTGTTCTACACTATGTTTTATAGATAGGTCCCTAGGAGCCCTGACAGTGTTCTACACTATGTTTTATAGATAGGTTCCTAGGAGCCATGACAGTGTTCTACACTATGTTTTATAGATAGGTTCCTAGGAGCCCTGACAGTATTATACACTATGTTTTATAGATAGGTTCCTAGGAGCCCTGACAGTGTTCTACACTATGTTTTATAGATAGGTTCCTAGGAGTCCTGACAGTGTTATACACTATGTTTATAGATAGGTTCCCAGGAGCCCTGACAGTGTTCTACACTATGTTAGTAGTACAAAAATATACTAAATCCACACATAAAGCACAAAAAAAAAACAATCAAAAACCTAACAAAAGCCCTAAAAGGTTAGAAGCACGTGTACATAGACGAACCTGAACGCTTAGGATAATAATAATAGGTTTTTGGGGTTTTTTGCAAGCAGCATCTTATAGAGAAGGAGGAGCGGAGTAGTTTCATATATGATGTCATGGGGCCAGTTCTACATAGCAACTGACAGCCCTGTCAATCACTTATAGCAATGCCTATGTGACGGTTTATGCATAGAGAGATCTCAGTGGATACATGACAGGTTATATTGAATCTGCTCAGCTCATCCTGCTCTATAACATCCTGCCTTCAGGTTGCACTGCACTGTACATGGGACAAATCCCCTTTAAATAGTCCTGTCACAGCCAGGAGTGTTTATGTGAGTTACCTGTATCACAGAAGCTAGTTATAAGTTCCATAACATATAGCTACAAGTTTGTAATGATGTTAATAGTTACATACAGCAATAAACAGCGGCACATACATTATCGATTAGTACTGTATATTGATAAAATCTTCAGATACATTTGTTACAAAGTTTCTGTGATCATAAGTGTTACTTAGGAGAAAATTGCACACACATTAAGAGCAACACAGCCCCTAAAGTGCATCCATACTGTGCATCAGCTATACATTGTGTTACCTTTGTTGTTATATATAACATTGGATTTATCTATAGGTCTGTGGTTGTGCAGGGCCGCGGGTTTTAGTGGCTGCGATTTAGTGAAATCCTATCCATTATGCTGCTACTGTACATTGCAATCTGTCCTATGGATCTCAAATTTTTGTAACTGGTTGTTACTTTTTTAAGTTATGTAGATTAAAAGTTAAATTTTATTCGTTGGTCATATTGTCGTTGGATGCTGGAACTTTTTTATTAACTCAGTACCTTCAATATATTTCGCTCAGAGGAGTCCAGGGAGCGTTCCTTTGCATCTTAACATGTGAGTTGATTCATATGTGGATATGGTCAGCTGGAAGATATAACTCTCTTTTTTATGTACATTGCAAGCGGTTAGCCATTAATGGGGTTGTACCAAGTTATTATCTACAGAACTCAAGAAAGGGATCAATAAAATCAATAAAAAAAAACACTTCCTAATCCTAATTCACCGTAGGACAGCAACCCTTTAAGGCTGAGGCTCCACGTTGCGGAAACACAGCTTTTTTTGTTGCAGGAGTGGATTGAGCAGAAGGTAGAAGTATAAAAACTTCCTATATATTTCCCATTTCTTTTGTAGTCATTTTTGGCTTTGGCTCAAAAAGCCGCAGCAAAATCTGCAACAAAAAAAGCTGCGTTTCTGCAACGTGGGGCCTCAGCCTAAAGACAATTTACAAAGGGGAGTACCTAAAACTTAACCTTTAGTAGCATATAAATAAATAAAAAACCTGATATGAATAAATACTCGCATACTACACAATAGTGTCAGCTCAGAGAGGGCGGGGTACTGATACACAAGCCCCAATTACTACCCAGTTAGGCTGGATTCACACTTGCGTTGGAGTCTCTTGCAAGGAGGACTTTTCTCTCTGCTGATTTTATACTGAAACCGGTGTCTGGGGCTCCGAGGGTTTCTACGTGTAATCACTTTTTAAAAGGCAGTGACATGGTGCAACCCTATTGGGGTACATAGACTGTCACTAATTCACAACTGTCCCCAATGGGACTCACAATCTAATTTCCTCATATTACAAGTACAATTTTATAGGAAGCCAATTGACCCACCATGATATTGCCAGAGTGTGGGAGGTCCTGGAAAACCACATAGACATGAGGAGAAAATAAAAATGTCTAGCTCAGGTTGCCCTTGGTCAGATCCAAAAACAAGACCCCACAACCCCGAGGAAACAGGGCTAAGCAAAGATTTTTGGTCTACAATTATCCAAACAACATGGTGGAGCATCTATTTGAAGATGAAGAACAACGTCCAGAGTTGGAGGCCTTGATTGTAGACATCATTGATGGTAATAAAAATGCATGACTGGGAAAAAAATCTAATTCTACTGTAAGTTAAAAACCCCAAGCAACCATTGTGCTCAAATCTCAAAGGTACTGGTTTTCGCCGAACCATAAAAAGTCTGCCCAAGATCCAAGACCTCAACATCATTAAGTGGCTTTGCAATGACCTGGAACGAGATTGATCCTGAATTGAAACTTCTGGGATTTGCCACCCACAAAACACTATTATAATCTGAGGTCTTAGACCCTAAATTATAAAAAATTGAACGAGGTAGGGAAATATAATAAACATTTATACGCACCTTCCCTCACCTCTTTTGGGCTCCCTTCTGATGTCCAGGTCTCATGGAGCATACTAACGTCATAACGCTTTAAGATCACCAGCTTTGAAAAAACACGATTTTGCGATATTCTGTCACAAGATGTCTATCCCATATATATGGCCACCCAGTGGTTGTGCTGTGCGTTGCAGCCTGTCCAGGATTTTGCTAGCATGTTGTGATATTATACTGAATTGTTTTCATGAGAAAGTGGACTTTTTAACCAAATTTGAGATAAAGTACTGTACGTGTGGATACATCTGTATCCATGCGGACTTCTTGATAGTAAGTCTCTTCTATGAAGGTCTACACATTCTATTGGATACATAATCTCTAAAGTGCAATGGATTAACCTCTGCCCAATGTGTCATTTATCAGAGTCGTTATTATGTATGTGTTTAGGGTTTACCAAGGAATCATTAACTTCTGGAATGACTGACTTTGACTTGCCATCGCCTCATGAATATGAATTTATAGGCAAAGCACAATTGACATTCAGTCGACATGATACCAGCAGAAGAAATGCAATAACGCACTTATGAGTGACTTGACAGCAGACATTGTTATTCACAGTAGACACGCTACATTAAAGTGCTCTGTAGGTACATTGGGATATCTGGAAGGTGCATCGTGTTTGTTGTTCTCTCTTTTGGCTTCAGTCCATATGAATTTTATATTGTATAAAGAGGATGACAAATACACAAGAGGGTAATGTTGTCTTTGGCCTTTGTAGAGTAGGTCAGATTTACTTCATATTTCTAAATACTGGCATATAGCCCGGAATCCGTGTACCATAATCTGCTGCTTATAGAAGACAAATTACACCAGCTCAAAGATCATAAACCATTGGCTAAATTTTGGTCACTTATAGGTGCAAAATAAAGTAAGTGAACCCTTGCTGGATTTCTGCACTGAGTATTAATAACATGTGGTCCTACTGTTACAAATGTAGCAATGTTTTATTTGACTTTCTGCTACGTGATGCAATATCAGCCTGTAGAAAGTGATCACAGAAGCCACCAAAAGGCATTGAAAGAGTTAAATTAACATTCTGTGCCATAGTATTGTTAAAGGGAGTCTATCATTCGCAAACACACTTTTAAGTTAGTGGCAAGTTGGAATGGCCTTTAGAAAGGCCATTCTTCTCCTACCTTTCCTTGTTTTCTTCTCCCAGCCGATTCCAAGATAATTTGTTTCTTCATGTATGTAAATGAGCACCGCGGAGGCACCCATGGTGTCATCACTTATCACCGCCCCTTCGTCTATTGCGGTGACTCCCCTCTTGGCCTTCTTTCTTCTCAGTTCTCGCCGGCATGCGCAATCGGCTGTGCCACACCCTTGTGACAGACCACTGGAAAATGGCGGCCCAATTGCGCATGCGCAGTTGCGAGAATTCGCTGCCAGCGAGAACTGAGAAGAAAGAAGACCAAGAGGGGAGTCCCCGCAACGGCAGAAGGGGCGGTGAGAAGCAATGACACGATGGCTGCTCGCAGAAGAGAAGGTACGCCCTGGGTGCTCATTTACATACATGAAGAAACAAATTATCTTGGAATCGGCTGGGAGAAGAAAACAAGGAAAGCTAGGAGAAGGATGGCCTTTTTAAAGGCCATTCCAATGTGCCATTAGCTTAAAAGTGTTTTTGTGAATGATAGACTCCCTTTAATGCATTAAAGGGAGTCACCCAGCATATCAAGCCATCAGATAGATAGATTGGGGAGACCTGAAGTCTTGTCCCATTGTGAATCTCAGGTGGCCCTAACCTATCTATACACAGGGCTGGGCTGATCTGCTGCATTTCAGAGAGAAAAAGAGGAAAGACATGGACTACTCGTCCGAATATTATACATTGACCTAGGCGTCTCAGCAAAATCTACAATACTGAACATGAGGTTCTTAGTATACATATAGATCAAGGTGTATAAGCCCACTAGCCACTTCATGGCAACCTCTATATAGTGGTCCCTACTCTACTGGGTGCTGCATGGCAACCTCCAACACCGCCCAGGAGAGTAACCCAGCAGTCCAGCATCACCCCTGCTGCTAGGCTGTGCCCCTAGGCTCTGGGCCACCCCACCCCACAGGCACAGCCCCACAGCAATGGCAGACACTATGCAGCACTACACCGGGTTAACAGATCTGAAAAAGTTCACGTCACCATTGTTCTCCTCCTTAAAACCACCTCGGCCAAATGGGAGGAGTGCTGCTACCAAGGGATAACAAAAAATGAGCTTCTCCTCAGAGTGCGGTTGGGGGTGGATGCCGTGTAGCGCCACACCCAGTAGAGTAGGGACCCACAATACAGAGGTCGCCATGAAGTGGCTAGTGGGCTTATACACCCTACAATATGTATACGAAGAACCTCGTGTTCAGTTTTGTAGATTTTGCTGAACAGTTGTCTTTTACTGAGCACATTGAACATGGAAAACAGTGCTGGAAAAAAATGAAGTGAACTTCCATGTTGATGACTTTATTTCAGTGCTAATTGGCAAAAGGTTTAATAGGGGATTTGTCCATTAAATAAAGGCACACAATACCCGGTTACTGACAAATCTTTTCCACTCAAGATCGATTGCTTAGTTTTAAAACTTTTTGTGTTATCTGTCTAAATGATGAAAAGCTCTCTTTACTTTCCAAGTCCCACCTCCCCACTGGCTCTTGTTTAGCTGATGCCAGCGCTAACATCCAGACATTCTCCTGAAATAACTAATTCGCCCACCCGTTCCCTGTCTGGCCATTCACAGTGGAGTTAACCCTTTCTAATTCTGCTTGCTTCCTCCTGTACCAATCTCTGCCATGCAAGGAAAACATAGCTTCCGTGCCACTCTTGGCTTGCATGCCAGGGGTTGCCGACCCATGATCTACAGGGAGCTACCTTCCAAAAGTTGGCACTAGAATGAGTTTTCCTTTTTCTATTAAGGAGTATTTGCATATTCAATGATACCTCTGGGAGCCATGGTCTAGAGGTCCAGCCAAAAAAATTCTACTGCGGCACAGTAAATGGTTGGCAGTCTAGCTGGGCAGGAGAGTAACCAAAGCTACCATGGTACTTTCATTCTCTTGATCTACAGGGCACCTGAAGGTTAAACTTTCTCCAATCAGAATGTTATGTTATATCCTAGTGATATTCTACAACATACTTTTATGGGAATACCCCTTTAAGGGGGAACAACTGGAGGTTTTATTTATTTTAGTGCCAAACCACTTGTAACATCGAGGTCCCTCTTTACCTACTTCCGATGCTTTACAATCCTACATCACAGAGTATATCTTCCATAGGTAACTTACAATTACTGTAGAGAAGGTCCATTACCTTAAATCCCAGCAGATTACCAAGTCACAAAGGCCAAGTATATAATTTACCATCTACATTTCCGAGTCCTCGCCGGAATCTGACAACAGTATGAATACACTTACCCATGTACGGCAATCCCAGTGTATAATGTACGGGTGAAATATAGTTCACTTTCATGCTTTTCTACACTGCAAGGTGAACATTACAAATTACAGTATTCTGAGCGCCGGTGATAGAATCGTCAGCAAGAAATCATCATCCCCTTGTTTGCAGCTAAAGACGGATTTTTCCACATCGAAATTATAGGTTCAGCATTATTTATTTCACGTTGACTCCAAATTGATTTGTCAGTTTGCAGGAGACGTTAACAAACATGCAGGCTGCTTCCAAACTCCAAGGGGTTAATTAGAACGTCTTGCAATATGTTGAGTGTATTATTAGATTACAGAGCGCTTTACTGCAACGTGCTGTAAATGTTTAGGAACAATTTTAACAATCCGTTCAGCTTAATAGGCTTGTTGACTGCCAGGTTATTACAATGCTGAGATATTCCAATCTCAAACACAATCCTCAACGCTAAAATTGCAACACCAAGTCGTAAGGTTATGTAAATGAAGGAAGTAGCCGGTGTCGCTAAAATCTGCAAATTATCACATTTTTCAAGTACATAACTCCAATCTGTGGCATGTTAAAGGGGCATAAAAGCCAGATTGAAAGCAAAGTTCTTTAGCCCCAGGAAACCTCAAAAATTGGATCAAGCACTGTGGGATTATTGTGCGATGCCTCCTGTCTGTCAACATGCTGGTTATCGCCACTTGTCGCAAACTGAGAGGGGCAGAATCCTTGAAGTTGGAGACCTTGGTTTATTACCCTGGCAGATCACTATGCATCTACATCGAACTGTTCAATGTTGCGTGTCCAGATGGTTGGGAAAACAATGATGAACTGGAATGACAGAAAGAGGTGCGCGGAGGTGATGATCGGATCATCTGATTGCAATAATGGTGCATAGTGATCAAGGGAAATTGGACTTCCCATCCCAAGCCTAAGGAGGAAAAGGTGTCGACACAAACCATCAGAAGGCATTTACTAAACAATGGACCTCAAGACAGACATCCAGCGACAGGTGGTCCATTGACCTCACGGCACCCCTCTTAAAGGGTATCAAGGTGCACAGCAAGAAAGCAATGGAGGATGGATTGGAGGTCTATCCTATTCAGGGGTGATTCCCGCTATCGTCTCGGATGCAATAATAGCCAAAGATTGGTCTGGAGATCATGTGGGCAATGCCATGAAGAAGCCTTCCCATCATATTGGTCCTACTCCTGGGATTATTTTGTAGGCTGGTATAATGTACAATAGCCAGACCCCTCCAGTCTTTATTTTGGGTATACCAACAGTCTGGCATTACATTGATTTGGTGGTGAAACCAGTAGTACGGCCATTTCTCCAAAGTGTCCCGTTTTTCAATGGCCACATGTTGCTCATGTTACTGCGAGCAGCCTGCATGGCCTAAATTTGCTACCATGGCCTCCAAACTTGTCTTCCATCGAGCACATCTGGGACATCAATGGTCACCAATTGCAAAGGGAGCGACCAGCAGTCAATCTTGATGATTTGTGTGCCCAAGTCAGTTGCATTCAGTGTGGCATAACATTCCTCAGACAACCATTAATAACCTCAATGATAACATGCATGATAGATAAAGGCTGGGATTTCTCCACGTGGTGCTCATACATAATTCTGAATAAACTGAGATGTTTTGGATATTTTGTTTCCATTTTTTATAATGAGCATGTCATGAATACGTCTATCCACCCTGTGATCCTGTGATGTGCTGGTCCCACATCCTCCCGGGAATTACTGTTATTGCTTTACAAAGGTAGCTCCAGTGTAATACAGCAGGTCTGAACCCACTGTGTCACTAAACTGGTTTTACTTTGGGCTACTCCTGAGGGTATTATTTAAGTGATCCCCTGGTTTTCATCTTTTAACACCCACATGGGGAGCTGGACTTCATGGGGAACCACCACATCACTATTTCTAGGAGTATTACTGGTGTTAGCAGTAGATGAACCAGTTAGGTCAAGATATAGAATTATATTGCACCAATGGGACAGGCAAAGACCTGGTGAAATGACAATCTAAGGTAAAGGTGGGCAGAATTCATTCAGTAATTAATCAGGAGATCAGGGCAGGTGGCACAAAGTCAGTATCCAGGCACAGGTCAGGGAAGGTGGAACAGATTCAGAGTCAGTATCCAGGCACAGGTCAGGGGAGGTGGAACAGATTCAGAGTCAGTATCCAGGCAAAGGTCAGGGAAGGTGGAACAGATTCAGAGTCAGTATCCAGGCACAGGTCAGGGAAGGTAGCACAGATTCAGAGTCAGTATCCAGGCACAGGTCAGGGAAGGTGGGACAGATTCAGAGTCAGTATCCAGGCACAGGTTCAGGGGAGGTGGAACAGATTCAGAGTCAGTATCCAGGCACAGGTCAGGGAAGGTGGAACAGATTCAGAGTCAGTATCCAGGCACAGGTCAGGAAAGGTGGAACAGATTCAGAGTCAGTATCCAGGCACAGGTCAGGGAAGGTGGAACAGATTCAGAGTCAGTATACAGGCACAGGTCAGGGAAGGTAGCACAGATTCAGGTGTGAGAAACAGGTATACAGGCAGGGTACAAATAAACACATTGGTACACTAGCAAGCAAATAATCTTTTTGCTCAGGCACTATCCTGTGGGGAAAGGTGCCTTAAATTGCCTTCAGGTGTTGGATAATGGCTGGGAACAGACTGCAAAATTTAGTTTCATAATGGGCCGAGCACTTTAAGTAAAGACTTGAGTACACTACAATCAGGGAGAACAGTGCAGGGACCCCTACCGAGCAGCGCTATATCCCATTAAATTGCATGGAGCTAGTTGTTACCATCTTCCTGAACTTAATTTCTAGATTAGGGCAATTGTTACACAACACTGGAGGACAGCGTCAATTAAAAGTTTTACTCTCTTACATAAATTTTATTTTCCTTTGAGCATCACTATATTTCTTCTTAAAACCATAACTTTTTTGTTTTTACATTGACAGAGCTTGTTTTTTGGCAGAACAAATTGTACTTCCTAATGGCACCATTTAATATTCTGTACGACGTACGAGGAAGCTGGAATAAAATCAGATTAAGGTGGAATTGGAAAAAACGCAGCTGTGCTATTTTCTTATGAGTTTTGTTTTTATGGCGTTCAATGTTACACTCCAGGTCAGTGTGATCACGGTGACACCAAATTTATATAGTTTTTGTCATTGATTTTTTTTTTTGTCATTCTTGTTTTAATACTAGAGATGGGCGAAACTCCCAAAATTCATTATATTTTGGGTGGCTCAGGTTCCTGATTCGTTCCAAGTCAAGCAAGTTCGGATAGAACCAGAAGTAAAATGATTAGACTCTGAGGTCTCTTCACACTCCAGAGTATAATAGGGAAGGTGTAAAAAATAATCTAATCTCAGGTTCGCCCATCTCTAATCAGAGATGTATTTCTGTAACCATGTCCTTAGGGTTTCTAGAATGCCAGACATAGCAAACTTTAACTTGTTTTTTTTTTTCAATGGCTTTACTCCTCTATGTTCATTAAAGAGGACCTTTTACCACCTCTACCAACTCTTCGCATCCTTAAATAAAATTCTAAAATCCTACAATTTTTACTTTGGTCACTAGGCCTAATAATAGGCTGACACTTCCTGTTCTGTAGATGTCTTTTCAGCAGTCACCTCATTATCAGCCCATCAGGATTACAATGACAGCTATAGCCTATATATAGATAACTACGGGCCCGCCATTCACAATAGGTGATGGTCACAATTCCTCTGTTCCCCTTTCCAATGAAGTGGGAGAATAATGTAATGGGAAGGTTTTAAATATTTTATCATCACATAGATAAATAAAATCAAAATAAAATAATAAGCTAATATTCTTATATTGCTATTACAATATGTTAAAGAGACATTGTAATCATATTATGGCCTATTTTTAAACTAAGTTTTTATTGTTAAACGTATTTTTTAAGAATTGTTCATTTTTTTTATTTTCATGTTGATATATTTTAATAAAACCTTAAAATCCTGTAGTTTTCCCTCTGATCACTAAACCTAATAATAGGCGTCCTGTTCTGAAGAAATCACTTCTCATTATCATCACAGACAAGATTACAATGACAGGACACATCTATACAGTGCTGGCCAAAAGTATTGGCACCCCTGCAATTCTGTCAGATAATACTCAATTTCTTCCAGAAAATGATTGCAATCACAGATGCTTTGGTAATAATATCTTCATTTATTTTGCTTGCAATGTAAAAACACAAAAGAGAATGAAAAAAAAAGTCAAATCATTGATCATTTTACACAAAACTCCAAAAATGGGCCGGACAAAAGTATTGGCACCCTCAGCCTAATACTTGGTAGCACAACCTTTAGACAAAATAACTGCGAACAACCGCTTCCGGTAACCATCAATGAGTTTCTTACAATGCTCTGCTGGAATTTTAGACCATTCTTCTTTGGCCAATTTCTCCAGGTCCCTGAGATGTGAAGGGTGCCTTCTCCAAACTGCCATTTTGAGATCTCTCCAAAGGTGTTCTATGGGATTCAGGTCTGGACTCATTGCTGGCCACTTTAGAAGTCTCCAGTGCTTTCTCTCAAACCATTTTCTAGTGCTTTTTGAAGTGTGTTTTGGGTCATTGTCCTGCTGGAAGAGCCATGACCTCTGAGGGAGACCCAGCTTTCTCACACTGGGCCCTACATTATGCTGCAAAATTTGTTGGTAGTCTTCAGACTTCATAATGCCATGCACACGGTCAAGCAGTCCAGTGCCAGAGGCAGCAAAGCAACCCCAAAACATCAGGGAACCTCCGCCATGTTTGACTGTAGGGACCGTGTTCTTTTCTTTGAAGGCCTCTTTTTTTTTCCTGTAAACTCTATGTTGATGCCTTTTCCCAAAAAGCTCTACTTTTGTCTCATCTGACCAGAGAACATTCTTCCAAAAAGTTTTTGGCTTTCTCAGGTAAGTTTTGGCAAACTCCAGCCTGGCTTTTTTATGTCTCTGGGTCAGAAGTGGGGTCTTCCTGGGTATCCTACCATAGAGTCCCTTTTCATTCAGACGCCGACGGATAGTACGGGTTGACACTGTTGTACCCTCGGACTGCAGGGCAGCTAGAACTTGTTTGGATCTTAGTCGAGGTTCTTTAGCCACCATCCGCACAATCTTTCGTTGAAATCTCTCGTCAATTTTTTTTTTCCGTCCACATCTAGGGAGGTTAGCCACAGTGCCATGGGCTTTAAACTTCTTGATGACACTGCGCACGGTAGACACAGGAACATTCAGGTCTTTGGAGATGGACTTGTAGCCTTGAGATTGCTCATGCTTCCTCACAATTTTGCTTCTCAAGTCCTCAGACAGTTCTTTGGTCTTCTTTCTTTTCTCCATGCTCAATGTGGTACACACAAGGACACAGGACAGATGTTGAGTCAACTTTAATCCATTTCAACTGGCTGCAAGTGTGATTTAGTTATTGTCACCACCTGTTATGTGCCACAGGTAAGTAACAGGTGCTGTTAATTACACAAATTAGAGAAGCATCACATGATTTTTCAAAGGGTGCCAATACTTTTGTCCACCCCCATTTTTATGTTTGGTGTGGAATTATATCCAATTTGGCTTTTTGACAATTCTTTTTGTGGTTTTCCATTGAAGACAAATTAAATGAAGATATTATTACCAAAGCATTTGTGATTGCAATCATTTTCTGGAAGAAATTGAGTATTATCTGACAGAATTGCAGGGGTGCCAATACTTTTGGCCAGCACTGTATATAGATAACCTGGGGTCCACCATTTACAATAGCTAATGGTCACAACTCCCCACCACCCCCTCCCAATGAGATGGGAGTATAACGTAAAAGGGAGATTTAAAATAGTTTTTTTTATCACAACAGGGACAATAAAATAAAAAGTTATGTCTTTGAACATGACAATAAAGGTTAAACAAAAAAAATTCTTAACCGTTAAAGAGATGGTATCATCACAAAATGACCCATTTTTAAACATTTTTAAAATAAACATATTTTTAAGACTTTTTGTAGATTTTTTTAAATTTTCCATATTTAAAAAAAAAAAAATTCCTAAAATCCTGCAGTTATCATTCTGGTCACAATAATAGGCTGACACTTCCTGTTCTGGAGATTTCTTTTCAGCAGTCACCTCATTATCATCACAGGCAGGATTACAATGACAGCTATCACCTATATATAGATGGATAACTCAGGACCCACGATTTACAATAGGTGATGGTCACAGCCCCCTCCTCCCCCTCCCGATAAGGTGGGAGTATAATACAAAGGGGAACTTTTACATTTTTTATCACTACATCGACAGTAAAATAAAAAGTTATGTCTCTTGGAATATAACAATAATAATAAAAAAAAAAATTCGGCCTTCTGACCTATTTTTTAATTCAAGTAAATCATGTTAAACATATTTTTAAGCATTTTTTGATTTTTTTTTAGTTTTCCATGTTAATATCTATAGTTTAAAAAAAATCCTAAAATCATTCAGTTTTCACTCTGGTCACTAAGCCTAACAATAACCTAGTACCTTCTTCTGTAGATTTCCTCTCAACCATCACATCATTATCTGTAGAGGTAGAATACAATGACAGGTATCACTAATTTAGGTGATGGTCACAACTCCCCTCCACCCCCTCCCGATAAAGAGGAAATATCATGTAAAAGGGAAGTAATAAATTTTTTAGAACTACATCAACAGCAAAATAAAAAGCTGTCTCTTGGAATAGAATAAAAAAAAATGTAGTTGTTAAAGAGACGGTATCACAAAATGACCTATTTTTAAATCAACTTTTTAAGTTAAACGCATATTTAGGAATTTTTAGTGATTATTTGAAAAATTGAATTAAAAAAAATCAGAAAGTAGAAACAAATTACAAAAAAGTAATACTGTACACATCACTATGTGGTTTTAATTAGGGAAACAATATATTCATAAATTCCCTTTAAAAGCATTTTTTTGTAATAACGAAAAATTGGGCCTAGGGTGGAAAATTCAATAAAACAATGTCCCACAGAGGTCAGTGATCGGCTTCAGGAGTCACACGGGTAGTCGGGAATGTCTTCACTGCAGTGCAGTAAACAAAGGCAGCCACTGGAGCAATGACAATCCCAACTCCCGCCAATCATTTGCCTCAGGCAGGGAGTGGTGGCAGTGGAATTTTTGGAGAATATTTTACTGTGTGAGTAATGGGAATTTTTTTGTTTTTGGCATTTCTTCTGTCTTGACCCAATTTGGTCTGAAATAGGCTAATCCTTAAATGGGCTTGTCCAATTTTAAGGTTTTTGGCTTATCCATAGTATAGGCCATAAATACTTGATTAGTAGAGGGGTCAACAGCTGGTCCCCGTACCGATCAGCTGTAAGGAGCCAGAAAGGTCCATCCCCCTGTATAGCAACAGGGTATCATCACTACAACTTAGTGCCCACTGACTTCAATGTGATCAGCAGCTCTATTCAGCTGATCGGCGCAGGGGCCAGCCTGAAAATAAAGACCTTAACCCTGGACAACCCCATTAAAAGGTAAAAGAGTAAAACTTTAAAAACTGTGAATGTCCTTTTTTTAATCTTATCTTTCTATCTGTTTTTCTAAGCTTCTCTCTTGGCTCATAACTGGAAATCTTTCATTCCGTCTCTTAATTAACCTAATTTCTCATTACATGTTTTGCTAAACTCCCTGTGGTTACTGAACATGATGTTAATCTCTTGTAATTTACACAACCCACCTGCCCTAATTCTGCCTATTATCGGTTTTACAAATCTTTCCATTTGTTCCTGTTGATGAGTTGGAGATCCAGCCAGACTTCTAATCATGGATAATATGTTCACTGGGAGCTGACATGTTCTCGAAAAAGTCAACGCACATGTTGAAGTCTTTAACCTTCACGAGGGAAGAAATTCGAAATTTGGATCGGAGCTTCTTGTGTATCTCGTGAACCTTTCTGAAAATTAATCATTCCAAAATGAGTGTCCTTAAGAAGCAAAGAAACATTCTTAGTCTGCCTTCACACATGCAGGTTTTGATGCAGTATTTTAACCAAACCCAGGAGTGGGTTCACAAGGAGGGATAAGCATAAAGAAAGGGCTTGTAATAACTAAAGATGGGCGAACCTCTGACGGTTTGTTTTATCCCGTGTTCAGACGTAGCGACCTTCTGGTTTGTTCCGGTCAGGATAGAACCGGAAGTGAATTATTAGAGACTGGGATCTCTTCAGACCCCAGAGTATAATAGGTGGAGGTGCAAGGGAGGTGACAAAAATCAACAATATAGCATAACACTTTATGACACAATATGACAAAACAGTTTTGTTCTGAAAAGTTTACTATCTCACGACACACATATCATGTCCAGCCAAGAAGAAAGGTAAGGAAGGACACAATTCGTGTGTGATTTAGCTTTGGTGTAAGCAGGAAAGACTATGGCATACAGTATTAAATATTATTATTTTTATTTATTTATTTTTTTCTATGGAGTCCTCAGACAGAAGGTTTAAAATGTTCTCTGAGCACTCCTCAAGTGATGCATGGCAAAGTGTTATAGAAGAGGGGAGAGCATTCCAAAAACGAGGAGCAGTCTGAGAGAAATCTTGGATACTGTCAGGAATCTCAGTTTAGCTGCTGTTGCCTTAAGGCTCTCCTATGCTGATCCAATCAGAAGCTGAGGAAGGATATTTAAATCATTTTCCTGCTCATCCAGGTGCCTGCTATTTGGTTGCACTTTAGTTTGTCTCCCATACTCTCATAGTTTGTGCCGGACTGTTCTACTATTGACCTTTGGATTATTACTGGAATTCTGCTTATCTTCTGATTTTGGCTCTGACGTTACCTCTCGGACAGATTTTTGGCTTGGACATGCTTACTCTTCTGATTCATACTCCTGGTTTTGATCTGCTTTGTGGGTTCTGGTTAGATTTCAGTTCATGGAGCATTTATTTCTTATACCAGTTTCTATGATTATACAGTAACTTGGGCCCCAAATTCACCTGATTTCATGGCTGGCACAGGTGAAGACGTTTGGGTTACTGGGATTTCTCTCTCAGCACTGTGTGAGATTTAAACAGCTTGTTCTACTGCTCTCTGTTGTCAGCCAGTTCCTGCCATTTCTGATATTTGTTCCTGAGATACTATCATAACCGAAGTGAGAAGTGGCAATCTGCTACAACCAGCCCAAAGGAATTGAGTCCGTCTTGTTTTCCTGGGCATTTTATGGGATACAATTTTTAGGGTATATTTTTATAGTATAATATTTGATATTTTATATTTGATGTACTTATTAAATGTTATTACTTTTTACATATTTTTATACATTTGAATATATTTTACAATAAGGAATCTTACGTATAGGGGATCTTCAGTACAAGTTACAGCTGTAAGTTTCCAAACTGAGACAGAATTTAGCATGTTAAGGCCTAAGTTTCATGAGCTTCTGTTGATCTGGGTCATCAATCGACACGGTGATATGACTTTACCGTCTACTCTACGTCATGTTTGAGTTTACATTTCCATCGGATCATAAGAATTACTGAACCCGAGTGGAACAAACACAGGCGCTCAGCATGTATTTTGCAACAAACAACAAGCAGCGAGTTCAATGGAGATTTCAAACCCTCTATAAATGTTCACTTCACAACTTTACCACCAAATGTCGAAGGATCAAAACTGGTCCCCCAGATCACTACTACAAGCCTCTCCATGTCAGTCATGGCATATGGTTTATACTTTGGATTGTTGTATTGTATTGTTTTCTTTGTAACTTGTCCGTACTTTTAGAAGAGGTAACCTCCCGAGTGCCAGAAACTAAGAAGCATCTTCTCTTGTGTGCCCATGTATATTAGATAGGCAAACTTTATTTCTCCCAACTCTTTCATAAACATTTTCAGGGAGTTGGGAGGGGGCATTAGCCCCAATTTAGTCCCAACCCAAAATTACCCAACCTATATTTACATACTTACTGCATACCTATAACAGTTATAGTAACCAGTTTATATTACTATGTACAGATTACGCAATGCCCTAGTGACCAAAGAATACCTCTACAACAAGACTACATACCGTACACTATTACCACCATACAGTAAAAAATTATACCACTATACGGTGACTAAATAATACCACCATACAATGACTGAATAATATCACTGCATAATGACTGAATCATATCACCATACATTGACTGAATCTTAACAGCATATAGTGACCAAATAATACCACCATACAATGACTGGATAATATCAGCATATAGTGATGTAAAATTATCACTATAATACCACCATACTCCAACTGAATAATACTATCATATAATGGATGAATAATACCACCATACAATGACTAAATAATATCACCATTTAGTGATGTAAAATTATGACTATAATACCACCAAACTGCAACTGAATAATGACACCATATAATGGATAAATAATACCACTATACAATGACTGAATAATATCACCATAGAGTGACCATATAATACCACCATACTGTGACTGAATAATATCACCATATAGTGATGTAAAATTATCACTATAATACCACCATAATGCAACTGAATAACGCCACCATATAATGACTGAATAATACCTAATACCTCTATACAATGACTGAATAATACTAACATACAAAGTCTGATTAATACCCCCATACAGTGGCTGTATGATATCAACAAAGATTGAATAGTCATACCATACAGTTACAGAATAATACCACCATAACATTACTGAATAAAATCATTATACAGTGATTGAATAATACCATCATAATTAGAGATGGGTGAACCGATTCGTCAGGAAAAGGGTTCACCCTGAATATCCTAACTTGTTTGCGACATGCATTGTGTTAAATTATTATACTCTCGGGTCTCTTCAGACCCCAGAATATAATAGGTGGAGGCCCAGGGGAGGTGGAAAAAAATGAAAAACATTTATACTCACCTTCCCTCACCTCTTATAGGTCTCCTCACCACAGTGATCACATGGGCATGCCAAGTGTCATGACATCATGTTGCTTGACATGCCCATGTCACCACTGTGGCCCAGTCACAGACCTCAGCGGTCACCCTGGTCATATGACGCAACCAGGAGAGGAGCCCCAAAAGAGATGAGGAAAGGTGAGTATAATTATTTTTTTTTTTTTTACACCTCCCCTGAGCCTCCATCTTTTATACTCTGGGATCTGAAGAGACCCCAGAGCATAATAGTGTCACTTCCGGTTCTATCCGACTTTGTTCAACCCAAAATGAATCAGGGACCCGAGCTACCCAAAAAGAATCTTGAACGTTTGCTCATCTCTAGTATAATTATACTAAATAATACCACCATATAATGATTATATAATACTATTATAAGTAACTGAATAATATGAATAATACCACTGCTATGTTACTGAATATCACCCTATTGTCAATGGATATTTATTGGTCTATTTGTTAGAGCGCTCAGCAGGGGTGGGGCTTATTCTTATATATATATTGTAACGTCTCTGCCTGTTCGGGTCTCTGCGCCACCCTCCGCTCGCACGCTGCGGCAAAGGAGGCGTGTTCAGTTTGGTTCCTTGTGTAGGTTTCTTGTTGCTCAGTCTGAACATGGTCCTAGACAATGTAATGGATTTACAGCCACACCCGTGTTCTGAGCATTTCTCTCTGGACAGCATATAGTTAATCTCAGCCTTGCCTGTGTGATTGACAGCCTGTCTACCAATCCAGTCTGGGGCTTGCCCAGACATTCTATAAACAGGTTGTCAACCCTCACATGGTCGCCGGTTATTGCTCTGACTTTGCCTGCTCTCTTTGAGCCCTTGATATTTACTGTGCTATTTCTCTGACCTTTGGCTTGCCTTGTGACTATTCTCTTGGATTGTGTTTTTGTACTGCATTGCTCGTTTGTTACCGACCCCTTGGCTTCCTGACCTCCTTTTGTGTTGTATATCTTGTCCTGTTCTCTGTGTCACTTACTCAGTATAGGGCTCGTCTTCAGGTTGTCCTTTTACCGTTTAGGGTAACTGAGGCAATAGGAAGGGACAGTGGCTGGGGTGAGATTAGGGCTCACTTGTCTCTGTCCTTCCTCCCAGACCGCTGCAGTAGTGTCAGGGTATTGCTACGTTTGGCAAGACCCTAACATACAGTACAGACCAAAAGTTTGGACACACCTTCTCATTCCAAGAGTTTTCTGTATTTTCATGACTTTAAAAATTATAGATTCACACTGAAGGCATCAAAACTATGAATTAACACATGTGGAAATATATACTTAACAAAAACGTGTGAAACAACTGAAAATATGTCTTATATTCTAGGTTCTTCAAAGTAGCCACCTTTTGCTTTGATTACTGCTTTGCACACTCTTGGCATTCTCTTGATGAGCTTCAAGAGGTAGTCACCTGAAATGGTCTTCCAACAGTCTTGAAGGAGTTCCCAGAGATGCTTAGCACTTGTTGGCCCTTTTGCCTTCTCTCTGCGGTCCAGCTCACCCCAAACCATCTCAATTGGGTACAGGTCTGGTGACTGTGGAGGCCAGGTCATCTGGCGTAGCACCCCATCACTCTCCTTCTTGGTCAAATAGCCCTTACACAGTCTGGAGGTGTGTTTGTGGTCATTGTCCTGTTGAAAAATAAATGATGGCCCAACTAAACGCAAACCGGATGGAATAGCATGCCGCTGCAAGATGCTGTGGTAACCATGCTGGTTCAGTATTCCTTCAATTTTGAATAAATCCCCAACAGTGTCACCAGCAAAGCACCCCCACACCATCACACCTCCTCCTCCATGCTTCACGGTGGGAACCAGGCATGTAGAGTCCATTCGTTCACCTTTTCTGCGTCGCACAAAGACACGGTGGTTGGAACCAAAGATCTCAAATTTGGACTCATCAGACCAAAGCACAGATTTCCACAGCTCTAATGTCCATTCCTTGTGTTCTTTAGCCCAAACAAGTCTCTTCTGCTTGTTGCCTGTCCTTAGCAGTGGTTTCCTAGCAGCTATTTTACCATGAAGGCCTGCTGCACACAGTCTCCTCTTAACAGTTGTTGTAGAGATGTGTCTGCTGCTAGAACTCTGTGTGGCATTGACCTGGTCTCTAATCTGAGCTGCTGTTAACCTGCGATTTCTGAGGCTGGTGACTCGGATGAACTTATCCTCCGCAGCAGAGGTGACTCTCTGTCTTCCTTTCCTGGGGTGGTCCTCATATGAGCCAGTTTCTTTGTAGTGCTTGATGGTTTTGGCCACTGCACTTGGGGACACTTTCAAAGTTTTCCCAATTTTTCGGACTGACTGACCTTCATTTCTTAAAGTAATGATGGCTACTCGTTATTCTTTACTTAGCTGCTTTTTTCTTGCCATAATACAAATTCTAACACTCCATTCAGTAGGACTATCAGCTGTGTATCCACCAGACTTCTGAACAACACAACTGATGGTCCCAACCCCATTTATAAGGCAAGAAATCCCACTTATTAAACCTGACAGGGCACACCTGTGAAGTGAAAACCATTTCAGGTGACTACCTCTTGAAGCTCATCAAGAGAATGCCAAGAGTGTGCAAAGCAGTAATCAAAGCAAAAGGTGGCTACTTTGAAGAACCTAGAATATAAGACATATTTTCAGTTGTTTCACACTTTTTTGTTAAGTATATAATTCCACATGTGTTAATTCATAGTTTTGATGCCTTCAGTGTGAATCTACAATTTTTAAAGTCATGAAAATACAGAAAACTCTTGGAATGAGAAGGTGTGTCCAAACTTTTGGTCTGTACTGTATATATATATATATATATATATATATATATATATATTTTATGATCCCCTGTTCTTCTACTTTATTTTCATGAATAGGAGGTGATTTCCACCTATGGAATATACTGTACAGATGTGTACTTACCATTTCCACTGTTTCAAGATATTCCATGGGACAGGAAGTGGCATGAGATGTAAAGATAAAAGCTCTTGTGTTCCTCGCAGCAGTAGACTGAGTAAAACCATTTATCTTGGTATATCTTGAAACAGTCAAAAAGGTAAGGACAGAAAGATCTGTATATGGATCCAAGCCTAACAGAACTATCCTTCGATACAGTGGAGAATCCGATAACCAGTCGTGTTCTCTGCTGTAGCGATTTTCTACATGACAATAGAACTTGTCTCCGCTATACTCAGCTATAATATATCATACGCCTCATTTAATGAGCATTATACCGAGAGACAATGAGGAGTAGGAAGAGACTGAGAGAGAGGTGTCATGTTCTCTAAGAAAAAATATCTGAAAATACAGACAGATAAACAATAATCTACAGACACAATGTAAGGAACAGCCTGTATTCTTATAGGGAGAGAAAGATCAAATTGTGATTCAAGGTGGAAATACGACTCGAGTCCAGATCTGTCCAAGTGACAGGGATAGATATGAGATAGATAGATAGATAGATAGATAGATAGATAGATAGAGAGGGGTGAGATATATAATGATATATAGATAGATAGATATGGGATATATAATGATAGATAGATAGATAGATAGATAGATAGATAGAAGATATGAGATAGATAGATAGATAGATAGATAGGAGATAGATAGATAGATAGATAGATATGAGATAGATAGATAGATAGATAGATAGATAGATAGATAGAACAAGAAATAGGCAGCACTCCAAAAATAGTGAACAAAAATCTTCAGTGCATTTATTTCAACCACAACTGAACCTTTCTCAAGCAAAGACAAAGTGCAAATTATGTGTATCCCACACAGGTGCACAGCTCGATACCAGGCAGATGTCTGATTACTGTGACGTGACTGTAACGAGCTGTGCACCTGTGTCCATCACATGACCATGGACTGATTTTTAAGCAGAATGAATGACAATAAGCAGAGATCTAGAAAACCGTGAGGAAATGATACAGAAACTATATTGGAAAATTGTACAACTTTTTATTATACAAACAATAACATTTGTCTCTTAATATTGGTCTGAAAGTGTTCGACCCCTTTAATACAACAGTGGACAACCCCTTTAATACAGCAGTGGACAACCCCTTTAAATGCATAAAATCCATGCAATGAATTCCTTCTAGGTGAGTAAAATCCCATGTACCCCATCGTACCTTCATCAGTCAGGAGCCTGGACAATTCCCCTCTGTAATCTCACCATTTTGCTTGCCACCTGCTGCGTCTCATGTGCTGCAGTCAGGGGCGCATCTTCCATGAGAAGACCTGAGGCGATGGCCTCTGACAGTGTCTCCATGGAATAACCTCAGGGGCGGCATTCTTTTTTTTTACTCTCCTGTCCATGCTCCTGTGCACTAGGCCGGGTGATTCACGCAGGCACATTAGAGATTTTGGCAGTAACTGAGGAGGACATTATACACCTATTGGTAGGTAATATGGTGGTTATAGCCACGTTTTGATGCACTATATTATGTATGTTCATATTTATACCTTATTTCATGTGGTTTTAATGAAAGTCTATATTTTATATAGAACTTGGTGTTTATAGGAAACTAATGATTGGCTCTTTGTCACAAGGGCGGGGATTGGTGGTTTCTTGCATAAATTGTGCTGATGCTCTTAGGGTAATTTTTATGTAGCGTTGTTTTGCCAGGGGCGGGGCTAGAACCTGTGATGTGGGTGTGGTTTTAACTTTTTTTTAATTTTTTTATTTTTATATTTTTTTACATTCTGCCCCCAATAAGGTCATAAAAACCATAGATAACATATTCGCTATCGCATGTCACATGGTAAATAATCTTGTATCCATTATCCTTATGTACAACAGAGTTTCCTTTTTCCATTAAACTACAATTTGCACAATTCAAGTAAGGAAAACTCCCCTTTCAAGTGGGACCAAAAATACCTTACTGCCTCACAGCTTAGAGGACCCTACATCTGATCCCACCAATATATCCTTCAAATCAGGTGCATGGCGGTTTGAGAAAAGCGGGGTGGGATGGGTTAAATGCCTGTACATCCGATGTTACACTTGACAAAACTCACCAATGTTTACAGATAGGGAGGGGCTACAGAGGGACATTATACTGTGTGGAGGGGCCACTATGGGACATTATACTGTGTGGAGGGGCCACTATGGGACATTATACTGTGTGCAGGGGCCACTATGGGACATTATACTGTGTGGAGTGGCCACTATGGGTCATTATACTGTGTGGAGGGGCCACTATGGGTCATTATACTGTGTGCAGGGGCTACTATGAGACATTATACTGTGTAGAGGGACCACTATGGGACATTATACTGTGAGGAGGGGATGCTATGGGACATTATACTGTGTGAAGGGGCCGCTATGGGACATTATACTGTGTGGAGGGGCCGCTATGTGACATTATACTGTGTGGAGGGGCTGGTATGGGACATTATACTGTGTGGAGGGGCCGCTATGGGACATTATACTGTGTGGAGGGGCCAGTATGGGACATTATACTGTGTGGAGGGGCTGCTATGGGACATTATACTGTGTGGAGGGGCCGCTATGTGACATTATACTGTGTGGAGGGGCCGCTATGAGACATTATACTGTGTAGAGGGGCCGCTATGAGACATTATACTGTGTGGAGAGCTACTATGGGACAGTATACTGTGTGGAGGGGCCTCTATGGGACATTATACTGTGTGGAGGGGCCACTATGGGACATTATACTGTGTGGAGGGGCTACTATGGGACATTATACTGTGTGGAGGGGCCACTATGGGACATTATACTGTGTGGAGGGGCCACTATGGGACATTATACTGTGTGCAGGGGCTACTATGAGACATTATACTGTGTAGAGGGGCCGCTATGAGACATTATACTGTGTAGAGGGGCCACTATGGGACATTATACTGTGAGGAGGGGCTGCTATGGGACATTATACTGTGTGGAGGGGCCACTATGGGACATTATACTGTGTGGAGGGGGCCACTATGGGACATTATACTATGTCCAGGGGCCACTATGGGACATTATACTGTGTGCAGGGGCCACTATGGGACATTATACTGTGTGAAGGGGCCACTATGGGAAATTATACCGTGTGGAGGGGCCACTATGGGACATTATACTGTGTGGAGGGGCCACTATGGGACATTATACTGTGTGGAGGGGCCACTATGGGACATTATACTGTGTGCAGGGGCTGCTATGAGACATTATACTGTGTGCAGGGGCCACTATGGGACATTATACTGTGTGGAGGGGCCACTATGGGACATTATACTGTGTGGAGGGGCCACTATGGGACATTATACTGTGTGGAGGGGCCACTATGGGACATTATACTGTGTGGAGGGGCCACTATGGGACATTATACTGTGTGCAGGGGCTGCTATGAGACATTATACTGTGTGCAGGGGCCACTATGGGACATTATACTGTGTGGAGGGGCCACTATGGGACATTATACTGTGTGGAGGGGCCACTATGGGACATTATACTGTGTGCAGGGGCTGCTATGAGACATTACACTGTGTGCAGGGGCCTCTATGGGACATTATACTGTGTGGAGGGGTCGCTATGTGACATTATACTGTATGGAGGGGCCGCTACGGGACATTATACTTTCACATAGATATTTGGCGTGAATAGGGAGGCCTGAGCTTTCTGAACAGCCTGGGGCCCATGGTACCCATAATCAGCCATAGTCTATGTGGGTAAGAACCTGGAGTATATGCACATCCAGGACCCACGTGTATGTTGGGCAGAGTTGGTAAAGTGCAAGGTGGGCAGGTCTGTGGAGATAGAGCCCCTCCTGCGGGAGCCCCTAGAGTTCTCAAGATCTGAGTGGCAGTGGATCGGAAAAGCACGCGTTACCAGAGGAAATAGTAGAAGAAGAGTCATGGGCCACATTATCCAAAATGGCTTAACTGGAGTGCAATACTCACTGTCCCTGTCACCACCAGCGGCTGCAGAATAGATAGATAGATAGATAGATAGATAGATAGATAGATAGATAGATAGATAGATAGATATGAGATAGATAGACAGATATGAGATAGATAGATATGAGATAGATAGATAGATAGATAGATAGATAGATAGATATGAGATAGATAGATAGATATGAGATAGATAGATAGATAGATAGATAGATAGATAGATAGATAGATAGATCTCATACACTGCCTGTATTACACATATCACCTTACACACATAAGTAGCGGTGCTATATGTTCTGCTTTCTTGTATAGACATTTCCATCACAGTTCTGTGCCCAGGACACCGCTCAGAATCTAGAATGTGACTTGTTAATTCTGTCAGTGCACCCTCTTGTGGTCCTCTAGTGAACTGCACAGCACTGGGCAGTCATTCATATCTACTGAATACTATTGGTCAGTCTTACTGAGTTTTGCATTATGAAATAACTTTATACTGAAGGTTTTTTACTTTCTGTTGATTTGTCACAGAATTTGCTGAGCTCCCCCTGGTGGACGCTGCCAGTAGATGTTGAGAGAGATTTGGCTATAGCATGGAGGATCTCAGAGTACTTTTGCTTCTTAATGCATCCTTTCAGCCACATTTAGACAATGCAAATTTGTTGCTGATATCGCAGTCAGCGTAGTAAAGGGTTAATGGAGCAGACTAGTGTTATCTCAGGGTGGACAAATCCCAACCTGAACTTACTGCCAGCAGCCACTAGGGGGACCCAATGTAGCCGTATATGTATCCCATTGATCTGCCCCTTTAGTTCCCCCAGACAGTGAAAGTGCCCCCTTAGCGCCCACACACAGTTAAAAGGAACATATCGCCAATTGTTTTGTTTATTTAATAAAATCAGCTAAAATCTGTAAAATCTATCACTTTTTTCTAACATCTTGAATGTAGATTTTTTAATTCTATTTTCTGTCCATGATTATGGGGGCGGCCATCTTGCCTGAGCTTCTCCTCTGCTCTGTTAACAGCATTTAGTGATCTGCTTTACAGCACAGTCATGGTCATAGTCAGTAATAACCAGGAGCCGAATCACTGAGGTCTGTGCAGGGACGGGTGACATCATTTATTGTCAGTAGTGATGTAATGATGGCTCGGTGGTGTTATCTAGAGAGGTGTTATCTTGTATTGTAATCCTGTCTGTGATGTAAATGAGGTCACTGCTGCAATAAAAAAAACCTATACATAATGTTTCTGTCTACAAGCCTGTGGTCTGTTCTATCAGTAGCCTGGTGCAGGCAGGTACAATGAACTCACTGCATTCTGCCTGTTTGGCACCTACTACTTATTTACACAGAATTTTGGCACATTTTGGTTTGTAAATTTTTCTCATATTCTGCATATCTTAACCCCTTCCCGGCAGAGGAATTTTTTCAATTTTCGTTTTTGACTCCCCGCCTTCCAAACCCCATAACTTTTTTATTTTTCAGTTCTCAGAGCCATAGGAGGGCTTAATGTTTGCAGGACAAATTGTTCTTCATAATGGTACCATTTATTATTCTGTACAATGTACTGGGAAGCTGGAAAAAATTCAGAATAGGGTGAAATTGGGGAAAAAGGGGCATTTGTGCGACTTTCTTACAGGCTTCATTTTTACAGCGTTCACTCTGCAGCCAAAATGACGTCATCTACAGACGTGGACAAAATTGTTGGTACCCCTCGTTTAATGAAAGAAAAACCCACAATGGTCACAGAAATAACTTGAATCTGACAAAAGTAATTTGCCAAACTACATGTTGACAAGCCACAAAGCTTCTGGGAGAATGTCCTATGGACAGATAAGACAAAAATCGAAATTTTTGGCAAGGCACATCAGCTCTATGTTCACAGACGGAAAAATGAAGCATATCTTGAAAAGAACACTGTCCCTACTGTGAAACATGGAGGAGGCTCTGTTATGTTCTGGGGCTGCTTTGCTGCATCTGGCACAGGTTGTCTTGAATCTGTGCAGGGTACAATGAAATCTCAAGATTATCAAGGGATTCTAGAGAGAAATGTGCTGCCCAGTGTCAGAAAGCTTGGTCTCAGTCGCAGGTCATGGGTCTTGCAACAGGATAATGACCCAAAACACACAGCTAAAAACACCCAAGAATGGCTAAGAGGAAAACATTGGACTATTCTGAAGTGGCCTTCTATGAGCCCTGACCTAAATCCTATTGAGCATCTTTGGAAGGAGCTGAAACATGCCGTCTGGAAAAGGCACCCTTCACACCCGAGACAACTGGAGCAGTTTGCTCATGAGGAGTGGCCAAAATACCTGCTGAGAGGTGCAGAAGTCTCATTGACAGTTACAGGAATCGTTTGATTGCAGGGATTGCCTCAAAAGGTTGTGCAACAAAATATTAAGTTAAGGGAACCATCATTTCTGTCCAGGCCTGTTTCATGAGTTTTCTTTTTTTTAAAATTCTGTTGAAGCCTTGTTGGAAAGCAATGTCTGACTTTCATTTGTTCATTTTCATAGAATTTTTATATATTATTACTTTTGACAGATTCAAGTTATTTCTGTGACCATTGTGGGTTTTTCTTTCATTAAACGAGGGGGACCAACAATTTTGTCCACGTGTATATAGTCTATGTTTTG
Source organism: Leptodactylus fallax (assembly GCA_947044405.1). Lineage (NCBI taxonomy): Eukaryota > Metazoa > Chordata > Amphibia > Anura > Leptodactylidae > Leptodactylus > Leptodactylus fallax. Next base: position 3,136,496 of record CAMRHE010000133.1, on the reverse strand, counting down.
GTACGATTCCGGGGATACCAAATTTATATAGTTTTATTTACATTTTAACCCCTTAGCATAAATCCAAAACTTTGCAAAAAAATTTTTTCTAAAAGTCTCCATATTCTGACACCCGTAACTTTTTTATACTTCTGTGTACGGGGATGTATAGGGCGTCTTTTTTTGCGGGGCCAGGTGAACTTTTTAGTTATACCATTTTGGGGAATGTCTTTTGCATTTATCACTTTTTATTCAAATTATCAGAGACGAAACAGCAAAAAAAATATCAGTTCAGCACTTTTGATTTGTTTTTCCCGCTGCGGTGTTCACCATATAGGAAAAATATTCTTCTAGATTTGTAGACCGGGCATTTTCGGGCACAGGGATCCCTAATGTGTATGTGTTTCACAGTAATTTTTTACATTTATATGTGTTCTAGGGATAATACAGCAAAGACCCGGTGGCTATGGCTGCTGATCAGCTCATGAGCGGCCACCATATTAAATACCTAACATTACGGCAGATGTCAGGAAGGGGTTAAAGAGAGTCTATCATCCCAAAATGGCATATAAAGATAGACCCCGTACCTTGTAGAGCTTGGGATAAGGTTTCCAAACTGCCTTTGTTATTGCTAAGATATTCTGACTTTTATATATGTAAATGAAGTGAAAAAGGTCTTTTTGTGTGTAATCTGCAGTTTGGGCTTTGGTGGGCGCTACAGATTACCGCCCTTGATTCCCTCCGACTTCCGCCCCCCACAGGATGAAGGGTAGCCCTCTGTCCTCGCTCATTTTTTGGAAAGTCTTCACCAAGTCCAGTAAACGCTATGGCGCATTCCCGATGACATCACAGTGCCCTAGTATCCGGGTGCACTGTGATGTCATTGGGCATGCTCGATACTGTGTACTCTGCTTATCGAAGACTTTCCAAAAAATGAGGGAGGAAAGAGGACTGACCTTTCAACCTGTGTTGGGCGGACCTCGGACTGTGACTATCTTTATAGGCCATTTTGAGCCCCTTTAAATAAAACCTGACCAGAATTGGTCACAAAGTGCACCAAAAAAAGTGGCGTACCTGGCCTGCCCCAAATCGCTGATGTATTTTACGTCTAGAAAAACTGACACAATAGTCTCTTGCTTTGCCTTTTCATAAGAAATCAATATTGACTCGCCATCACGTACATCACGTCATCCTGTAAAGCTATATCTGTCACCTACTGAGTGCTAAACCATTGAGATGGATTTTTACAGCCATTAAGCAAATAGAAAAAAAAAAACCCAGTGTACGAAGTGACAGATCTGATGGCATCAAAAACACGCATCTACGGGGAAGCAAAAAGTTGGATTGCAAGTCATGTGACCCACCGAGGGCGATTTGGGATAATGGACCCTCAGTCAATAGTCTCAGGACCGTGTCACTGTTTGACAATGGCTCTGTGTCCTCCCCTCGGCCACGACTATAGGGCTCGGCCGTCCCTCGCTCAACCAGTCACTGTACATTTTTTCGTCTTTGTGCCTCTGACCGATCCACCATTAGAATCTACCAGTAATCCCGAGCAATTACCTGGAGATCAAGATTAATCTTCTCACGATCGCTCGCCGTTACAAACATAATTGACGCCGGAACGTAATTTTCCAGACATAATTGAGAAGTCTCTTCCTCTTCTAGACATCCAGGTCAAGTATGAACCAGAGAGGCCAGAAATTCTAAAAAACAAAAAAAAAAAAAAAAAAAAGTTTTTCTAAAAATATCTTGAAACGTAAAGTGAATTCTGCACAGCAGGAGGCTAGAACCTACAATCGCCAAAATACCCGCTGTGATATAGAAGCACCAAGGACGGGAAATGCAAAAATAAAAAGTAAAAAAAATTAAACTTTTAGCCCCGTGGGGACCAGGCCAGTCTTGGCTTTGAGGACATGAACGATGCACAGAATTGTTCCGGCGTTTCATGTGCCATAATAAGAAGTGCACCTCCCTAGTTATCATACTACCAGGTTCAAGCCTTCAGTTTTTGGGAGGTTTTTGGCGTAAATTATATAAAAAACTTTCTCACCATCTTAAGCTAAGCAGAGATGAGTGAAACAGTTTGTAACAAACTGAATTCGTTACGACTTTTCCAAAAGTTACAGGGTCAGCCAAACTTGAAATGTTTGGGTTCCACCATCAACAAATCCACCAAAATTTATTACTATACTATGGGGTCTATTCAGGCCTCAGAGGAAAACATATGGACGCCAGAAAGGGTGTGCAAAAATAATGAAATAGCTAGACTTGCAGCAACCCGTAGGCTGGGTATGGTGTGGGAACAGTGGTGGTCACAGTGGCTTGTTGACTCAACCAAATCCTCCAGCTCAACTCCTGGGCTGGTGCAGAGCTGAGGTGGCCTGAGGTGTACGTGATGGGGTGGTAGTCTGTCCCCCGGGGCATGTCCTAATGGTCTTCAGCCCTCCTGAGCCAGATGGTGGTTGGAGTGCCCATGATGTTGTTGCAGGAATAAGATTCTTGGTTGCAGGAAAACTGGCTTTCTCCACTACAATGTGCATTTCCTAAACGTGGGTCCTATCATTCCCAGCAGTAGTCAGGGTGCCAAGCCAGAGTGCGGTAAGGGACCAACAGCCTCCAGACAACAGAGGTCCACTGTGAGTGTAGGGCAGGGTCGGCAACCCCCCGCACGCGTGCCAAGTGTGGTACGCAAGGTTTACTTCCCTGGCACGGCAGCCCGAGTCCTCACCCAGCAGATTTGATCGGACCAAACACGGCCGAAACGAAACTGCTATTATTAAACTGTGGGGTGTCTTCAGACTCCAGAGTATAATAAGCGGAGCCCCCGGGGAGGTGATCAAACATAAAAAACTTTGTTACTCACCTTCTCTGCGCTCCGCGGCGCATAATGACACCGACGTGACCCCTGCGGCCCAATGAGCGGTCGCTGACTACAGACAGAAGCGCCTGAAGAGAAGAGAGTGGCTGCAGAGCGCAGGTAAGGTAAGTAACATTGTTTTTTATGTTTGTCACCTCTCTTGGCCCTCAGGTTATTATACTGTGGGGTCTGAAGAGACCCCACAGTATAATAAAAGCTAGTGAGTGGCGAAAATTGGAATATTATAAAAGTTAGAATATTATACTGTGTGCAGGGGCTGCTATGGGACATAATACTGTGTGCAGGGGCCGCTATGGGGCATAATAATGTGTGCAGGGACCACTATGGGACATAATACTGTATGCTGGGGCCACTATGGTTCATAATACCGTGTGCAGTGCCCGCTATGGGACATTATTCCGTATAACGGTGTGTTTTCTGTATTAAGGATGTGTTTTTGCACAGAAAACTCAGACTTTTTTTTTTTTTTTTTGTGCAAAAATGCACCATCTGAATGCAGTTTTACAGTGAAGTAAAAGTTCCAGTGGCCTAAGAATATAGCTGCATCCAGATACATAGTGTGTTTCCACCACAATGATGCTGCCATACGCTGCTCCTGGACACATTTACCACTAATTGGGGGATGCACTTGGACTTTCATTGCTTCTAATCAGAAATTATAGGAGCGCCCCAGGAAATAGCAGTAAGCGCATGCATCCTGAAGCATCTGGTGGCAGCACTTCTGTGTTATGGTTTGTGGTATATGACTTTAGTTTAGGGGTCATCAGAATTACAATTATTGCTCAGCACTCCGGGTACCTCATCTTTGATTTCTTAATTAAAATTGGCACGCCGAACAAAAAAGGTTGCCTACCCTTGGTGTAGGGTGAACCTGGTGGATGGAAAAACCCGCAGCCTGCGCTTGAATCTTTCCTATCTCTCTCTATGTACCAGTCTCTTACTCTCTCAATATGGAAATATGCTCAATTCCCCCAAACACAGAATGGATCGGCCCATTTAAAGGGACGATATACAAATGTCATACATGACTATGTTCATAGTGACATGTGCATATAACAATTTCAGCAGTGTCCTCTGGGCTGCTATATACTCACCTCTCAGGGGCTCCGACACAGCGTCCAGTCTTCTTCATTGGACGTCCTTATTGTCTTCTGTCTCGTTCCCTGATGTCATCGGCACCAGGTCACTGCTGAGGCTTGTGATTGGATGTCAGAAATCATGTGGCGACATCAACATCATGATGTCGAAATCCCCCACATGATCACTAAGGCTCAATCACAGGCCTCAAAGGTGACATGGGGCCGATGACATCAGGGAGAGTGCTGGAAGACACATGGAGCCAGGAAAGGTGGGTATAAATGTTTTTTTTTTTTTCAATTTTTGTGGATTTTTAATTTAATAAATTTATTTATTTTTATTTATTTATTTTTTTGTACTACATATCTAAGTAGTACAGATAGAAAACAGCAGCGATTTTTCCGATCTCCATCATGAGGACCCAGGTACCTCTGTATATTATATGGGATACCCCTTATCTGATCTCATAGACACCTCAGGTGAGATCATCCTGGAATCAGCATGACGCATATATTCATCACAAAGCAACTTGTCATATGTCAGGAATCCGTCACCAAAATGATTTTTGCTTTCTTTGTAAAATTAATGTCATGGAGTTTTAACCCTTTCCTGCAATTTGATATATTAATACAGTCGGGATGATAACGGTGAAGATGATGGTCGTAGGAGTTGGGGACGGAGATGTTCAACACACACACACGTCATGTGGTCACATTTGTACATCTCCCTTCCATGGTGGCTGTACGTTCTGATACGCTCACCATGGTAAATGGGCAAGTGAAAATGGGACAGGGTACTCACCGCTGATCTGTCTGCTGGTAATGATGGCAAAGTGGGGCACCCTAAGGCTAAGGCCCCACATTGCAGAAACGCAGTTCTTTTTGCTGCAGATTTTGCTGCTTATTTTTGACAATTCCACCCCTGTAAGCTTCAGGAGCTGTAGGTGCGATGTGATGACGTCACTCACTCTGGAGCTCCCTGAAGCCTCCAGGAGCAGAGACTTCAGACAGAGCAGCAGGGGAGCGAGGAGAGGGGAATATTTCTTTTATGTTTGGTTGGTACCAAAATAGGGACACAGTATTGTGGGGGCAGTAGGAGGGGAGACTTTAAACTGGGGGCAGATGGGGGGGACATTATCCTGTGGGAGCAACTAGAGGTGAACATGAAACTGTGGAGGCAGACGGGAGGGGGAGACATGAAACTGATGGCAGCTGGATGCAGACATTAAGCTTTGGCTGCAACTAGAGGGGGACATGAAACTTTTGTGGCAGATGGAGGAGGACATTAAACTGGCGGCAGAGCGAGAGGGACATTAAACTGGGGGAAGATGAAGGGGGGAATTAAACTGGTGGCAGAGCGAGAGGGACATTAAACTGGGGGAAGATAAAGGGGGGCATTAAACTGGTGGAAGAGCAAGAGGGACATTAAACTGGGGGCAGCTGGAGGGGGACAATAAACTGAGGCAACTGGAGGGGGAAATTAAACTGGTGGCAGTTGGAGGGAAACAATGTGGGGGCATATCTTGTTAGGGTAACTGTACGGACATTATACTGTGTGGGGGCACAAAGAGAAATGGATGGGAATGGGAGGAGTCAAAGTTGAAGTGGGTGCGGATAATTTTTTAATGGACGTCACATGGCAGCATTAAATTCAATGTCTGCGAGCGGGGCTACTCGCATGACCGCTACTTTGATGATCCGACTATTTTTGTCTGTTTTCACAGACCCCTCTTTACACTGAAATGTATTGAGGATCTGTGAAAATGGCCACCCCTTGGGTGGAAGATGGCCATGAATAATGGAAATTTGTAATGGCCGTTTTGTACCTCAGCTGTCTGAATGTAGCCTTAGGCCTTATTCACACAACGTGAAAAACAGATGCGTGATGGCCATTTTTTGACCATCCATCACATGTTCTTTTTGAGAACAGATTGACTTCGTCTATTCACATGTCCGGGTTCTCTGACTGACCATTTTTCACAGCGGTCAAAAAATAATTGGACCTGCATTATCTTTGTCCTTTTTCATGGACTCACAGGCCTAATATATATCAGTAAATCCTTTTTTAATGGATGTTACAATTGATGTCCATTTTACATCTGTTAAAAATGGATCGGTGGGTCAAAAACGAAAGAGCACTGAAATGTATCCGTTTTTTTGACTGACCGTTAGAAACAGGGGACTCTCGGCCATCAAAAACAGAACAGCAAAACGGATGCAAAATGGCCGCCATAAACCGACATTAACGGCCATATTTATCAGATGTTAGAACGGTCAGTAACGTCTTTGTCGTGTACAGTAGGCATAGACAATTCTGGTTTCAGTCACGGATATGATGGCGTACAGGGGTGAGACTTTCTCCAGTAACCTTGGCCCCACACTACTTTGTCTCTGACATCCCTAATGTGAAATTCAGACGTCTTCCATGTCTATACAAAATGGAGGCTACCTCCTTGGCTTGTCACTGTCCTAGGTCCGTTCAGGCCCGGCAGTAGTCAGGGCGCCCAACTGTGGCGACTTCTGAGGAGACCTGTGAATCCGGCCTTAGCCATATTGTGGCCGAATTTCCCAGCCCGAACTTGGGCATGTAAAACCAGCCATAGTCTAATGTCAGTTTTCTGTGAGGTGTTAGAAATCACTGAACATGTAGGGGGCTGCTCTATATATAAACTTAGCCATGCCCCCTTTATAGAAATCTCACTGTGAGGTAGGAAAATGTACCACACCCCATTTACAAGGGCAAATGGTACAGTCCATGTTAAAGGCACGGTAACAAATAGAGGCAATGGCTGGTTTGGTTACGGCCTAGTGTATGTTGTACACTGATGGTAGGGGTACAACATTCTAAAACAATGAAACAGAGAAAAACATGGCAAAAAAACGCAATGAAAAACCCTGTGGAAAAAAATGTGATCCATTGTGTTTTTTTCCCGCAGCGTTTTTTAACTGCGTTCTGCTTTAGCCTTAAAGGGGTTTCCCAGGAGTTGGATATTGTTGACCTATCTTTAGGATTTCTGATCAGTGGAGGTTTCTGCTTCACAGGCCAGTGATGTCACATTCATTTGTCATGTGGTCTATCTGCAGCTAAGTGGCTGCAATACCAACCACAGCCACTATACAATGTACGGCGCTGTGTTTGTTATTCGGTGAAGAGGCTGCAGCACTCGCCTGAATCTGTGGTCTTTTGAAACAACTGATCTGTGGAGGTCCCTGGTGTCAGACCCCACCAATCTGATATTGAAGACTTATCCTAAGAATATCATAATCCTTTATCATATATCTATATATCCCCAAAATATTCTGGAAGATTTTTTTCTTTTGCTTTTGGTTCATCTCATCAATAGAAAACTCTTAATATTTATATTCACATATTTACCCTGAATAGAATTCTACACAGCAGCCAATCTTAGCAAGCAGCGCTGCACTGTAAAGTATGGAGAAAGGGCAAGAGGCCGAGCCTAAGACATGAGGTGGATATCAGACTACTTCAGCCTTCAATAGACAATGCAGACCTCGGTCTACTGACTATAGCTTTGTCCTAATGGAGTAAGGCAAAAAGTTGTGCTCCACCTAGTGGTAGCTCCATGCAGCATGTGTTTTTTATTATTTTAAAGTAACACATCGGGCAATTTTTTTTTCCTTAAATCTATCACTTTTTCTAATCTGTTTTAATTTTCAGACTGTATTTTTTAATTCTATTCTCTGTCCGTGATCATGGGGGCGGCCATTTTGCCTGGGCTTCTCCTCTGCTCCGTTAACAGCATTTAGTGATATGCTTTACAGCAGTCTCATGGCCATAGGCAGCACTAGACTGGAGCCGACTCATTGAGGTCTATGGGAGAGTTTTCTAGACATGTTCTGTGCAGGGAGGGGGAGGAGATAAACTGTGACATCATCTATTGTCAGTAGTGATGTAATGATGGGTCAGTGGTGTTATCTATAGAGGTGTTATCTTCTATTGTAATCCTGTCTGTGATGTAAATGAGCTGACTGCTGTAAAGAAAACCCCTGCAGAATTGGCAATTGTCAGTCTATAATTAGGCTTATTAGCCAGAGTGCAGAATATAGTATTTTTTACAAATGAAATGTAAAAAAAAAAAAAAAAAAAAATTCAAAAATTCTTAACAAATATGTTTATTATATATAAAAAAAAAAGATTTAAAAATTAGGGTTTTTTTGGCTACACATTCCATTTAATGTGTCAATGAGATAACTCTTCCCCCACCCAAAAAAAAAAAAAAAATCAGAAATTGAAAACATGAAATGTATCGACACAGAATGTTGGACCTGAAGATGTGCACTTGAGATATAACCGTTATGGAGCTGACATGAAATACCCCTTTAAATCTGGGGCTAAAATTCTAACTTGCCATAAGATGTAGCAGAGCTGACCTTGCGATGTGTCCCTGCTCTATGTTCTAGTGACAGGTCAGTATATATTCTTTATCGACCTCTGGGTCTGTATGCAATACTTAAGTTTACAGTAGTGCGGTCATGAATCAGTCATGTCTGTGGCGGTTTTTTAATCCCCGCAGGTAAGTGCGTGTACAGTAAAACACTTTACTAATGGAAGTCATAAAGATGATTTAAGGGCCCCTTCATTGAACAAGGGGTGTAGTGTCCTCATCCAGCACACTATTCCAGGTATCCACTCTACTCTTATCCACTTTTATTACCGCAGTCCCTCCCCCCCACTCACAGCTGACGTTACCAGCGGGGTCCATGATGGAAGCCTGAAATATATCACATAAACCCTATAAACCCAGCTCAATCCCCATTCATTCCATCGCTGCAGATTAAAGGAAAATAGGTTTTTCTGAAATCAATAATTATATTTTTTTCGCTGCATGTAATCTATATGATGGCAGAGTCCTGGCAGTCCTCCGGTATCACACTACATACTAATACAGAGGTAGCAGAAAAAATATTACACTTCTAAATATGAAAAACAGACCTGAATATGGGAAATCATACTGAATTGTACCGCTGACAAACTCAGTATCACTACATCCAACTATAGGTGCTACATCAAGCAATGACACTGCTATATCATGCCTAGCAAACTTAGCTTTGATACATCCGCCCAACTCAACTCTGCTATACGATAGAATCCGATAAACACCATATTGTGTACAGCTAGTTACTGTATATCTATTTATCTATCAAGACTTTTTGTTATTCTAAGACTGTAATAATAAAGCTTGTCACATGGTGAGACACTGAGTGTACCATTGTAGTACCAGGTAATGTAATGACATAGATATGAGATAGATAGATAGATCGACAGATAGATAGATAGATAGATACATAGAAAAATAATTAGGTGGCACTCCAAAATATACACACGTGGACAAAATTGTTGGTACCCCTCCCTCGTTTAATGAAAGAAAAGCCCACAATGGTCACAGAAATAACTTGAATCTGACAAAAGTAATAATATATAAAAAATTCTATGAAATGAACAAATGAAAGTCAGACATTGCTTTCCAACCAGGCTTCAACAGAATTTTTTAAAAAGAAAACTCATGAAACAGGCCTGGACAGAAATGACGGTTCCCATAACTTAATATTTTGTTGCACAACCTTTTGAGGCAATCTCTGCAATCAAACGATTCCTGTAACTGTCAATGAGACTTCTGCACCTCTCAGCAGGGATTTTGGCCACTCCTCATGAGCAAACTGCTCCAGTTGTCTCGGGTGTGAAGGGTGCCTTTTCCAGACCGCATGTTTCAGCTCCTTCCAAAGATGCTCAATAGGATTTAGGTCAGGGCTCATAGAAGGCCACTTCAGAATAGTGCAATGTTTTCCTCTTAGCCATTCTTGGGTGTTTTTAGCTGTGTGTTTTGGGTCATTATCCTGTTGCAAGACCCATGACCTGCGACTGAGACCAAGCTTTCTGACACTGGGCAGCACATTTCTCTCTAGAATCCCTTGATAATCTTGAGATTTCATTGTACCCTGCACAGATTCAAGACACCCTGTGCCAGATGCAGCAAAGCAGCCCCAGAACATAACAGAGCCTCCTCCATGTTTCACAGTAGGGACAGTGTTCTTTTCAAGATATGCTTCATTTTTCCATCTGTGAACATAGAGCTGATGTGCCTTGCCAAAAATTTTGATTTTTGTCTCATCTGTCCATAGGACATTCTCCCAGAAGCTTTGTGGCTTGTCAACATGTAGTTTGGCAAATTACTTTTGTCAGATTCAAGTTATTTCTGTGACCATTGTGGGTTTTTCTTTCATTAAACGAGGGGGACCAACAATTTTGTCCACGTGTGTATATGTGAGAGAGAGAGATATGAGAATGGTAGATAGAGAGATAGATACAAAAATACAAAAGAGCGCAGCAGCCTCTGACACAGCACAAGGGCATATACAGAACAGAGATGGAAACTGCATCACTGCTATTATTGGCACATATAAACTAATATGGTCTATAAACTGAATATATAAATTTGAGGTTCTTTGTTATACATATTTGATCAAACAGTAAGAAGCCTGGACCTGCCCCGACAAGGCGAACTCATTCAGGTAGGACCCTACACTAATACCTCTCTTGGACCCAAAATGAGTCTACAGTGTGAACACAGATGAATAGCTACTCAGTACCTAGTATTTAGCATAACGGCGGCAGCTCCGCTATGATTTATTACTGTTTCACCCACAGCCACCAATTTTGCTTTTCCTATCCCTGTACTGTGACATCACAGCGTCACAGCCCAGGGATAGATGTTAGCGGTACCCCTGCTGCTATTATCAGCGCTTATCCCAATATCATATGGAATGCTATAGTGACAGCGGCTCTCCTGTGACTGGCCCATCTGAATTTAGTGTCAAAGCACCTGCTCTAAATTCAATGGCCAAAGTGTCTATACATAGCTTTATATTGTTTCACCCATTGCCACCAATTTTTTTTTTTACTATCCATGTGATGTGACATCATAGTTTCATATCACAAAGATAGATGATAGTGGTATCACCATAGCTATTATCAGCGGTGGTCCTGCTATCACAGAAGAGCCCAAAGGATTGGCCAACAGGAGCATCTGGTTTCTCCTGACAGTGTCATACACTATGTTTTATAGATAGGTTCCTAGGAGCCCTGACAGTGTTATACACTATGTTTTATAGATAGGTTCCTAGGAGCCCTGACAGTGTTATACACTATGTTTTATAGATAGGTTCCCAGGAGCCCTGACAGTGTTCTACACTATGTTTTATAGATAGGTTCCTAGGAGCCCTTACAGAGTTATACACTATGTTTTATAGATAGGTTCCCAGGAGCCCTGACAGTATTCTACACTATGTTTTATAGATAGGTTCCTAGGAGCCCTGACAGTGTCATACACTATGTTTTATAGATAGGTTCCTAGGAGCCCTGACAGTGTTCTACACTATGTTTTATAGATAGGTTCCTAGGAGCCCTGACAGTGTTCTACACTATGTTTTATAGATAGGTTCCTAGGAGCCCTAAGAGAGTTCTACACTATGTTTTATAGATAGGTTCCTAGGATCCCTGACAGTGTTATACACTATATTTTATAGATAGATTCCTAGGAGCCATGACAGTGTTATACACTATGTTTTATAGATAGGTTCCTAGGAGCCATGACAGTGTTATACACTATGTTTTATAGATAGGTTCCTAGGAGCCCTGACAGTGTCATACACTATATTTTATAGATAGGTTCCTCGGAGCCCTGACAGTGTTCTACACTATGTTTTATAGATAGGTTCCTAGGAGCCATGACAGTGTTCTACACTATGTTTTATAGATAGGTTCCTAGGAGCCATGACAGTGTTATACACTATGTTTTATAGATAGGTTCCTAGGAGTCCTGACAGTGTTCTACACTATGTTTTATAGATAGGTTCCTAGGAGCCCTGACAGTGTTCTACACTATGTTTTATAGATAGGTTCCTAGGAGCCCTGACAGTGTTCTACACTATGTTTTATAGATAGGTTCCTAGGAGCCCTAAGAGAGTTCTACACTATGTTTTATAGATAGGTTCCTAGGATCCCTGACAGTGTTATACACTATATTTTATAGATAGATTCCTAGGAGCCATGACAGTGTTATACACTATGTTTTATAGATAGGTTCCTAGGAGCCATGACAGTGTTATACACTATGTTTTATAGATAGGTTCCTAGGAGCCCTGACAGTGTCATACACTATATTTTATAGATAGGTTCCTCGGAGCCCTGACAGTGTTCTACACTATGTTTTATAGATAGGTTCCTAGGAGCCATGACAGTGTTCTACACTATGTTTTATAGATAGGTTCCTAGGAGCCATGACAGTGTTATACACTATGTTTTATAGATAGGTTCCTAGGAGTCCTGACAGTGTTCTACACTATGTTTTATAGATAGGTTCCTAGGAGCCCTGACAGTGTTCTACACTATGTTTTATAGATAGGTTCCTAGAAGCCCTGACAGTGTTATACACTATGTTTTATAGATAGGTTCCTAGGAGCCCTGACAGTGTTCTACACTATGTTTTATAGATAGGTTCCTATTAGCTCTGACAGTATTCTAGCCTATGTTTTAAGCCATTTTAAGGCGTGGTTCATACTGAACTTGTTCTATAGGTTGGAGTAACACTGTGTAAGATCTGCTCCGTGTCTCAGTGATCCAGTGACTGTCTCACCTCCACTTCTTCCTGGCAATATTCACTGACACTGAGGTGATGAATTATACTCTACAGCTCTGTATAGCACCAGCCACTGTTATATATACCTAGTTATAAAGACTCCCCATATAACAGGTGGGGAAGGGTGAAAACACTTAGCATGGAGCTGAATGTAGTCCGTTGCTTTATGTTATCAGCCATGTTTAACTAGAAAGATTCAGTTTAGTGTCAGGGAGAGAACAAGTGAAAAAAAACTCAGAAATCTATCTATACAGCTCATTATTCTAAAGAATAAGAGCATGATAGGGTGGAAGAGTGAGATAGATAGATAGATATGGGATAGATAGATAGATAGATAGATAGATAGATATGAGATAGATAGATAGATAGATAGATAGATAGATATGAGATAGATAGATAGATAGATAGATAGATGGATGGATAGAGAGAGAGATAGATAGATAGATAGATAGATAGATGGATGGATGGATAGATAGATAGATAGATATGAGATGGATAGATAGATAGATAGATAGATAGATAGATAGATAGATAGATGATATGATAATGATAGAGTAAGATAATATAGAATTAGCAATTTCATAACTTTATGAATTACAGTAATTTTGTAACACAGCATTAACAGTACATGTAAGCACAGATGACAAACTCATCACTACTACTTCTATAACTTCTATTCAGTGCAGTAAACCTAGAGGCAGGCAGCATGTATAAAGCCTGCAGCAGAGCACATCTATATTTCATAGTAAAAGTCAGCTCAGCGAGGTGTGAGGGTCTCCGGGGTCACCCATGGGTGTCAGTGAGCAGCGCTCCTGCTGTGCTGTGTGCTGGGCCCGCTGCACTGATTGATTATAATGACTTGTGACTGAGGCAGCTCCTGAGACTCTTATGTACAGAGGACAGCCATCCTCCATATAGGGGGCGCTCATCCCATACTGTCCAGGAAATACACTACACTCAGCTTCTCCCCATCCTGTAGTGGCTGATACTTGAACCAGCTGTATTATAAATGATGCTATTATAGACCCGGTATAGAATAATGCTGAGTTGTCAGTGTAGGAGTAACGGGTTTGTCATTTGGCACGACATTGTGATTTTAGACTGAGGCCTCACATTGTGGAAATCTGCTTTTTTACATGGCACATTATAATATTAGGATGGGTTGTGCCTAGTGGCAAACTCAGCTCTTCTCATCCACAAACTGAACTGTAGAGTTGAGTTAAATGACAGAATCAGCTCTGCTTCATCTCTGTATTTTTCCATACAGCAATGAAATTCTTTTTTTCCAAAGAGGGTCACTTGTGATCATGCACTTCTGGATATACAGATGTAGCAGTGCTGAATTTGTTACATCAGCAGTCCAATGGGAAACAATAGATACTACCTTATGGCCAAGGAACAATTAATCTCTGCAATTTTCCATAAAACAGTAACAAATAATTTTTTATGGGAATCCCTTGTGATTCTCCACTTTGAGATGTAGCAGTGCTGAATTTGTTATATCAGCAATTCTATGGAAAATATTGGGGAGAATTCACCAACACATCAACATCAGTTTTTTGGCACAGATGGGTGATCCGTTTTGCGCCTGGTGTAGATTCTCGCTCTGGTGCACGGGCATCTGAAGAGGTCGGGGCCCCTCATAGATTACACAGCTCTACTTCATCAGTAGAGGGACAAAATCAGCTCTGCTGCATCTGTGCTGTATTATTGCATTTCTATGATACTGCAAAATAATATTGGACAAATGTAATTTGTGACGATCCATCTGTTCTATATAGATGTAGCAGAGAGGAATTTGTCAGTGAGTTGTTTCCTTGCTGAGTTAGGAGAAGTGAGTAGGTTTTTGAGTAGCCTCATGGATACAATAGAATGTCTGTGTCTTATGACCGATGACAAACTCCGCTCAGCTACATAATGACAAACAGAATAAGTCTACCCCATCTGTTCTGTATTTCCTGTATTGATCCATGCAGTTGCAAAAATGGGTCTAAAGATAAAAAAATTGGCAATTTGTTATCGCCCCCTTTGTATGTAAAGATGTAGCAGAGTTGAATTTGTCAGCTGTTTCTTTCATATCATAATTGTCTAAGTTTATCCACAGTCTCATAGAGAAGACATAGCAAATTACAAACTCAGCTCTACTTCTTTGCTACCAAAAACAAGAGACAGAAACAATTCTGCTGCATCTTATATTTTTTTGTGGCAAAAAAAAAAAAAAAATCACTTGCAAATACATACTCTTTGGATATAGAGGTGCATCAGAGTTGAATTTGTCAGTGAATTGCCATATGGTAGTTTTGAAGATTTATAGCAGCAGTCACATGGAAAACAAGAGCTAACACATAGTATGTGAGATATGTTTGGTGGCAAACTCATCTCTACTTCTTAGGGAACAGCTCTGATACCTTAGAGGAGGGACAGATCACTAATGAATACCTTTACCTAGATACCTAGATTATACATAGCATATGACAAACTCACCTCTACTTCTTGAGGAACAACTCTGGGACAGAATCAGCACTGCTACATCTTATATTTCTTCTTGTAAAAAAAATCACTCACACATACAGTACATACTTTGGATATAGAGATGCAGCAGAGCTGACTTTGTCAGCGAGATTATAATTGTGCAGGTTTATCACAAGTCACGTGGAAAAAGAACATAGTTACACTTGATGGCAAACTCAGCTCTACTGTTTGGTGAACGGCTTTGCTACCTAAGAGAAGAGACAGAATCACTTCTGTATTATCACAGTTTTTCTTATATTTTTCTATCAAATGAAAGAAAGCACACAAAAAAAAATCACTTCTTGTATTCCCACCTCAGGAGACGGAGGTGCAGTAGAGCTGAGTTTGTCAGTGAGCCGTTCACTTCACATGGTAATTATCAGAAATCTCATAGAAAGCAACAGGTAATGTGACTTATGTCTGATGCAAAGTTCAGCTTCTTGGAGATTAGCCCTACTATGTAAGAGAATCAGCTCTGCTACATCTACATTTATTACATTTCTCTGAGAAGTTGCAAGAAAAAGTCTCTCCTGAATATCAATTTTTGGAAACAGATGAAGCAGTGCTAAGTTTGTTAGTGAACTCTTTCTTTCACACGATAATTGAATTATGTGACTAATTCCTGATGACAAACTCAGCTCTAGTATCCCACATAATCAGATCTGCCACATCTGCATTTCTCCCATGAATTGTAGAGAAAAAGTATCTCCTGACTATCCATTTTCAAGACAAGAGATGCAGCAGAGCTGGGTTTGTCAATGAGCTGCTTATTGCACACGATAATTGATTTATGTGAATTATGTGTGATGACAAACTCAGCTCTGCTTCATGAAGAATAGCACTGCTATCTAACAGAATCAGCTCTGCTACATGTGCATTTCTTAGAGAGTTTACAAAAAAAAAAGTCTATTGTGAATATCCAGTTTTGAAGACAAGAGATGCAGCAGCGCTGGGTTTGTCAGTAAGCTGTTTATTGCACACTGTAACAGAGTAGTAGTAATGTGAGTTGTCTGATAGCAAACTCAGCTCTGCTTCTTAGAGAACAGCATTACTATGTAAGTAAATCAGCTCTGCTACATCTGCATGTCTTCCATGGATTGTAGAATATCCATATTTAAGATGAGGGATGAAGCAGAGCTGGGTTTGTCACACTATAACTGAGTAATGTAACTTAGGTATGATAGCAAACTCAGCTCTACTTCTTGGAGAACTGCACAAGTATGTAAGTGAATCAGCTCTGCTACATCTACATTTCTTCCATGGATTGTAGAAAAAGTCTCTTCTAAATATCCATTTTGAAGATGAGAGATGCAGCTGAGCTGGGTTTGTCACACTATAATGGAATAATGTGAGTGATGACTAACTCAGCTCTCCTGCTCCGTTTCCCCGAGGGATTGCAAAAAAAAAACGTCTCTTGTGAATATCCATGTTTGGAGCCAGTGATGCAGCAGAGTTGGATTTGTCGCAGAGCTCACGGTGAGAAGTTCCAGGATGCCATAACTCGGTGGGATTATTATCAGCACCACCTGACATACTCCGCTCTACTATCCCTGTAGTGCTGAAGATCTCGGCTCTTCCCTGCAGCCCCCTCCTCCTCCTCGTCACGTTGACTCCCTTGACACTGCGTTTCTGTCGTCCTCCTTGGCTTGCGACTTTTGATGATTGTACACTTTTCACTCCTCGTCCTCCCAGTTCATTATTAGCCCCTGAATACTAAAAACCAGAAGCCACCCCCTCCCCAACTTGTCAGCTGATCATTTAAACATGTGCCCCCTCTCCCCATCCATGGATACCTTGCTGGTGAGCGCCAGGATCCTGGTACCTGTTCACACTAGTGCAGGGGTGGGAAGCGCAGAAGTTGGTCCCTTGCGCCTGTTTTGCGCCCTGCGTCCATGCTAGGCATGTGAGATGAGAGGGAAGGCAGGAAAATCGCTAGAGATGCTCCACAATGCGTCATTCTCCAGGAACTGCTGCGCTCTGGAGAGGGGAGAGGTGCACGAGGCGGCTGCGCCCAGGGCTGCCTGGCTGGTGACGGCGCTGTCCAGTGTGCTGATCCTCACCACCGTAGTGGATATACTGGGGAGCCTGCTGGTCATCATCTCCGTGCTGAAGAACAGGAAGCTGAGGAACTCAGGTGAGACTTCTTATTAACCCTCCCAGCCTGAGATATCCTCTGTGTATAGCACTGGACTGTTATCAGATCTGCATATAAGTCTGGACTGTGACATCACACCTGTATATAATACTAGTCTGTAATATCTTCTGTGTATAGCACTGGACTGTTATCAGCTTTGTATATAACACTAGACAGTGACATCACACCTGTATATAATACTAGTCTGTAATATCCTCTGTGTATAGCACTGGACTGTTATCAGCTTTGTATATAACACTAGACTGTGACATCACACCTGTATATAATACTAGTCTGTAATATCCTCTGTGTATAGCACTGGACTGTTATCAGCTCTGCATATAAGTCTGGACTGTGACATCACACCTGTGTATAATACTAGTCTGTAATAGCCTCTGTGTATAGCACTGGACTGTTATCAGCCCTGTATATAAGTCTGGACAGTGACATCACACCTGTATATAATACTAGTCTGTAATAGCCTCTGTGTATAGCACTGGACTGTTATCAGCCCTGTATATAACACTGGACTGTGACATCACACCTCTATATAATACTAGTCTGTAATATCCTCTGTGTATAATGCTAGACTGTTATCAGCTCTGTATATAATACTAGACAGTGACATCACACCTGTGTATAATACTAGTCTGTAATATCCTCTGTGTATAGTACTGGACTGTTATCAGCTCTGTATATAACTCTGGACTGTGACATCACACCTGTGTATAATACTAGTCTGTAATATCCTCTGTGTATAGTGCTAGACTGTTATCAGCTCTGTATATAATACTAGACAGTGACATCACACCTGTGTATAATACTAGTATGTGATATATTCTGTGTATAGCACTAGACTGTTATCAGCCCTGTATATAAGTCTGGACTGTGACATCACACCTGTATATAATACTAGTCTGTAATAGCCTCTGTGTATAGCACTAGACTGTTATCAGCTCTGTATATAATACTAGACAGTGACATCACACCTGTGTATAATACTAGTATATGATATATTCTGTGTATAGCACTAGACTGTTATCAGCCCTGTATATAAGTCTGGACTGTGACATCACACCTGTATATAATACTAGTCTGTAATAGCCTCTGTGTATAGCACTAGACTGTTATCAGCTCTGTATATAATACTAGACAGTGACATCACACCTGTGTATAATAGTAGTATATGATATATTCTGTGTATAGCACTAGACTGTTATCAGCCCTGTATATAAGTCTGGACTGTGACATCACACCTGTATATAATACTAGTCTGTAATAGCCTCTGTGTATAGCACTGGACTGTTATCAGCTTTGTATATAACACTAGACAGTGACATCACACCTGTATATAATACTAGTCTGTAATATCCTCTGTGTATAGCACTGGACTGTTATCAGCTTTGTATATAACACTAGACTGTGACATCACACCTGTATATAATACTAGTCTGTAATATCCTCTGTGTATAGCACTGGACTGTTATCAGCTCTGCATATAAGTCTGGACTGTGACATCACACCTGTGTATAATACTAGTCTGTAATAGCCTCTGTGTATAGCACTGGACTGTTATCAGCCCTGTATATAAGTCTGGACAGTGACATCACACCTGTATATAATACTAGTCTGTAATAGCCTCTGTGTATAGCACTGGACTGTTATCAGCCCTGTATATAACACTGGACTGTGACATCACACCTCTATATAATACTAGTCTGTAATATCCTCTGTGTATAATGCTAGACTGTTATCAGCTCTGTATATAATACTAGACAGTGACATCACACCTGTGTATAATACTAGTCTGTAATATCCTCTGTGTATAGTACTGGACTGTTATCAGCTCTGTATATAACTCTGGACTGTGACATCACACCTGTGTATAATACTAGTCTGTAATATCCTCTGTGTATAGTGCTAGACTGTTATCAGCTCTGTATATAATACTAGACAGTGACATCACACCTGTGTATAATACTAGTATGTGATATATTCTGTGTATAGCACTAGACTGTTATCAGCCCTGTATATAAGTCTGGACTGTGACATCACACCTGTATATAATACTAGTCTGTAATAGCCTCTGTGTATAGCACTAGACTGTTATCAGCTCTGTATATAATACTAGACAGTGACATCACACCTGTGTATAATACTAGTATATGATATATTCTGTGTATAGCACTAGACTGTTATCAGCCCTGTATATAAGTCTGGACTGTGACATCACACCTGTATATAATACTAGTCTGTAATAGCCTCTGTGTATAGCACTAGACTGTTATCAGCTCTGTATATAATACTAGACAGTGACATCACACCTGTGTATAATACTAGTATATGATATATTCTGTGTATAGCACTAGACTGTTATCAGCCCTGTATATAAGTCTGGACTGTGACATCACACCTGTATATAATACTAGTCTGTAATAGCCTCTGTGTATAGCACTAGACTGTTATCAGCTCTGTATATAATACTAGACAGTGACATCACACCTGTGTATAATAGTAGTCTGTGATATCCTCGGTGTATTACACTAGTCAGTTATAAGCTCTGTATATAACACCAGACTGGTATCAACTCTATATATAACTCTGGACTGTGATATAACACCTATATATATATATATATATATATATAAAACTAGTCTGTAACATCCTCTGTGTATTACACTAGACTGCTCTAGACTCAGCTCGGTATATAACTCTGGACTGTGATATAACAACTGTATATAACACTAGTCTGTAATATCCTCTGTGTATTAAACTAGACTGTTATCAGCTCTGTATATAACTCTGGACTGTGACATCACACCTGTATATAACACTAGTCTGTAATATCCTCTGTGTATAACACTAGACTGTTATCAGCTCTGTATATAACTCTGGACTGTGACATCACACCTGTATGTGTGTCTGTGATATTAGCTAAAATCACAATTGTCTGTAATGTCTTCTGTATATAGCAGTAGCTAGTAATATCATGTGTATATAGCACAAACCTCTAATATCATCTATATACAGCACTAGTCTGTAATATCCTCTGTGTATTACACTAGTCTGTACTTAGTTCCGTATATAACACTAGTTTATAATGTCCTATGAAACACTAGACTGTGATATCACTGCTGTGTATAATATTAGTCTGTAATATGATCTGTATATATCACTAGTCTGTAATCTCTTCTTTATATCATCTATATATAATACTAGTCTGTATTGTCATCAATATATAGCACTAGTGTAATATTTGCTGTATATAACAATAGTCTGTAGTGAGCTCTGTATAGAACATTAATTTGTAATATTATATTTGTAGCCTTAAACTGTAATTTCACACCTGTGTATGAAACTAGACAGTAATGTTATCTGTATATAACATTAGGGACTAGTCAGTAATATTATCTGTATATAACATTAGGGACTAGTCTGTAATATCATCTAATCATCTATATATAGTATTTGTCTGTAATATTATCTATATGTCACACTAATTTGTAATATCATCTGCATAAAGCACTATACATAGCACTGGTGTGTAATATCTCTACATAGTACGAGTCTAAAATATAATCTATATAAAGCAGTAGTCAGTAATATCTATATATAGCGCTAGTCTGTAATATATATATATATAGTGCTAGTCTGTAATATCTATATATAGCAGTAGTCAGTAATATCTATATATAGCGCTAGTCTGTAATATATATATATATATATATATAGTGCTAGTCTGTAATATCTATATATAGCAGTAGTCAGTAATATCTATATATAGCGCTAGTCAGTAATATCTATATATAGCGCTAGTCTGTAATATCTATATATAGTGCTAGTCTGTAATATCTATATATAGCAGTAGTCAGTAATATCTATATATAGCAGTAGTCTGTAATATCTATATATAGCGCTAGTCTGTAATATCTATATATAGCAGTAGTCAGTAATATCTATATATAGCGCTAGTCAGTAATATCTATATATAGCAGTAGTCTGTAATATTGTCTGTATGAGGCATTAGTCATTATCACTTTTCCTATAATTAATCTTCGATATCATCTGTGTAATATGGCAGGGGTTATATAAAATGTTGGAACTATCACATAGAATGTGTAATAAGAGGAACACTATATGTTATAACAAATAAAGGTGTATACTGAGGCAGGGATAATGTTATATATGGCACGAACTAAATGTTATACTGTATTGCAGGGATTACATATTATTTAATGTATAGCAGGGACTACGTGTTATATATGAAAGGGACAATGTGTTATGGCAGGGACTATGTGTAGGGATTATTGTATGTGTGGGGAATATACTATACTGTATATGTTAAAGCAGAGACCTTTGTTGAGGTGGGTAAATTATGATATGCTCTACATATTAAAGTAGGGTATTATATAATTATAATAATTATTATTACTATTGCTTATTTATATAGCACCATTAAGTCCACGGTGCTGTACATTATTATATTAATTCCATGGTGCTGTACATTATTATATTAATTCCATGGTGCTTTACATTATTATATTAATTCCATGGTGCTGTACATTATTATATTAATTCCATGGTGCTGTACATTATTATATTAATTCCATGGTGCTGTACATTATTATATTAATTCCATGGTGCTGTACATTATTATATTAATTCCATGGTGCTTTACATTATTATATTAATTCCATGGTGCTGTACATTATTATATTAATTCCATGGTGCTGTACATTATTATATTAATTCCATGGTGCTGTACATTATTATATTATTTCCATGGTGCTTTACATTATTATATTAATTCCATGGTGCTGTACATTATTATATTAATTCCATGGTGCTGTACATTATTATATTAAGTCCACGGTGCTGTACATTATTATATTAATTCCATGGTGCTGTACATTATTATATTAATTCCATGGTGCTGTACATTATTATATTAATTCCATGGTGCTGTACATTATTATATTAATCCCATGGTGCTGTACATTATTATATTAATTCCATGGTGCTGTACATTATTATATTAATTCCATGGTGCTTTACATTATTATATTAATTCCATGGTGCTGTACATTATTATATTAATTCCATGGTGCTGTACATTATTATATTAATTCCATGGTGCTGTACATTATTATATTAATTCCATGGTGCTGTACATTATTATATTAATTCCATGGTGCTTTACATTATTATATTAATTCCATGGTGCTGTACATTATTATATTAATTCCATGGTGCTGTACATTATTATATTAATTCCATGGTGCTGTACATTATTATATTATTTCCATGGTGCTTTACATTATTATATTAATTCCATGGTGCTGTACATTATTATATTAATTCCATGGTGCTGTACATTATTATATTAAGTCCACGGTGCTGTACATTATTATATTAATTCCATGGTGCTGTACATTATTATATTAATTCCATGGTGCTGTACATTATTATATTAATTCCATGGTGCTGTACATTATTATATTAATTCCATGGTGCTGTACATTATTATATTAATTCCACGGTGCTGTACATTATTATATTAATTCCATGGTGCTGTACATTATTATATTAATTCCATGGTGCTGTACATTATTATATTAATTCCACGGTGCTGTACATTATTATATTAATTCCATGGTGCTGTACATTATTATATTAATTCCATGGTGCTGTACATTATTATATTAATTCCATGGTGCTGTACATTATTATATTCCATGGTGCTGTACATTATTATATTAATTCCATTGTGCTGTACATTATTATATTAATTCCATGGTGCTGTACATTATTATATTAAGTCCATGGTGCTGTACATTATTATATTAATTCCATGGTGCTTTACATTATTATATTAATTCCATGGTGCTTTACATTTGAGGGTTTACATACGGTACACAAGATGTACAAAACAGATATAATACTAACAGTGACCAACTGGCACAGTGGGATAGAGGGCCCTGCCCGCAAGGGCTTACAGTCTATGAGGGAAGAGGGATAGAGACAGAAGGTGAGGGTAGAGGCTGTACAGATGGTGGTGTGGTGACAGTAGTATTATTGGAGGTTGTAGGCCTTCCTGAATAGGTGAGTCTTCAGGGCCTTCTTGAAGCTTGTGATTGTGGGGGTCAGTCTTATGTGTCTTGGTAATGAGTTCCAGAGTATGGGGGATGCACGGGAGAAGTCTTGGAGACGGTTGTGTGAAGAGACCGGAGTAGGAGGTCTTTGGAAGATCGGAGGTTACGTATATAATGAGATAGGGACTTTGTGTTATGTCATGTGCTATATATTAAAGTGATGACTGTGTGTTAAGAGTCAAGGATCCTATATATTAAAGTAGGGACTATGTGTTGAGGCAGGGATTATGGCACATCCTTTATATTAGAGTCAGGACTATGTGATAAGGCATTTACTGTGCTATATATTAGAGTCGGGACTATGTGATGAGGCAGGGGCTACGGCATGTCCTATATATTAGAGTCGGGACTATGTGATGAGGCACTTACGGTGTGTTATGGCATGTCCCATAAAGTAGGGACTGTGTGATGAGTCAAGGATCATGTGTTATGGCATATCCTATATATTAAAGTCGGGTCTATGTGATGAGGCAGATATTGTATGTAATGGAATGTCCTATATATCAAAATAGGGACTATTTGCTAAAGCAGGGACTAATTTATGTGTCCTGGCAGAGGCTATGCATTAAGTAAGTATCTTCAGGTGCTGCCACCAAATTTGCTATGTTTTTAGGAAGTGTTAACTTCATTCCTTCAGTTGCACCCAAAATACCAGATTATTCTATGCTGAGAATATATTCATCAGTAGTAACAGTAGTCGTAGTCATTGTCGTAGTCGTAGTCTTCCCACCAATGATCTGCAGTTTTGTTACTATTTTATATGAATTTCCTAAAACCGCTTCTAAGCATGTAAAGAGCCCGTGTTGTCTAGGTATTAACTGATTAACTATAAAAATTTACCCATTGTGCCCAAATCCCCTAAGATTTCTTGAGTTGCATGTGTTGTACAAGAGGTGATCCCAGTGATCGCTACTGCAGGGGAGATGCTGTAGAGCTTTACCATACTATATATCATGCCCATTATATTACCGACAAATATACAGTATCATTTTATAGCTTATTGCTATGCAAAGCTTTGAAACTATATATTTATTGCATCTAAAATAAAAAGAAAATCAACTTTGTAAATAGCTTTCATTAGAAATCTCCATTTTGTGTATACAGCTCCTATGCAAACCTATGTGTCTCCATGGTAACAGACTACAAACAAAGCTCTTGTGTAGTCTGGTCCTGTGGACCTATTCCTATTCAGATCTACCTTCTTTAAACTTATCTGGAGAACAGTTGTCTGTAGTCTGTTACCATAGTGACACATAGATATGCATGACAGCTGTAAACCATAAATGGTAAAATATTTGTAGTCAGCACTTTTCAAAAAGTTGTTTTTTTTCCTATTTAAAGGGATATTCCAATTAACAAGTTACCCCCTATCCCACCGATCTCAAGAACCGGGGTGTTTTACGCCCCAGTTTCGACCAATGAGCCTGACCCTACAGTGGGTGTCAAATGAATGGAGCGGCGTATGTTTTACAACTAGGCACTCCGGTTGAAACTGGGGTTAAAAACAACCTGGTTCTCGAGATCGGTGGGGTAGGGGGTCATTTGGTGTAACTGGAATACCCCTTTAAGGTACAGCAGAGAAATGATCACTAAGATGCCTTGAAGTGATAATATAATCAGTCAGAAAGCAGGGCATAGACTTTAAGTGAAAGATGTAGTAGAGCTGAGTTTGTAAACTGAGCAGAGATGAGATGGTGATGGTGATGACATCACAATGACTAATGCAATGGAATAGAACTAAAGGTAACTTATTACACTGTTTTGATTCAAAGAGGTATCACTGTCCACAAAAAGCAAACTCAGCTCTGCTACATCTGTGTATAGATGAAGAACCTGAACTATGTGCTGGATGTGAAGCCATGGAAGAGTTATATTACTGCAAACAGGTGTTCCGCTTCCCTGGAGTTGCAGCCATGATAAGAATCTTTGTTTTATTAAATAAAACACAGCGCTTGATATTCCAGCAGAGTGCACACACCACGGAGCGCAGGATGGTAATTAAATTGTGGAAATCTAAAAGTTTCCCCCTTAAGTATCAGACGATGGATATTTCTACATGAGGGACATCCCCAGAGAGCTCACACTAGTACAATTAATTGGAGTATTTAGAGGTGAACTCTGCAATGCTGCTAGAGCTTAAAGGCCATTGCCTAAAGGGGTTTTCCACTTTGAGCAATCCTTTTTTTATTTTATTAGAAGGGTCCCGCACAGAGAAGTCAATCACTTAAAGGGACTTTTCACCACTTCCAGCTCTTTGCATCCTCTTTTAGATGCCACTCCACTGATTCTGGAGCAGTTGGAATTTTTTCTCTAGTCCCTACCAATCCAGAGCAATCATATCTGTTACTTTCAGCACAATTATGCTCTCTGCTGTCAGGGGGCGGTGTCAGGCATTAGCACGGTCTGCCCCCCTGACAGCAGAGAGCATAATTGTGCTGAAAGTAACAGAGATGATTGCTCAGAAACGGTGGGGGCTAGAGAAAAAATTCCAACTGCACTAGAATTAGTGGAGGGGTGCCTATCCAACAATGCAAAGAGTTGGAGTTGGTGGCAGTGGTTAAATCCCAGTGATCAGCTGTAATCTGGAAGGGGGGGCTTTTAAGAAAGCGTTCAGTTTCCCTATAGTGCCACCACAGGAGACATGAAGTATTACATGGTTCTCATTAAAATCAATGAGCTGTTTGTATAATGAAAGGCCGTGATGGATCCTCCAGAGAACATGAGACACTCTTTCTAGCTGCTCTGACTCTGGCTATATGATGTACGTGAATAAGTTAGAAGAGTTCAACATAGATAATTTGATCACTTAGATCCTATCGATCAGCTCTGATCTCTGTAGTTAGATGGCAGAATGTATTCAATTTCCCTGCAGTGCCACCGCAGGAGAGATGAAGTATTTCTCGGTCCTAATTAAAATCAATGAGCTGTTTGTATAATGAATGGACATGCCAGGTCCTCCAGAGAGAGGGTGACACTCTTTCTAGCTCCTATTACTCTGCCTATATAATGTAGGCGAATAAAAGACCCCGTTTTTGTTAGAAGTATTCCACACAGATAAGTCGATCACTTAGATCCCAGCGATCACCTCTAATCTGTGAAGGAAACTAGAAGAAAGTATTTTATTTCTCTACAGTGCCACCACAGGAGAGATGAAGAATTACAGAATTCTCATTAAAATCAATGAGCTGTTTGTATGAATGGACATACCAGGTCGTCCAGAGAGGGCTGTATAATGTAGGTGAATAAGAGACCCCCTTAATTAAAGGGGATATCCAGGATTAGAAGATTTTTAATATTGATGACCTAGTCATTAGTTAGGTCATCTGTATCAGATCGGTCGGGGTCCAACACCGCTGGAAGCCATATACTAAGTATACAGCAGGAAGCAGCCCTGCTCGTATTCAAGTAAATGGGAGTGGGACTGCAGTCCCAGGCACCACCGCTACAGTGTACAGTCAACTGCAGCCCTGCTCCCATTCACTTGAATAGAAGTAGAGCTACTTACGACTGTATACTTAGTATATGGCTTCTAGTGACTACAACAGCTAATTGATTCGGTGAGTGTTGGTCCCTGATCAATCTGATACTGACCAATCATCCGATCCTGGAAAACCCCTTTAAAGGAACAGGAACAGAAAAACATGGCTGCTTTCTTCCACAAACAGCGCTACACCTGTCTACAGGTTGTATGTGGTATTGCAACTCAGCTCTATTTAAGTGAATGAAACTGAGCTGTAATACCACATACAACCTGTAGACACATATGGCGCTGTTTTATGAAGACATTATTAGTCCTGTGTTTGCAGTAAGGGGTCTATAGGTATGAATCTTACCAGGGCAATATCTGCATGAAAAACTCAACATCATCTATGTGATCACTTGATATTAGCATCAGGGATTATATGCAGCATATATAGTAATGTAATTTCTGTCATGTTGTAAAATTCCTCATACATTGGCGGGTTTCAAAAACATAACTGCTTCCAACCAAAACCAGCGCCACTTCTGTCCACAGTTTGTGTATGGTATTGCATGTGTATTCCATTCACTGAACTAAGCTGCAGTAACAGACATAACCCATAAACAAGTGTGGCGCTGTTTCTAATAAAAAGCAAATCTGTTTTTTATTACCTTAGACTACCCCAAGACAATCTTAGGGTGTGTTCACGTGCTGGAAAAGTGTGTTTTTGCGGTGGTGCCTGTAGCACCAAGCTGCGGCTTAGGTTTTTGCCATGCTTAGTCTGTCTTATTCACTAGGGTTTATCAGTGTATGGCCACCCGCTTTGGGAGCAGCATGAAAACCATATCAAGAAAGGCCAGAACTCCGCTGTGTGAATCCGGTCTTAGGAAGTGAGAGGCAAGACTGACCATGTGTGTCCACCTTAATACATTTGCTCAGGTGGACACAGAAAGACTGTTCAAAACGAAAAGCAGGTGGCGCTATTCTAACATTACACCTGGAATATCTGGGAACATAAGCAATTTATAAAATAAGTGTAATACAAAAAACGTGAATCATTGTGGGATGGATTTACCTATAAACAATATTGTTTGTGGCATAACCCTTTAGTTTGATAATCTACCAGGATACTGCAGTCCAACCATCCCTTTAAGGAGGACCTGTCATCCTCTGATCGGTGCTGTCACTCTGAACATTTTGGTGTTTTTACAATCCAAATCCAAAGCTATAAACTCTTTTAATGTTGATGCAAATTAGGGTCTACTATCCAAGTGGGTGGTACAGCACACATGGACCCCACCCCTGAGAAACCACAGTGTTACCGCCCACTGGGTTAGTAAACCCTAATTTGTGTCAATGTTAAAGGGTTTATATCTTTGGAATAACTGAACAGATTTGGATAAACAAAGCACCAAAATGCTCAGGGTGACAGCGTCTACCGTTTCAGATAGTTTTTAGATCTGGTGAGAGGTCCCCTTTAAAGGAGTATTTCGGTCCCAATGAGGTGTCCACTGTTATCAGTCACACAGCGCCCCACTCTTGTGATCAGAGGGGGTCCCACTGACCAGACAGCTACCACATCCAATATCTTGTGGCTAGGGCAAAACTTGTAGTTGCTGGAATGCCCCTTTAATCATTTTTGTTGCTTTCCTCTAAACCCTCGCTGATTTCTTGTGCATTCTGACTAGTGACTTGTAATGTTGCAGGGCTATATTATCATCATCTGTAATGCACGAGGGACTGTCTTGCCAGTAAACTGATCAATTTGTCATAATGTCGCATGTAGACAGCTTGGAGTCTGGTGCATGCTCTCAAATGCCAAATCCAACAGGTGCATTTAATGTCTTGTTTTATAAGTGCCGATGGATGAGATCTCTGATTGGTCTGGGTAATGAGTTCTGGATAGCGGGGGCCGCAGAACCCAAGGCTCTGGCTCCAAATGTCTGGATCCTGGATCTATGGACAGTTTAGTCAAGCCTGCTGATGTGAGAGGATGGCCAGGATCGTGGCTTCAGCAGTTGTGTCTGTATTGTTTTTAATACATCTCATTATCTTACTTGCCTTAGCAGCAGCTGCCTGGCATTGGTTGCTACATTTAAAGTGTACCTCCAAACATAAAACTACTTTTCATAAATGAATAGTATGGGTGAATATAAGAAACTTTGTAATATATCTTATTAAAGAAATCTGTTCCCTTTTCCACTTATTAAGCTGCTCATATCTAGCTCACTTACCTAAGTCTATGGAGAGGGGAGGAGGCTGATGATTGATTTACTGCCTCATTCCATGTAGTGGCAGAGCCTTATTTTGACAGATAGTGTCAAAGGAGCTCCCTCACAGTGTAGCAGAGTGCAGCAACTGTGCCTATTAGTATGTTTTTTTCCATCAATCTCCTCCCCTCCCTCTCCATAGACTTCTATGAAAAAAGTAACTAAAGCCTGAAAAACAGAAAAGGAAATAGATTTCTTTAATAAGATATATTACAAAGTTTCTTATATTCACCCGTACTATTCATATATGCAAATATATTTTATAGTTGGAGATCCACTTTAAGTTCTATGTGTGTGTTTATTTTTATACAGCCTGCTTAAGATAGTTGGAAAGCATAGGCTGTCATGCTGCACATGTTCAGACTGTTGATTTTTCATGCTGCAGTTTGCAGTAACATGGACCCTGAAACTGATTACCTTCAATGGAACGAATCCAATGCAGCCAATGCTAAATAAAATCCTCAAGAATTGATACTCTGTTTTCCGCAGTCAATAATAGGAGGCAGAATACACATGGTTCGGGGCATGAATTTTGGTACAGAATGCATGCTGAAATCTGCTTGAAAAGTCATCTGTCTGAACATGCGCTAAGAGTAGCAGATTTTAACTGTGTAAATTTTTCTGCAGTTTTTTGTGGATTTCACCCCATTCAACGTTGCTGTGATAATCTGCAATACAAACTGCAGAATTTGAGGCTCACACCACATAGGGGCATAGCTATAGGGGGTGCAGGGGTAGCAATTGCTATCATAAAATATAGGTCTGTAGGGGCCCCATTACAGATTTTTCATTGGAGCCCAGCTTTAAGTTACGCTCTGACACCACAGAATACTGTCTGTGCAGAAAGTGTCTACAGCATGTAAATAAAATGCGTAAAATCTCATTTACTTGCAAATTTTACCTGCACAAGTCCATATGCAAAACCTACAGCTATCCAAGCTGATATAAAAGTCGCCTTAAGAGTGTCCTATTAACACGGCTGGCTCTGACATTCTATTGTTTTGTTTCTTGGATGTAGCAGAGCTCAGTTTGTCATTTGGTCCATTCTGATACCCTATGGAGCTCTGCTTGTTTTACATAAGTCAATGAAGAGTAAAACCTTTAAGTATCCACTGTCAGATAAAGTAGAAATACGTCTTTAAGCTTACATTGTCTTAAACGGACTGGTACAATTCTGACATAGGAAACTGCAAGTCTTCAGGATTTGCTTCATTTCTATATAGGACTGCTGTTAAACTTGCCAAATCCAGCTCTGCTACATCTAGTCGCTGTGCATCCTGATATCCTGCTTAGTTAAAGGGGTTGTCCAAGAATAGATATTGACTTATTCTTAGAATATGTCATCAATATCAGTGGGGGACTCCAACTGTTTGGATATTGATGAGGTATCTTAAGGACAGGTCATCAATATCTTGTCTTTGACAACCCCCTCTAGGATAATCTATTAGGTTTATGGAACAGATCACGATATTATCTTGTGCCGAGTAAAGCTTAGCTACATGAAATAGAGAAATAGACACAACTTTGCTACATATATAGCTCTGTTCTATTTTGTAGCTGTTTCCTGCAGCCCTATGAGATGCTTAAAGGCGTGCCCCAATTCTAAAACCACTTTTCATAAATGAATAGTACGGGTGAATATAAGAAACTATGTAACATATCTTATTAAAGAAATCTGATTTATTCCTCTATTTATCAGGCTCAGTTATTTTTTATATAGAAGTCTATGGAGAGGGGAGGGGGGACACTCTGCACACCATGAGTGAGAAAACTGATCTGGCACTGCTATGTTTAAAGATAAAATTCTACTGCAAGGAATGATGAAATAAATGAAATCAAAGTCTACTCCCCCTTCCCTCTCCATAGACTTTTGTGTGTGAGCTGGATACAGAGATGAAATCTACAGGTAGAGATTTTATCCTGAAGATACAGCAGTGTCATAAGAGCTCCCTCATTCATAGTATAGCAGAGCTCAGCAGCAGCATTTATTGGTGTGCTTCTTCCTCCTCTCTCCATAGACTTCTACGTCAAAAGTAACTCAGCCTGATAAATAGAGACTGAGACGTATTGTGCAATGAGCGCTGTGTGCACATCTGAGATGTAGCTCCACTTACTAGAGGACCCAAGTCGACTCTACAGTAAGAGATAGGAGGATCCATAATGTATCAGTCCCAGTTACAGGAGGAATTGGCAAATAAGAAAAAAAAAAAAAAAAAAAAGGAAATTCCCCCCTAATAGTCTATTATCACCTTATGGGGGCACAATATGTAAAAAAATAAATAAATAAATAATAATAATAATAAATAGAAAAATAAAAAAAAAATGTCACAATCTGTCCCATGTCACAGGTTCTAGCCCCGTCCCCAATGACACAATAATTGCTACCAACATAAAAATTATCGTAACGGAGGGGGAAAACTATTTCCATTTTTATGAGCAAAATTATTATTAAATTATTTGAATAACCCAAAGGAAAAAAAATATTATAGCCCTCAAAACGGCACGCGTAAAAAAAAAAAAACCTGTACCAGGGAAAATGGCCTGACCCTGAAATGGTTAACTCTGTAAAAGGGCTCCGTCATCTGCCATGGGTCATTTAGGATACTAGTGTCTTGTTATGTGGCATTTGGGTCCAGATATGACTGCAAAAACTACACCCTTGTCTATGCTAGATCACAGTCAAGCCGCATGACAAACTCAGCTCCACTACTCCAGATGCACTCAACTCTACTCCATCTGCGCGTATCACGTTTCAAATGAATACAAGACTCTTATGATATTCATCGCCTAGAAGGAAATATTTCCCTGCATAAGTCTGAGAATCCGCTATTCCATCTAGTCCTCTCACGTCCCTAAGTGGCTTCTGGAATTTTTGCATTTCTAAATTTCTGCCAGTCTTCCACCCACACTCGGTTGTCAGTGACGGCTTGATGCCATTGTTAGTCGTGTGGATCTCGAAAAAAGCTGACATGTGGATCTGTATGTATAGATATGCGCTCAGCACATGTACATCCTGCAGGCAGCTTATTTACGGGGCCGCTTAGATGCCATCCGCGCCCGCTGCCAATATCCGTACATAATTGTGGGAAGGCTGCAGACGCTAATGATGAAAGGTTTATCAGCGGCACTCGATGTGGCGGCGATGTGAATATTTATGTGTGTTATGGATTACCCCGGGTCGCATTTAACAAGCGACATGAACCCTATTTATAGAAAGTCAAGAGCTCTATAAGTGATCTTACTGTAACAGTGATGATTAACTCAACAAGAAGACGTCACTCCCAATTCGGCATGGATGAAGATGAAGAAAGTAACACTTTATAAATAAGACGATTAATCCCGCACAGCGGAGCTCGGTAAGGCGGAATGCTCCTATAGGATAATCAGAAGGAAACTTGTCACCTAATGTATCTGATAGCTGAGAATGCAGAGACGGGTATTCAAGGGTAATTGTAGCCTAATTCACGGACCCGTGTGAAGGTGGACGCGACTATGGTGTGAAGGTGTGAACTGGGACCTACACTGTGCCGCAGATTAAGGCCGGGGCCCCACATGGCGTAAATGCAGCGGAAAAACATCACGCTGTTTTACAGTCAGAGCAAATTGGATGGGATTCTACCGAATGCCATGCCCACTTTGCGGTAAAAACCGTGCTGCGGATACGCGGTGATTTCCAAAGTTGGCATGGTTTTGGAAATCGCAGCATGTCAGTTATACCTACGGAAACGCCGGCGGTTTCCCCATAGATATAATCGAAACAGGAAACCTCTGCAAACTTTCTGTCTAAAGCGCTGCGGGAAGAACCGTGATGCGTTGCCGCCACGTTTTTTCCTGCAGCGCTATTTTGCTGCGGGACACCACGTGGGGCCTTAGCCTAAGGGGGATCTTGTTCTGAGTTTCAGGAAGGTAGAAGACGCAGCTAAGTAATATACAATACAGGTGTGCAGACAATTGCAGGCTAGAAGGGGTATTATGTCTCCTTAAAGGGTTATTCCGATTTGCTGAGATAGGAATAACTCCCCTAGGGAACAACCGAGCAGCGTTGCTCTGTACTGTTCCTCTATTTCCCATAGGGGTGAATGGGAGTTGCGGAAACAGCATAGCAGAGCGAGCTACACTGTATCCGTAACTTCCGGTGTGCGCGGTATGCTGTTTCCGTCACCCCCATTTAACTGTATGGGAACAGAAATAGAGTAGAACAGGATTCAGCTGTTTCCGTAAATCCCATCCCAGGGATTGGGAGAGAGAACCGCTCTATTCCCATCTCAGCCGTGTTTGGTCCCTTTAAGCAGGCATGGTGAAGAAGAGTGAAAGGGTTTACGTCCTAATCCTAGGGGTTCTTAGGTATTGAAACATGAAGACCATTTTACTGTTCATAGTAGTTTTGGGTAATGCCAAGGTTCCTGGTGGTCTAGGGCAGCGAAGTGGTTATTGCCAGTTCCGTTGGTGCTTATATAGTAATCAGATTTTGTATCTGATACCTTAAGGCTAAGAATGAGGCAGTTATTAAAGGGGAAGTACCGCCTAATTCATGTACTGATGTGTATGCAGACTTGTTTGGAGATGTGGATGTGTCGTCTCAGCGTCGGGGATTGGCAACTACAGAAAAAAAGGAAGGAAAGAAGCAAAGAACAAGACAAAAACACACAATTTCCAGATAATCACATATGGTAGCCAGATAAATCAGGCCAGGCCTATTAAATGATGATCCCCTGCTAAAATAAGATATTGTGTCTCTGGCGGTTCTTGGTGTAAAAGGGGTAGCAGTAATACTCCTGGTGGTCTAGGGAAGTAGTGGTAACAACCCAGGTGGTCACGGGTAGTGATGCTATTAAAAATCTTATTGTAATTTTCTTCCTTACTTTCTTACGCCAATCCTTCCTTTATTTTACCTTCCTTAAATGGTCGCTGTTGTTTCAAGGAACTTTGCATAAATTTTTAGTACAGGAGATAATAAGA
This sequence comes from Leptodactylus fallax, assembly GCA_947044405.1. NCBI lineage: Eukaryota > Metazoa > Chordata > Amphibia > Anura > Leptodactylidae > Leptodactylus > Leptodactylus fallax. Next base: position 3,102,417 of record CAMRHE010000133.1, on the reverse strand, counting down.
AGCTTTGTAATATATCTTATCAGAGAGAAATGCCTCCTTCTGCTCTTACCAGTCTGTCTCCCTGCTCCCCATTCCTCTGCTAAAAGGACTTTCACTCTGAAAATCTCTGCTCTATCTGTCTCGAGATGGACTGCAGGTCATGTGACTCAGATAATTGATGTCTATACAAGTCTATGGAGAGAGGAGTGTGAAGGAATGAACAGGACATTCAGGAGATAAAGAAAAAACAAGGTTGTAAGTGAATAGAAGTCTTTTTAGCACAGCCAAAGTAATTTGCTCACATCGGTATAAGACACTACTTCTCTATATATGTCCTGCATGTTCATAGAACTGTTTCAGTGAGAGACTGTTACAGAGCAGATTCTTCTTTACTTACTGTGTGCAGTGTATGTCAGCAAGTCTCCACCCACCAGTTCAGAGAGGAAGGAAAACTACAGATAAAGCCTGCAGGGGAAAACAGCTAAATAATGCATAATATAAGAGAAATAATAGACACAATAGTGTTACTCCTCATGTACATACACATAACAGCTTATTCTGAAAAGTCCAATTAAATGACAGGCTCAGGGACTGGCGTGCTATTTTAGACACAAGAGGGCTTCAGGTAATTGAATACTGTACAGTCACCTAGCTAAATACATGTTGTCTCCCTGGTGGTCTTTGGGTTGAAGGGGCATCAGAAATACCCCTGGAGGTCAGGGGAAGTAAAACTAACCACTCAAAAACTAACTTCCTTTCTCCCATTCTTCCTTTGTTCTTTCATTTATTCTTCCTCCCTTTTGTCCTTTCTCCTGTTTTTCTTCTTTACACCTATCATACCATATACCTTGCTTCCTTCTTCCCTTTCTTCTTCCCTTTTTGTGGTCCTTTCTTCTGTTTTTCCTTCTTTACACCTATCATGCCTTACACCTTTCTTCCTTTTCCCATTCTTCCTTCCTTCCTTCCTTCCTTCCTTCCTTCCTTCCTTCCTTCCTTCCTTCCTTCCTTCTTTCTTCCTTCCTTCCTTCCTTCCTTCCTCCCTTCCTGCCTTCCTTCCTTCCTTCCTTCCTTCTTTCCTTTCCTCTTCCCTCCCTCTGGTCCTTTTTTCTGTTTTTCCTTCTTTACACCTATCATACCATACACCTTCCTTCCTTCCTCCCATTCTTCCTTCCTTCTTCCCTTTCTTTTCCTCCCTTTTGGGCCTTTTTTTGTTTTTCCTTCTTTACACTTATTGTATTTTGGCCCTTTCTTCCTTCCTCTCATCCTTCTTCCTTCCTTGGTAGTGGTGATGTAGGGTAATGGATGGTTACTGTAACTTCAGCCCCTCTTGTGGTCTATGATAGTGGATGGGTAAATGGGACTTTTACTGATGGTTTTGGTAGTATAATGTTGTACCGTGTTAGCCATAGAAAGTAGTGGAAGAGTGAAGAAATCAGACAGTGTACCTGTCCCACAGTCACAACAGTTGCACAGAATTAGGGGGACATTCTCCTGCAGGTCTTCCAATGTGGTGTACCTCATAATGTGTGCGCAATGTCCCACCACAGGCCTCTATGTGGGGGAAACGGGGCAGAGACTCAGCGAATGAACTCACACAGATCCACCATTAATAACAGCAGAACCGATCTCCCAGTGGCCGCACATTTCTCTGGAGAAGACCACTCTATTGAAGATTTGCGGGTTGTGGTTTTAATGGATCATTTTAAGAAGCAGAAAGAGAGAAAGGAATGGGAATACAAGTTAATGCAAAAATTTCAAACTCTGCAATTTGGACTTAATATCCATGCCAGCTTCATGTCACACTATGTATGACCTATGAGGGTCACAAATCACCTGAATACAAACAGATAACAGCAAGAATTACTGATCCCTCCGTCACGCCCCACAAGTTTCCAGATTGTTTATTTCTTGACCTGTTGTACATAACTTCTCTACTTATATTGCATTTTGTTATTCCAAGATCCTTTGAAGATCCATGTCTTGTGTGTGTATAAATAGTGTGACTTTTCAGTTTCTTGTATTGCACAATGTCTGAAGAAGAGAGCTAGCACTCTCGAAAGCTTACTATCAAATATACTCAGCCTATAAAAGGTATCGCCTGATTTCTTCTCTCTTCCACTGATGGTTTTGGGCAGGGTATTTCCTGGGGTTCGCTGCTTCAATCATCTCTCCTCTGCCTAACTGATACGTTTGGCTTCTTGAAAGCCTTGAAAAGCCATAGTAATAATAAAATAACTATACATTATACATAAATAATGAAAGAAATCAGACATTAGACTCTTCATTCAACCTCCTTACAGAAGAGAATATGTCTTTATGCTTTTGTATACTTCTCTATGCTTTTGTATACTTCTTTATGCCTTTGTTCTCTAGAATTCTCATTTCTATGCTGTTTGATATGGAATTACATCCATTAATTCTATTGAACATACATTCCATGTTCGCTACTTATTGTGCAGATGTAGCAAAGCTCTTTAACTCTTTGGGGCAACATTGTTTGTTCATCTCAATGTCAGTAGATTCTCCTGCAGGCTGCAAAACTATAGATACCACGTTGTGATGTCACCATGGGTTGTAGCAAATCTCTCAGTCTCAGCTCTGCTACATTGGAATATACTTACTCCCAATTTCTACCATTCCATTTTAAGATGCTGACTTACTGCTAGACTCTATAAATAATGTATTTTTGCCGGTTGGACTTTTTTTTCTTAAGGGATCCCATATGTTTATTATACAGCAATAGAAGAAAACTTTGTTGTGCTACTGCTGGCGAGAAACGGGAGTAAAGCGAAGGTAAATAAAAATACCTGCTCGACGAATATTATGTATTCTGCCTGACTGTTCGTCTCCTTTCACCGACTCCATGATGAAAGCTAATCCTTGTCTTCATTTATAATGACCTCCAGCTGTGGCGTGTTTAATGCTACCAGAGGTTTCAGACATAAATCCCAGAAAATTATTTTAACTTCTGAAAGCGTCTTAGCAAAAACTTTTAGAGCTGTCGTAATGTAAGGAAAATCACAGGAGGCTTTAGGAACATTGTCTGTTTTGTTCTCTAAAATACGAGGAGCCTTTGTTTGTTTCCATGGATGTGTTTCTTGTAGCTGGATATAGGACATCTTGTAGTTTAATATTCCGTCACTAGATGGCAGAGTCATATGAATATACAGGCCACATGTCATTGATACAGCCAGTTTAGCACTGGACATCACAGTACTGGTAGAGGCACTTTAAGATAGGGAGCAAGTGGTCCGAACTTTGTGCATGACATGAATTAAGTGATGGATGTGGATGTAAAAAAGTGGTAGTTTCCTGTAATATACATGGGGAGACAGTACAGTGTGTGGGATCTGCTGACAGTTTTCTAGTGTATATGTCTATGTACTTCTAGCCTGACAGAGGACGCCTTCTTGTAATAGTTTGCCCAAACGCCTACAAAACTTTAATCAAGAGTTTTCTTCCGATCATCTTCACTTCTTTCCTTGCAACTTTCCTTCGCTTCTTTTGTCCTTTCTTCCATATACTTGTTCTTTCCATCCATTTCTTTATTACTTCACTCCTGTCCTTCCTTTTCCCTTCCTCATTACATCTGTCCTTCCTTTTCCCCCTTCTTCCTTACACTTGTTCTCTCCTCCTTCCTTTCTTGCACCTATCATTTTGTCCGTGTTTCTTTACTCCTGCTTTCCTTTCATTAGTTCTTCATAAATCTTGTCATTCTTTATATCCTTACTTCCTCCCTTCTTCCTTTCTTACTTACACCAGTCCATCCTTCCTTTCTTCCTTTTTTAAACTTATCCTTTCCCCATCCCTTCTTATACTTATCCTTATTTTCTTTCTTCCATCATACCTGTCCTTCCTTGCTTCCTTCCTTCTTTCCTTCTTTCCTTCCTTCGTTCTTGCCATGCTTAATATTATTCATTCTTGCCGTCCTTCCTCCCTCTCTGTTTCCTTATACAGTAAATGTTGTTCTTTTCATTCATCTTCTTACCTTCCTTTATTCTACTTTGTTAACCCTGTCCTTCCTTTTGTATTACTGACATTCCTTATTTAATGGTTATCTATCTATCTATCTATCTATCTAGCTATCTATCTATCCCTATCTCAGATCTATCTATCTATCTCATATCTATCTAGCTCATATCTATCTATAACTATCTATCTATCTATCTCAGATCTATCTATCTATCTATCTAGCGCATAGCTATCTATCTAGATCTATCTATCTTTCTGTCTATTTAATATCGATTACTGTACATGACTATCTAGCTCATATTTATCTAGTCTATCTTTTGTTTTTCTATCTACCTCTATCACGTCTATCTACTAGTCTATCTCTATCTTTCTATCTATGTTCATCTATTTATGTCATGTCTAATTCACAGATGGCACTAAATAGTTGCCTCTTACAAAAGGTAATTCACAGAAGAAATCTAAATAGTAAGTTTGGCCAATACAGTAGATGTAGCAAAGAAATAGTGACGGTTAAAACATAACCTTTAATAAATCAATAAAAGGCACACAGCATGTCTGTGAGCAACCTGGATACACACAACACAGATATTGAAGAAACTAAAGTTATGGGGGGATTAATGCACACAGCAGTGTTCCATAAGAGGATAGAACGGTATTCACACCCTGCAAATTCTCAACTCCCTCAAACAACAAATGAATTGGAGACACTCTAAATCGCTATCCACTGTTATAAACAGGTAAACCAGGCTGTATAATGCAAGAGAGGAAGCCAGCTGGTGAGGCTACTGGCCTAACACCGCACCAACACCAGCTGCAGCCCCAAAACAGCATCGGAAAGAAGCAATGGAGTGAAACCACTAACTGGTTAAAACAAAGGACCTTAAGCATTCCTTTTAAATAAAATCATCAGGGGTCAAGATAGTCAGTGATAATACACTGCACAGCAAACACCATGGCTCGTTGGTGGTGAAGTGTGACCGCATCTGATGTCTATTTACACTGTCTATTTAATTCATATCTATTTGTCTATCTATCTATGAATAGTATCTATCTATCTACAGTATCTATGTATGTACAATATCTATCTATCTACAGTATCTATCGTTCTATCTATCTACAGTATCTATCTATCTATCTATCTACAGTATCTATCGTTCTATCTATCTACAGTATCTATGTATGTACAATATCTATCTATCTACAGTATCTATCGTTCTATCTATCTACAGTATCTATCTATCTATCTATCTATCTACAGTATCTATCGTTCTATCTATCTACAGTATCTATGTATGTACAATATCTATCTATCTACAGTATCTATCGCGATCTACTACTACAGTATCTATCGTCTATCTATCTACAGTATCTATGTATGTACAGTATCTATCTCATATCTATCTATCTATCTACAGTATCTATCGTTCTATCTACAGTATCTATGTATGTACAGTATCTATCTATCTATCTATCTATCTGTCTATCTTTCTATCTACAGTATCTATCTATGTATGTACAATATCTATCTATCTATCTATCTATCTATCTATCTATGTCATGTCTATCTATCTCATATCTGTCTATGTACAGTATATATCTTAGTATATAATTTTCAGAGACGTTGGAAGGAAGGATACTATTCCTATGTTAACCCTTCACTTACTCTCTTGTAGTGGAGTTTCTGTGACTTGTAGTACTTACGATACATGTTATAGAAGGTGCAATATTGTAGTGTAGATATACCCAGACCCATTGACAGTGTGTGCCATTACAGTGTAGACTATAAAGCCCAGATTACCATCTCCAGCCGCGACCACGGCCACCACACTTTACTGACAAAACCCTCCTTAACTTTCTGCTTGAACTTTAATGATGACTTTACAGTTTTAGAACTAACTTGCTTTATTGTTATCTACATAGAAGAGAAATATCCGGTCCTAACTTGTTTAAAAAAAAAAACAAACAGTTAAAGGTTGAAAAGTTTCCGGATATATTGAGGGTTTTCTGAGGTGCTGAGACCGTAGGTTAAACTAATCCTTCTAAAGGTGGAGGCAGCAGATGAAATTGCTCTTTCCTTTTGTATGACTATTTATACCGCAGATTGCTTTGTCGTGGCTGATAATTGGCTGCACTTTTATCCTTCGTGCTACAATTTGTAGGAGACCAATAAATGCGTTTACAGGAATTCAATAAACTATAAACCTGAGCTATTCACAACTTTGTTGTGATGGTTCAGCATTGGTTTTCTAGATAGATGATTCTTCTTTGGTGTAAGTAAAGATTCCAGAAATCTACACACCAGGGGCCACACACCAGGGGCCTCACAGAAGGATAGTTTCACGGTCAACCCTGCCTTGCACAGTTCTCCTAAATGATGATGAACATCAGAAAAGTGGCAGCTCAATGGTTACCCGGCCCACCGGTAACCAATGAACTCTTCCACCATTACGTCCATCAAAGGATTTCAATATGCCCGATCCTTTAGTTCTTAGGGTTGGCAAAGAATTTTTATTAATCTACACACCAAGGGCATAGAAAAGTGGACAGTTTCACAATTCACAACCTAAATGATGATCCTCATCATGAGATTGGAAACCCTATGGTTACTAGACCCACCAGTAGCCAATGAGCTTGTCCATCATTCCTTCCATTGAAGAGTTTCAACATGCCCGATACTTTGGTTATGGCCAAGAATTTTTAGCTATGGCCTATCGTTAGGATGGGCTATAAATAGCTGATTGATGGGGGCCAACAGACGGCCCCTGCATGGGTCAGCTTGACAGGGCCACTTCCAACGTCCACTGTACGGAGGAACCTATCTATAAAACATAGTGTAAAACACTGTCAGGGCTCCTAGGAACCTATCTATAAAACATAGTGTAGAACACTGTCAGGGCTCCTAGTAAGCTATCTATAAAACATAGTGTAGAACACTGTCAGGGCTCCTAGTAAGCTATCTATAAAACATAGTGTAGAACACTGTCAGGGCTCCTAGGAACCTATCTATAAAACATAGTGTAGAACACTGTCAGGGCTCCTAGTAAGCTATCTATAAAACATAGTGTAGAACACTGTCAGGGCTCCTAGGAACCTATCTATAAAACATAGTGTAGAACACTGTCAGGGCTCCTAGGAACCTATCTATAAAACATAGTGTATGACACTGTCAGGGCTCCTAGGAACCTATCTATAAAACATAGTGTATAACACTGTCAGGGCTCCTAGGAACCTATCTATAAAACATAGTGTGTGTAACACTGTCAGGGCTCCTAGGAACCTATCTATAAAACATAGTGTGTAACACGTCAGGGCCCCTAGAAACCTATATATAAAACATAGTGAATATATATATATATATATATATATATATATAATGTGTAATATATAGAGTATACGGTGTAAATATTCTCCTCCTGTATAAGCCTGTATATTAGCGATGCCAGTGTTGTGTTGCCACCGTGGCACTAAATCCAATTAATATAATGAAATTCATCCTTCATAATAAGCAGAAGCATTTCTGTTGATGAACCTGAATTTGCTGACTTGTTAATGAGCTATATGCAAAAAAAATTATTATTTTATTTAGTAAAATTCTAATTTCGATTAGAAAATTAACAATCTAGAAAATGGCAATAAACATGAATAAATTTACAATTCTCCAAATCTGAAGGGTATGTATATTAAAAGGTAAAAGGGCACATCTTAAAAAAGAGCGGACATGTCTGTTTTAGTAAAAAGTAGTATTCCCCTTACAAGTCTGGGGCATATGTTGTTTTCTTGTTTTGTTCTTCTGTTACTCCTCCTAGAAATGTATGACTATATTGAGGTAGCAGAGGTAGAGTAGGATGTGAGATCAGACTCCGCTGCCTGAGTTGGCCTGATGACTAGAGATGGATGAACCTCGTGAGATTCGTTTTGATGACTGTTTGTGATGTTTGGCCCTACAGTTCACTTCAGGTCGAACTTGTTGAGATAGAATCGGAAGTGCTATTATTATCCACAAGTGTCTTCTCTTCCCGTAAAGGATTATTGAAGGCTTGACTGCACTTTCGTAGGAATTTGCAACCGCTTCTCGCCTCTGAAAACCAATATATAATAAGAGCCTAGATAGAGAGAGATGAGTAAAGGAGCGGCCACCTTTTCATGTATCCTCCAGCTCTAGATCCAGTATGCCCCTCTTTACCAGAACTGCCCCCCATTTTCAGGTAAAAAAAAAAATTCCCTTTATTGGACCCCACATACAGTATAAACCCCCTTTACTGGACCCACACAGTATATTGCCCCTTTTTCTGGTCCCTAGACAGTATACAGTTCCCTTTTTTGGCCCCCATATTGTATATTTCCCACTTTTTTTGGCTCCCCAAGGTATATTGCCCCCTTCTACTGGCCCCTAATACATTATACTATTCCTTTTTTTGGCCCTCACTGTATACTGCCCCCTTTACTGGCCCCACACTGTATATTGCCTACTTTTTTGGATCCCCACAGTATACTGTTCCCTTTTTGGCCCCCACACATTAGGCCACAACCATTTGGATTACTCAACGATCCTCTCCCCTGTCCAGGACCACCTCCTCTTTTCACAGCAGCTGTATACATAGCATGTGTAGCCCTGACCTTAAGTGTTTTCCTGAGATTTACAAAAATTTAGCCTAGAGCGATATTTTGTTACACAGGAAAGAATATCCGGTGTGGAAAGTTTACCAAAAAACATCACATATCTCATCTTCTAGTGAATGTTAAAAGTGCACACATGAAAAGTACAACATTGGGGTTAAATGCAGTCACATCTCAGATATGACATTTCTGTACTGAATGTTCTGAGTTCAGGCTATTATGTGCACTGTGGTGTGCTATTATATGTGCAATGATGTGCAGGTGTAGTGGGGACTCAGGACTGTGGTCTAGAACTCTTTCTAAAGTTATTTAGGGTGTGTTTACACATTCAAGTTTTCAGATGCAGTTTTTGAAACCCAAACTAGATGTGGATCTTAAAGGGATTGAAACTATATAGCGAAAGTGCTACTAATCATCTATTTTTTCCTAATCCACTACTGGTTTTGGCTTCAGAACATGTAAAGTCACCCTAACAGCACACAGAACAGCACTTACAAACAATACATATAAGAGTTGATTCACTCTTTCACAGCACATCATCTTCAGAGGCACTCCTGTGGGGAGGGAGCCTCCCTCTCCTCCCACATGTAGTCTTGTGGAGCAACCTTGGCAGACAACATGTACAGAAGAAAGTCTCTTAGTTGTTAAAGGGGTTGTCCAGGATCAACTTTTTTTTTCTACCTGATTTCTGGTCATCGATCAGTCTGGCCGTGGAATCCTGATCTGGCCTTACCGTATATGAACCGCAGCTTTGGCCCTTTTGTTTTTGATGCCGGTAATGAAATCACTTCCCTGCCCCCCTTTCTCTTGTAGTCATCTTGGGGCTTCCTTAAGTTAGAGGGCTGGCTCAAAGAGGGATTGCCATGCTTGCTATGCTACATACAGTTATTGTATTCATGATTATATTTTTATTATTTAGTATTCATGAATTTACAGTAGCCACTTCTATTGCCTGGTCATTTCACATTCCTTATTTATGTCTTCCTCTCATATCTGTGCTATTTAGTAATAACTCACCAAGATGTGAATTAGTGAACATTATGTGTCCTGAAAAATGCTGCATTTTATGAAAGTGGGCGAGATCTATGTTATGACTCATATCTCACACACCAGCAATACACAAGACTCTGTTTACAGTCCCAGTTGTCAGGTTGTCAGGCATGCATGGGGATTTAAGCTCCCCCTATGGTAGGAAGGATTTGGTAAATGCATCATGGGTCATAACTATAACAGCAAATGACACTAGATATGATTCCATTTTGCAAATCTCATCCGGGGGTCATCGGTGGAACATGATGAGATACGAAGAGTTTTACTTTAAACTTACTCCACTTTTCATTGATAATGCATTTAATCTAATTCTGGAATATTCCATAGTTTTCAATACCAAATCAAGTGGTCAGGCAGGCAGGGATCTTACAATACAAGGGGCAGGCAGAAGGTTATGCAGGCCAGGTCAGAAACAAGTCAAAACCAAGAAACACAGCAAGAGAAAAATCTTTGCACCCTATTGGAAACATAGAGAACCTATTGCTCAGGTACTGGAGTGACAGGAGGAGTATCGGTAAATAACAGGTCTTGATGATATCAACAATAGATGCTGCCCAGGAAGTAGCACAAAGCTACATAGTCACAAAGCATAGAGCAGAAAGGGAAAACCATGACTTGATTCTTGGTCCTTTGTAACCCAATTCCAACCAAACCTTTTTCCTTCCGAATAACCCAATTGCAACCAATCTATAAGCCATTATAACCCATTTGTCACTAAACTCTGGTCCATTGTAACCCAATATCAAAAAAACCATGGTCAGTCAAACCCGAGTTCCAACCCAACCCTGGTCCACTATAATAACCCTATTCTAACAAAATCTTGATCCATCATTATACAGGTGTGTCTTCCTTTACACTTCCTCTTGTCTCAACATAAAGCTACATGTAAGACCCCCACATAGACCCTTGATAATACATGGTCGTATGTATGGAGCCATAGAAAAGAATGGGTCAGCTTGGCATCCAAACCCATAAAGCTCACTCACAAAGCACAAGTCATGTATTTGTAACCTAACTGTCCCAAGATATGTGGCATAAGATGACAGCTTTAAAAATAACTTGGTCTTGTGATACTCTGTCCTCTGTTTCTATAAGGGGCCACCCACTGGTTGTGCTTTAAGTTGTTACCTGTTGAATGTTTTCATAACATGTTGTGATAATGTATTTTATATCGTAAGATATTGGAGATCTTAAAAGGGTTGTCCAACCCCACAGGATAGGTCATCAGTATGTGATCTATGGGAGTTCAACACCCGTACCCCTGGGTCCTGGAAGTTGGTAGTGTAGGTGTAGCATGGGCAGCTCCTATTCCAGGAGCAGAAGCCCCATATACTGTATAGCAATGGTTACGGTGAACTGCAGCACCACTCCTATTACTTTAATAGGAGCAGGGGTGCACGTGTTCCCCATCCACTAGCAGATTCCTGGGTCTGGGTGTTAGACCCCCCCACAGGGTCCTGGTGTCAGATCCCACAGATCACATACCATTGACCTATCCTAAAGGAGTCCAGCCTTGCATAATGGTGACCAATCCTTAGGATAGGTCATTATCAGATTGATGACAATATGACTCCCAGCACCCCCACCGATCAGCTGATAACTGCAGCAGCCATTGCCAGAAATACACAGTGTACGGAGCTGGAAGCAGGTAGGTCCATACACTGTGTATTAGCCATAATGGGTTATTCTAGCTCAGCTCCCATTCACTTACAACTCAATTCCAACCAACCTTGACCCATCATAATAAAAACAACAACCCTTTTCTTATTTCTAGTGCATAACTCCATGTTCACCGCTTCCTTATAACCTTGATACCTCGAAGTTTAGCCATCGTAATTAAATAAGATCATTTTTCTACTATAACTTTCCTTCTAGGAATCTTTTGTATCACAACCTGTGGATATATAAACCTCACCTACATCTTAGCTTTATATATGGAAATGACTTACTGTATATACAGCCAAATCACCCCATATGTACGAGAACATGAATGGCAGCAATTTGCAGCACAATAATACGATAATTCACCTTGGAATGTTCAAGATTTTTGAAAAGAACAAGACTCCGTCTTCTTCCCACCGTAATACTCCTTGGAGATGTGTAGAAAGATATACATTGGCGTCTACAATGCTTTGAGTTATAATCTAATTATTCCCATTGCATGTAATGTATTTTATCTTACAGCAAATGTATGGACTAAACCCGCTCTTTCATCTCTTCTTCATACAATGCAAGCTTTTTCTCGAGGCACATTCCTTTTGTATGGCTCGCAATGGAAAAATCTATATTTTTCTAAATACACCGTTTTATTGGAGCCTCAAGGTCAGTTGAAGGACACATATAAGCCCAAGCATGCAGATAATGACTTTATATTGCAATGCATTACCAGGTATAAGGAGGTCTTATGGGGTTAACCAAAAGTTCCGGAACAGTCCTAGGATGTTACATTAAAACTGAACATTGGGGGAGATTCATGATTTTTTGGTGTAGAGGGGTGATATTGAGGCACATGTTTGATGCAAGGCCGTTTCTGATGTCAAACATGCGCCCCAAGGCCCGATCCGTGACTCGCCACCACATGGGCAATGCGAGACGGGGATCTGGGCGGGCTGATTTGGGGATTTCTTGGCACAGCTGGTATTAGAGTTACAATGAGTTCCTACCTGGTGTAGATTTCCATTCTCACTCCTCAATCTTCGACCTTCATAATTTCTCTGTCCTTGCACCAGTCAAGATGATTATTAAGACTGGTGTATGATATGCTAGTCTTAATATATTTGCCCCATTATATCAATTTTGGACAACCCAGCTTGTATGGGAGTCACCCAACTCTGCCCTAATGGCATATGTCAGGAGAGATAATGATTGGACAGGAGGATTTCAACATGTCCATTCTTTATATTCTCTGGGAAATAAAGTGACAACAGAGGTGTCTGGTACTCGGTGTGCAGAATACATGCACACTCAGCTGAGCGCAATATGCATGTCTATGGGACAATCAGGAGACAGTTGGGAGATAAAAGAGCTACCTAAGATGCACAGTACTGTACAATAATATTTACTACTGTGCATATTGTCTGGGAGGAAGTGCCCAGGTTGATCCAGGAGACTACATGTGGGAGGAGAGGGAGACTCCCTCCCCACAAAGTACCGCCAAAGATGGGGTGCTAGGAAAGAGTTAATTCACTGATACACAGTACTTTGCAAAAGATTTAGGCAGGTGTGTAAAAAATGTTGCACAGTAAGACTGCTTTCTGGAATAGAAGGGTTAATAGTTTAGTTTTGTCAATTAACAAAATGAAGTGAATGAAGGAAAAAGAAATGTAAATCCCATCAATATTTGGTGTGACCTTTGCCCTTCGCCTTCCCCCAGTTCTTTTCGGTACTTGCAGACAGTTTTTGGCAGAACTCGGCAGAGAGGTTGTTCCCGCCATCTTGGAGAACTAAGCACAGATCTTCTGTGGATGTAGGCTTGTCCAATCCGTCTGTCTCTTCTTGTCATCCCAGACAGACTGGATGATGTTGAGGTCTGTGGGGGCCGTATCATCACTTCCAGGATTCCTCCTCCAAAGATCAAAGGTCACACCAAATATTGATGGGATTTACATTTCTCTTTTCTTCATTCACTTTTTGTTAGTGGACAAATATAAACTATTAACCCTTCTATTTCTGCAAGCTTTTCTTACTTTGCAGAAGAACCTGAACACCCAAGAATCCCCAAGACAAGGAAACTTAAATACTTTGGAGAGTTCCTGAACCCTAATGTTGTTCTATCCTAAACATTGTATTGGAGAACCCCCAGAAACCTCTGAGGAGTGCCAGAGGAATGGCTGGGAAAAATGCTGCAAAATGTTGTGTGAATCCAACCTAACAGAGATAGGATTCCATTGTGAAGTCAGTTTTTCACAGTCTTATTTAAAGAAGAAGAATTCTATGAAAAATTATTTTGAGTCTTACATTGGATATATCCATAGGATATCATTCACCTGATGAACACCAAAGGCCTCCTGTATATGGGAGAGTACGGGCTGCAAAATATGTTGTGGACATTGGCCGGATTTCCCTGTCACAGAGGGGGGGGGGGGGGGGGGAGAAGAGACCCTCCAATTATCATAGTGATCCATGGCACCAGGAGTCTGTCTCCCTACTGTGGAGCCTGGGACGTAACTATAGGAGGTGCTGGCCTTAGTAGTTTCTACCAGGTCTCGGACCATGAGGTGGCCCAAAAGATCCATCTACCACATAAAATATACCACTATCCTAAATGGCCCAAGATGGGTACAGATTATACAATGGGACCCAAGAGCTTCTACTTACATCTCGGAACTTGCAAGGAGGCAGGGACTCTTAGTGTTATAGCTCACTATGGTGCTTGGAGTCTGGGTCTCTTGACTGGATGTGGGCCAAAAATCTGGCCAATGTAGGGATCGGATTTTCTGACCCATGTTCCAACATGTTCAAAAGACCAAAATTAGTACTGTTGGCCTCCATCAGAGTGGTGTATATTAGCATTCATTCTACAATACATATACAAGATCCTTGCACACTCGGATAGGTGAAACATAGAAGTATTTTTATATTGCAGCAAAGTACTCGAGACGTTTCGGTCAGGGACCTTCATCAGACTCAGCTGCTAGTTGAGGGTCAAAGGTGCAGAGAAAGAGAGTGTGCCGCCATGGTGATGAGAGGGAAGCGTCTTCCTCTGGGTGGCATGGCCATACGCTCGCTCTCTCTGCATTTTTGACCCTCAACTAGCAGCTGAGTCTGATGAAGGTCCCTGACCGAAACGTCTCAAGTATTTTGCTGCAATTCCAATATAAGAATCCTTCTATGCTTTACTTATCCGAGTGTGCAAGGATCTTGTATATGTATTGTAGAATGAATGCTAATGTACACCACTCCGATGGAGGCCAAGAGGACTCTCTTTGGTCTTTTGAACATGGTGGAACATGGGTCAGAAAATCCGATCCCTACATTGGCCAGATTTTCGGCCCATATCCAAAGTACTCGAGACATTTCAATCAGGGACCTTCATCAGACTAAGCTGCTAGTTGAGGGTCAAAGGCGCAGAGAAAGAGAGTGTGCCGCCATGGCGATGAGAGGGAAGCGTCTTCCTCTGGGTGGCATGGCCATACGCTCACTCTCTCTGCATTTTTGACCCTCAACTAGCAGTTGAGTCTGATAAAGGTCCCTGATTGAAACGTCTCGAGTACTTTGCTGCAATTCCAATATAATAATACGTCTATGTTTCACCTATCCAAGTGTGCAAGGGTCTTGCATATATGTTTGACAGGCTGGGACCCTACCTATGCACCTCCACACGGAGGTGTACATCATTGATGTCACTCTACAATGGGACTCTTTGGAACGGTGACACACATCATAGGGATACTTAGGTTATGTGTCTTCTAGACATATAACACTGTTGAAAGGGTCAGACGTAGTGAGCACAGATCCTAATTTTAGATTTTGTTTAGGGGGATGATAAGAAAGCAGCGGTAGAAATATTTGATATATCTTTGTGGTTTTAGAATTTATTGCAAATAACAGTGAGAATCTGAGGACACTTCTACCTTAATATCTCTATTTCACACATGGATAGATTCAACAAGGTGTGAAAGGATACATACTGAGAATTCCTACGGGGGGTTTATGTCTGCAAGGAATCTGTAACTCGGAAAGAAGACGCGACTACATGTGCATAACAAGTCGCCTACCTTGTACCTAACAAGCAGTAGATTGAATAGACGCCCAGAACAGCTGCTTTCCCCAGTACCTATTACCGGAGATTTCAGCGCTGTTACATAAAGGAATGTACAAGTACAGAGCGCTGGCGAAGAAACCAAGACGAACACTGTGCAGAAGAAAATGCACACAGTATTGTCACTTAGCGCTGTGGTTTTGCAATTTTCTGTGGCTTTAAGTGGTTTGTAGAAGTGAAGCAGATATATATGGGCAGTATAAGGGTGTGTTCACATGTGGCAGTTTTCTTGCAGCAATTTCTGCAACTATCTCATTCTGAATGGAGTTTGATGAAATCCAGGCACATGCTGTAGATGCACATAGGTGGAATGGTTTTCAAGTTGAAGAAATGTCTGCAATGAATTTACCCAAAAGAGGGTAATTTATCTATACAGTATAATGTCTCCATTACACCACCACAGTATAATGCCCTCCTTACGACACCATACAGTACAATGGCCTCCTTATACCCACATATTGTGCCCCTATACCGTACAATGACCCTCTTATGTCCCAAATAATGGCCTGTTATCCCTTAATATAGTAAAATGCCCCCTTATACCCCTATATAATTGCCCCTTTACAGTACAATGACCCCCATATAATGGTTTCTTATACCCCTATACAGTAACCCTTATTCCCTCATATATTGGCCCCTTATGTCCCATACAGTATAATGCCACCTAAAGCACCCAATATAATGGCCCCTTACCTCTAATGTCTCTTATGCCCCTATATAATAGTGTGCTCCTTTATTTATTGGCCCTTTATGTCCTCATATAGTACCATACTCCCATATAATGGTCCTTTATACTCCCTTATACTGGTTCCTTAGCCCCCATACAGTGCAGTGCCCCTTTATTCCCCCATATAATGTCTCCTTATGTCCAGTACAGTGCCTCATTGTGCCCTCATATAACATCCCCTGATCCCATATACAGTACAGTGCTCACTTATGCCTTATCCCCTCCTCCTGCTTTATGGGGAGAGTGCCGTAAGTGAGGGACGGTGATCCGAGGAGTTATGAGCGCTAAGTGATAGTGAAATCTGCACTTACCACTTGTCTCTGCCAGTGCAATGAGCTCTTCCATCTATATGGCCCTCCCAGGCTCTCTGGGCCTGGGTTAGTGGGGTGCTGACACCGGCCCCGCTATCTGTCTGTTATGTTTAATGTTCTGTATGGTGGGTATTATACTAAACCAGACTTGGCAGCACTAGACATCGTTATCCTTGTGGACCTCTAGTTGGCTGCTGTTAAAACGGTGACCATATATACTTGTCAGAAATCCCAGTTTTGCTGGGACAATTTAGTGAACATAAAAGGAAGGTATCGCCAATTTTTATATTTATTTATTAAAACCAGATTTTTTTTTCATTCTATTTTCTGTGCATATTTATGGGGGCGGCCATCTTGTCTGAGCTTCTCCTCTGCTCTAAGAACATGATAGTAGTAGAGCGTCCGGCACTCTCCCTAGGTCCTCTTCTAGCCTCTTCCGGCCTCCTGGATGACATCATGTACTCCGGGGTCACTGCTGAGGCCCAAGAGCATATGGGCACACCAAAGAGAGTATGATCGTTTCTCTTCAGGTTCTATCTGAACAAGTTCGGACCGAAACAAAGCGGAGGGCCGACTCGTCTAAAACGCCAACTCGTCAGAGGTTCAGCTATCTCTACTTACAGCAAAATTGATTTGACAGGAGAAGGGGGCTCCCTCTGTCACTTCATCATTCATCTCAAGGGGGTGAATTGCCGTGGCAGTCGGGATCTTAAGACGCCTGTCATGTCAACCCTTGGGGAGGGGGGTGTGAGAGAGGGAGAGAGGGAGGGGGAGGGAGTGAGAGAGGGAGGTAGCGCGAGTCAGCTCTGAGTATAGCACAATGCATCATGATAGTTGTAGGAAAGCAGAACAGGAAGATGCCCATGTAAACAAATGCAGAAGATGCCAGGAACTCCCAGAGAAACCCAGAAATCACTCAAAACACTGCTAAAGGTATTTGGGTACATTTATTAACCCATTAATAGTACTAACAGACCTTTTTTGAAAAATGATTTTTTTTTTTTGCCCGGAAAACCCCTTTAAGACACCATTATAAATAAGTAATTTATACCTTAAAAATACAATTCATACCACAAGAAAATGGAGGTACAGCATGTTGATAGAAAAATGAAACAGATATGATTCACAAAAAAAAGCAACGAAAAAAAAAAAAGATTAAATTAGTGCTTTATTTGCAGGATTTGTCAGGAGGTGTCATATCATTAAATACTCATAGAAAAAAATAATCTTAGAAAAAACTAATAGAAAATGATAAAAATAAATATAGAATAAAACATATAATATTGTAAATAAATATAAAAAAAAATATTTAAGTACGTGATTGTTTTTATTATTTTGCTCTTTTTTTCGTGGCCACCTTCGTGAGAAGATTCTACTCCAAGTAAGGAAGAGACGGCTTGTATTTTTTTTATTTCTTGACCTAAATAATCGACTCTTAAGGGATTTGTTGCAGATTCTGTTTGAGTCTTCGCGAAAGTGCATTGTCTAAAAAAAAAAAAAAAAGTGAGGAGAAAGTAATAAAAAGTGAGCCCCTATGTGAATACAGTGCGGAGAACACCATGCTTGTCTGAGCAATCTGTCTGGCGGCCGGGCGCTCTTGTTTATTTTCCATGACAGCATGTGACTAGAAATATTTTAATATTGTCTTATTTGTCCAAGGAGTAACAGCTAATGAACATGGCCATAGGCTATATAGTGCGCCGGTGGACGGCCCGGTATGGTCTAATAGAAGCTCGGCTAAAGGTTATCTTGGAGACCTTTGAAGTGATCACACTGTTGACGGAAGTGTAACAAGATATCAGTTGGCACCAAATGTCAAGCTATTGGCATTGTGTTAATAATGCCGCAGCGAACGTCTATGTAGTGTCATTAGATAATAACATACCGCTGCATGGTGAAAAAAAAATGAGTCACCTCCTGACATGTATGTTGTAAAAAATACTTGCTTTTTCCATGAAATCATTTCACAGCCACTTTTCTCAGAATTTTATGTTGTTCCTCTGTTATTGCTCCTGCAAATATATGAATAAATTCCTGTTGTCGATAGAGAGTTTTATCTATACAGATACGATCAGCACTATCTAGTAGGAGGAGTGAATGTATTCATTAGGGATGAGAGAATCGGTTTGGAAGGAACCAGATTCGAAACAAATTTTCCAAACTTTTGGGCTTGACCTGAACCCAAAATCCACTAAACATTATTATACTTTGGGGTCTTCTCAGATCCCACATTATAGTAGGTGAAGGTTACGCTAGGTTCATACCTGCGTTGGGGTTTCCATTTTTTGGGTCTGCTTGGGGACCCAAAAAAATGGAAACCCTGTCCGCTTAAAAGTGGTTACCCACAGAAACCCATGGACCCCATAGACTATAATGGGATCCCCCCGGGTTTCCACCCAAAAAGTGGAGAGAAAAGTCCTGCTTGCAGGACTTTTCCCTCTGCATTTTTCAAGTAGAGTGGTGGACAAAATCCCGAACGGTCACCGAGTGCAGATGTGTACCCAGGCTTAGGGAAGGTGATTTGAAATAACAAATAGTTGGTACTCACCTTGCCTCACCTCTATTGGGCATCCTTGCAGCATCCAGTGGCATCCCGGCTACCTCTTCCAGCTAACTGTTCCGGATACCGGTTCCAACTACCTCTTCCAACTTCTGACTGATATTATGCGCACTAGGGTCACCCCTTACACCTATGATTGGGCTTCCACGCTCATGTGGGACACGTCAACATCATGACCCTTTGACCGACAGTCATGAAGGGGTTGCTGTGCTCACTGAGATTGGATCCCAACCACTCATGCAGTAAATTGAAATTTTCTCATCCATTCCTCCCACCAGGGGCCACAGATTTTGCCATGATTTTGTGATTCATAATAATCAAGAGATTCCCCCCCACCCAAATCATTCTCCATCATTTGGCCAGACACTCTACATAATGGGTCACCAACTTAACAGATGGGTAATGTGGATGGGTAGTCAAGAGGATTCTGACCATGTGATAGTAAGTGCTCCATTTATGTTCCAGATTTGTAGTGGTCGGCTTCGTAGAATAACAGCAAAAATTGGGGAAAATTTACTAACCCATCTATGCCAGTGTCTTGACAAAGGTAAATGTGGCACATTTTTGGTGCAAGGCCCTTTCATGTGCCAAAAATGACCCGTTTTTCATTTCGCACCCCACTCATCACTTTTTGCAAAGGTAGGAGACTAAGATGGGGCAGGATAGAGATGCCTCAACCCAACATATTTACTGTAACTCATTGCACGCCAAGTACGTTCTGTACACCAATCTTAATAAAATCCCCCCAATGTTATATTATTCAGTGAACAGTATAACCTTTATTTGCTGAAACCAAAATATCCCTTTAAAGGAGTCATCTGGTTCATATTGATGACTTATCCTCAGGATAGATCATCAATAAGAGATCAGTGAGGTCCAAAACCCAGGACCAGGTGTTTGAAGGGGCCCCGTTGCTTATGCGAGTGCCGTGACCTCTTCACTGTCTGAGTAATAGAGGGTGTGCAATATAATCCCAGTCTTGTCCCATAGAAGGGTAGGAGATAAGGCTGTAATTACATTACACGGCCACTATGAAACCATTGGCGTTTGATATAAACAGTGAAGAGGTCATGGCACTTGCACAAGCACCACAATCCCGTCAAACATCTGATCACCAGTGTCCTGGGTGTCGGACCCCAATGATCTTGAATAAATTGGAATACCACTTTAACAATTTGACTAAGGGGAACTATTGCAAACTAATGGCAAGTAAATTTCAAAGGTAAGTATATTACAAGATGTCATGTTTCACAGGATTTCTAATTTTTGTAAGCTGTTGATCTGCAGAGTAAGTGTAACTAATGATGGAGTGTGCACCAAACCCTAAATCCTGATAAGTTGGTTGAAGATGTCCATTGAGTAGTGGTCAATCTTGGATTATAAAATACAATGTTGAATGCCATCTGTATGTTGACCAGAATGCATATCACTCGATAGACCCTAATTTACACTGAGCCTTCTTCTTCTGCCATGCGGTTTACTTGCTGTGTTTGCTGTGTAATCGGCTACCACTCTGTTCAATGTCATCACAGAGCAGAGTCTCTGCCGGTTAAACAGAAGACACTATACGCACTGAGATGCAGTCACTTTCTTTCCCCAACCAAGCACAGCCAATACTCCGACCCCGACCATGCCGGTCCTGGAAGTAAGAAGCTCCTGGAGTCTCAATGAAGAACTCATCCAGTGCCGGAATGGAGATTTCCTTGTTTATAAATATACATACAAAGGTGACTCAAGTGTGGAAAGAAGATCCAGAATTGGTAAACTAGTGACTAATGATGGAAACCGTCAATTGTGTTTAGTTAATGGAGACATTAAGGAGGGGCCAAAACTTTTTTGTACTAAATAAATTGGTAACAGCTTTTAACTTGACTCTGATAAGTCATGACAAAATACGCATCGATTTAAAGTTTGCTGTTCTGTTAACTGTAACGGTAAAGTTTCCTACAAATCTGTATATCATACTAAAGAGGTTTCCAAGATTGGACACACTAAGGTGAAAAATAACCCATTATACATTTGTTAAATCCACCACCGATCCAGTGCTGGTGCTCCGGTTCTTTCCACTGGTCTTTGTACACTTGACTGCAGCAATGGCTTCCTCCTGTCTACAAAATGTGACTGCTACATTTCTTAAAGGGGTTGTCCAAGATAGGACATAATCTAGCCAAAGAGGTGAAATGCCATAAAGAAAATAACCCATTACATTACAGCCAATCACTGAATGATAATTCTTAAAGGGGCTGTCCCAGATCAGACAAGATCTAGCCAAGGGTGTAAAACGTACTCCTGAGGAAGTCAACGTGAAAGGCTTATTGAGGCCAATGTTCACTATTCTCTTCCCTTCTCACCATTCTGTAATAAGTGAGTATGGAGTCTGCCATCTTTTGGGCTCTTCTATAAGTCAGTGTTCATGGTGTCTATAGGAGAAAAGTCAGTCCATAATGGTGTTGCATTGATGTAGCACTGCAGTAATTTACATCTGTATATAATATGCTTTAAGGAGGAGGGGGTTGTTGTAGTAGTCCACTAAATGGGTCTTGGTGTTTTTTTTTTATATCAAAGAGGTAAAAGCTCCGCTGTGTATTTTTTGGGTATAACCTATGACTTCTGAAGTGGTGCAGCACTGAGACCTGCCATTAGTGCAGAGGTCACACATTATAGATGGGATGTCATTGCTATAGCCAAGTGAACAAAGACCACCATGGGGAACTAGGATAGTGACACTGGAACAGAGTAGGATTTCACAGAAGCTTATGGGCTTCCCCGCAATTACTTTAAGAAGATTCACAATTTTTAACGCAAGTTTAATTTATATATATATATATATATACAGTCATATGAAAAAGTTTGGGCACCCCTATTAATCTTAATCATTTTTAGTTCTAAATATTTGGGTGTTTGCAACAGCCATTTCAATTTGATATATCTAATAACTGATGGACACAGTAATATTTCAGGATTGAAATGAGGTTTATTGTACTAACAGAAAATGTGCAATATGTATTAAACCAAAATTTGACCGGTGCAAAAATTTGGGTACCCTTATCATTTTATTGATTTGAATACTCCTAACTACTTTTTACTGACTTACTGAAGCACAAAATTGGTTTTGTAACCTCACTGAGCTTTGAACTTCATAGCCAGGTGTATCCAATCATGAGAAAAGGTATTTAGTTGGCCAATTGCAAGTTGTTCTCCTATTTGAATCTCCTCTGAAGAGTGGCATCATGGGCTCCTCAAAACAACTCTCAAATGATCTGAAAACAAAGATTGTTCAACATAGTTGTTCAGGGGAAGGATACAAAAGTTGTCTCAGAGATTTAACCTGTCAGTTTCCACTGTGAGGAACATAGTAAGGAAATGGAAGACCACAGGGCCGTTCTTGTTAAGCCCAGAAGTGGCAGGCCAAGAAAAATATCAGAAAGGCAGAGAAGAAGTGGTGAGAACAGTCAAGGACAATCCACAGACCACCTCCAAAGAGCTGCAGCATCATCTTGCTGCAGATGGTGTCACTGTGCATCGGTCAACAATACAGCACACTTTGCACAAGGAGAAGCTGTATGGGAGGTGATGCGAAAGAGCCGTTTCTGAAAGCACGCCACAAACAGAGTCGCCTGAGGTATGCAAAAGCACATTTGGACAAGCCAGCTTCATTTTGGAAGAGGTCCTGTGGACTGATGAAACAAGATTGGTTGTTTGGTCATGCAAAAGGGAGGGGTTTTGCTGGGGGCCCAAAACACAGCATTCCAAGAAAACACTTGCTACCCACTGTAAAATTTGGTGGAGGTTCCATCATGCTTTGGGGCTGTGTGGCCAATGCCGGCACCGGGTCTTGTCCGGGATGTTGAGGGTCGCATGGATTCAACTCAGTATCAGCAGATTCTTGAGAATATGTACATCGTGCTTTTGGTTCGCCGGGGATGGATATTTCAGCAAGACAATGATCCAAAACACAGCTCCAAATCTACTCAGGCATTCATGCAGAGGAACAATTACAATGTTCTGGAATGGCCATCCCAGTCCCCAGACCTGAATATCATTGTACATCTGTGGGATAATTTGAAGCGGGCTGTCCATGCTCGGCGACCATCAAACTTAACTGAACTGGAATTGTTTTGTAAAGAGGAATGGTCAAAAATACCTTCATCCAGGATCCAGGAACTGATTAAAAGCTACAGGAAGCGACTAGAGGCTGTTATTTTTGCAAAAGGAGGATCTACTAAATATTAATGTCACTTTTCTGTTGGGTGCCCATACTTTTGCACCGGTCAAATTTTGGTTTAATGCATATTGCACATTTTCTGTTAGTACAATAAACCTCATTTCAATCCTGAAATATTACTGTGTCCATCAGTTATTAGATATATCAAATTGAAATGGCTGTTGCAAACACCCAAATATTTAGAACTAAAAATGATTAAGATTAATAGTAGGTGCCCCTTTTTCTTGCTGTATATATATATATATATATATACACCAAAATAAAGAGTGTAGATATAGAGCAGATTACTAGACCTACGACAGACCTAAGAACGCCTAGCATTTATCATCTCTGATACCAAATGTATACAAGCACCGACTTCATCAAAGAATAACATTAATGAAAATTATGTGATTAATGTGTCAATGGTGGATCCTTCTAACATCACACATGGATGGATGTGACCCAAATGGTTTCATATATATATATATATATAACTGTATGTATATATGTACTGTATATATATATATATGATATAGATCCAAAGCAAAAATATTGATTGATCCCAGAAGTGCCCAGACACTTTAATCTATGTAAGTCTAGAAATTCTAAGGCATTTCCAGTACATTACACCCAATCTGTTACCATAGACACATGGTTTATCTGTATTATATGTCTATACCATGAATGGAATTGTACACAGTTTTACTTCTAGTTCTTTAAAGGAACATTACTGCCAAAAAAGATTAAGCTCTTTTAGAAGTAGCCATTGGAATTTTTGGAACATGTTTTTTTTTTTTTAAGTTTTCATCCATTTTCTTTATTTTATAGGAATAAATTTTGTATTATATTCTGTAACCTTCTTGGAGTATCGTAGTCTGGGCACTGCAAGAATCAATCAATATTTTTGCTTTGGATCTATATCATATATATATAAAATCATTCGGGTCACATCCATCCATGTGTGATGTTAGAAGGATCCACCATTGATACATTAATCACATAATTCTCTGCCGACAGTTTGTTGAGTAGGAATTTCAGAATGTTTTTGAAAATTTCTTATTATTTTTTGTTTTCAAAAATACACCTTGGGTTTGCCCATTTCCATTTTCGCGGCATAATTCCATACAATTTTGTCCTGTGAATCACAAATATTTATATGCATCTTCATTGAATTTTCATAGACATCCTTGAATTTCCTTATTACCGGTGATTCACTGTGGGACCCGCTGAAGTGTACATCAGTCAACACCATAATTGTGTAGACTCAATCACATGCAAAATACATGTATTAGAGATACTAACAAGACATCTGTGTTTTAAGGGGATGCTACACATCAAGCCGCTCGGCAAATGAAATTTCTTTACGCGAGGCTATAATTTTCCTATGATTGAAATCTGCATTTGCAGATATGCAGCTTTTGGCCAGGACATAGTTGGAAGAAGCAAAAAATCCATCAGCATATTTTAATAGTTGCAAGAAATTATTGATTTGATGAAAGGCATTGTAGGTAATAGCAGAGGATCCATAATAATGGGGAAACAACCAAGGAAATGTCGTAGAAAAAGAGGAGGCCTCCCAAACTCTTGGAAGAGTTGGCAAAGAGATGTCTCCTGGAAACCTCCTCGAAAGCAGCACTCCATGGTCATGTTTTGCATGTCTATATGTGTGATGTAGAATCTGAAGGTCATGCTGTGTGACATAAAGGTGGCATGAACCCAAAAAGGGGGCATGAATGCAGAATGCCTAAGCATATTTTGATGGCACTTTTCTCAGTCAACCCCATTAGTACCATAAATGCACCATGAATGTCTACCCATAGATGCCCAACACCCTTGAGAACCAGTCATTGATATCTCTGGGTGTCCAACTACGGTGCATTTCTTCCCATCACCAAATCCTTGCTTATCTGATGAGCTAGGTTTCTTGGCTGATGCGAGGACACCCTAGTGGACTGTCACTTGTGAGCCTCAATACAGAACATTTTATATGTTCACCATAGGTTCATTACAAATTTTTCAAAAATTTCAAGTTCAGCCAAAGCCAATATTTTTGGCGTACGCCATAAAGAAATGTTACCATACTATTGGGTCTCTTAAGAGCCCAGAGTATAATAAATAGAGGCCTGATGGAGTTGTGGAAAAGTAATAAACAGTCATATTCACCTTCCCTCACTTATCCTGAGCTTCCTTGTGGTGCCCAGTGTTCTCTACCGGGAATCTTCCCCCAGCTTCATGATGTTGATATGCCCTACATGACCAAAGACTCTTGACGCTGCTGTCGTCACCCAGGAGGCTGGAAGAGAATGGAAGATGCCTGGGAAGGATCACTAGATGCTGCTAAATAGGCCATAATAGGTGAGGGAAAGTGAGTATGACTGTTTAATATTTTTTGGGGCTCTGATTAATAAATTCTGTGGTCTGAAGAGACATCCTAGTATAATAATAGCACCTCCAGAAACAAAACTGATAGGCAAACCTTGAAAATTTCTAATTGTAACCAGTTTTGGGAAAACGCAAATTGGACTTGTTCATAGGTTTGGTGCAATAAAACCTAGCACCTTAAGGATATGCAACTGGTTTAGGGGTCCCAAACTGGGTAACAGGTTCCCTTACCTTACCTTAAGGAAAGGCCATCAATTAGAGATTTACGAACCTCTCAAGTTTTATGCTGTGTTATGGTACGGCGGATTGGGTCCCTGATTCTAACAATTTCAGTACAAACCACACCTTTAATTTTGCTTAAAACATAGTATAGAACACTGCCAGGGCTCCTAGGTACCTATCTATAAAACATAGTGTAGAACACTGTCAGGGCTCCTAGGAACCTATCTATAAAACATACTGAATAACACTGTCAGGGCTCCTAGGAACCTATCTATAAACCATAGTGTAGAACACTGTCAGGGCTCCTAGGAACCTATCTATAAAACATAGTGTAGAATACTGTCAGGACTCCTAGGAACCTATCTATAAAACATAGTGTAGAACACTGTCAGGGCTCCTAGGAATGTATCTATAAAACATAGTGTAGAACATTGTCAGGGCACCTAGGAACCTATCTATAAAACATAGTGTATGACACTGTCAGGGCTCCTAGGAACCTATGTATAAAAAAATAGTGTAGAACACTGTCAGGGCTCCTAGGAACCTATCTATGAAACATGGTGTACAGTAGAATATATAAAATGTATAATATATAGCGTATACGGTGTAACTATTCTCCTGTATAAGCCTATGTATAAGTGATGCCAGTGTTGTCTTACCTCAGTGAGCGGAGGTGTCACACCGTGGCTCTAAATCCAATTAATATAATGAAATTCATCCTTCATAATAAGCAGAAGCATTTCTCTTAATGAACCTGAATTTGTTGACTTGTTATTGAGCTATATGCTAAAAAATTTTATTATTTTATTTAGTAAAATTCTAATTTTGATTCAAATAGAAGATGAACAATCTAGAAAACTGCAATAGTGAAGCAGATAGTACCATTCTCTGTGTAGTGACCAGACCAGGGTACTACAGACCAGCATCAATTTATTTGAATTGAAGCTAACCTGCAGTGACTCACCTATCTATAACACATAGTGTAGAACACTGTCAGGGCTCTTAGGAACCTATCTATAAAACATAGTATATAACACTGTCATGCTCCTAGGATCCTATCTATAAAACATAGTGTATAACATTATCAGGGCTCCTAGGATCCTTTCTATAAAACATAGTGTATAATACTGTCAGGGCTCCTAGGAAACTATCTATAAAACATAGTGTAGAACACTGTCAGGGCTCCTAGGAACCTATCTATAAAACATAGTGTATGACACTGTCAGGGCTCTTAGGAACTTATCTATAAAACAAAGTGTATAACACTGTCAGGGCTCCTTGGAACCTATCTATAAAACATAGTGTATGACACTGTCAGGGCTCCTAGGAACCGATCTATAAAACATAGTGTAGAACATTGTCAGGGCTCATAGGAACCTATCTATAAAACATAGTGTATAACACTGTCAGGGCTCCTAGGAACTTATCTATAAAACATAGTGTAGAACACTGTCAGGGCTCATAGGAACCTATCTATAAAACATAGTATATAACACTGTCAGGGCTCCTAGGAACCTATCTATAAAACATAGTGTAGAACACTGTCAGGGCTCCTAGGAACCTATCTATGAAACATAGTGTACAGTAGAATATATAAAATGTATAATATATAGCGTATACGGTGTAACTATTCTCCTGTATAAGCCTATGTATAAGTGATGCCAGTGTTGTCTTGCCTCAGTGAGCGGAGGTGTCACACCGTGGCTCTAAATCCAATTAATATAATGAAATTCATCCTTCATAATAAGCAGAAGCATTTCTCTTAATGAACCTGAATTTGTTGACTTGTTATTGAGCTATATGCTAAAAAATTTTATTATTTTATTTAGTAAAATTCTAATTTTGATTCAAATAGAAGATGAACAATCTAGAAAACTGCAATAGTGAAGCAGATAGTACCATTCTCTGTGTAGTGACCAGACCAGGGTACTACAGACCAGCATCAATTTATTTGAATTGAAGCTAACCTGCAGTGACTCACCTATCTATAACACATAGTGTAGAACACTGTCAGGGCTCTTAGGAACCTATCTATAAAACATAGTTTATAACACTGTCAGGGCTCCTAGGATCCTATCTATAAAACATAGTGTATAACATTATCAGGGCTCCTAGGATCCTTTCTATAAAACATAGTGTATAATACTGTCAGGGCTCCTAGGAAACTATCTATAAAACATAGTGTAGAACACTGTCAGGGCTCCTAGGAACCTATCTATAAAACATAGTGTATGACACTGTCAGGGCTCTTAGGAACTTATCTATAAAACAAAGTGTAGAACACTGTCAGGGCTCCTAGGAACCTATCTATAAAACATAGTGTATAACACTGTCAGGGCTCCTTGGAACCTATCTATAAAACATAGTGTATGACACTGTCAGGGCTCCTAGGAACTTATCTATAAAACATAGTATATGACACTGTCAGGGCTCCTAGGAACCGATCTATAAAACACAGTGTAGAACATTGTCAGGGCTCATAGGAACCTATCTATAAAACATAGTGTATAACACTGTCAGGGCTCCTAGGAACTTATCTATAAAACATAGTGTAGAACACTGTCAGGGCTCATAGGAACCTATCTATAAAACATAGGGTATAACACTGTCAGGGCTCCTAGGAACCTATCTATAAAACATAGTGTAGAACACTGTCAGGGCTCCTAGGAACCTATCTATAAAACATAGTATAGAACACTGTCAGGGCTTCTAGGAACCTATCTATAAAACATAGTGTATGACACTGTCAGGGCTCCTAGGAACCTATCTATAAAACATAGTGTATGACACTGTCAGGGCTCCTAGGAACCTATCTATAAAACATAGTGTATGACACTGTCAGGGCTCCTAGGAACCGATCTATAAAACATAGTGTAGAACATTGTCAGGGCTCCTAGGAACCTATCTATAAAACATAGTGTATAACACTGTCAGGGCTCCTAGGAACTTATCTATAAAACATAGTGTAGAACACTGTCAGGGCTCATAGGAACCTATCTATAAAACATAGTGTATAACACTGTCAGGGCTCCTAGGAACCTATCTATAAAACATAGTGTAGAACACTGTCAGGGCTCCTAGGAACCTATCTATAAAAAAATAGTGTAGAACACTGTCAGGGCTCCTAGGAACCTATCTATGAAACATAGTGTACAGTAGAATATATAAAATGTATAATATATAGCGTATACGGTGTAACTATTCTCCTGTATAAGCCTATGTATAAGTGATGCCAGTGTTGTCTTGCCTCAGTGAGCGGAGGTGTCACACCGTGGCTCTAAATCCAATTAATATAATGAAATTCATCCTTCATAATAAGCAGAAGCATTTCTCTTAATGAACCTGAATTTGTTGACTTGTTATTGAGCTATATGCTAAAAAAATTTTATTATTTTATTTAGTAAAATTCTAATTTTGATTCAAATAGAAGATGAACAATCTAGAAAACTGCAATAGTGAAGCAGATAGTACCATTCTCTGTGCAGTGACCAGACCAGGGTACTACAGACCAGCATCAATTTATTTGAATTGAAGCTAACCTGCAGTGACTCACCTATCTATAACACATAGTGTAGAACACTGTCAGGGCTCTTAGGAACCTATCTATAAAACATAGTGTATAACACTGTCAGGGCTCCTAGGATCCTATCTATAAAACATAGTGTATAACATTATCAGGGCTCCTAGGATCCTTTCTATAAAACATAGTGTATAATACTGTCAGGGCTCCTAGGAAACTATCTATAAAACATAGTGTAGAACACTGTCAGGGCTCCTAGGAACCTATCTATAAAACATAGTGTATGACACTGTCAGGGCTCTTAGGAACTTATCTATAAAACAAAGTGTAGAACACTGTCAGGGCTCCTAGGAACCTATCTATAAAACATAGTGTATAACACTGTCAGGGCTCCTTGGAACCTATCTATAAAACATAGTGTATGACACTGTCAGGGCTCCTAGGAACTTATCTATAAAACATAGTATATGACACTGTCAGGGCTCCTAGGAACCGATCTATAAAACACAGTGTAGAACATTGTCAGGGCTCATAGGAACCTATCTATAAAACATAGTGTATAACACTGTCAGGGCTCCTAGGAACTTATCTATAAAACATAGTGTAGAACACTGTCAGGGCTCATAGGAACCTATCTATAAAACATAGTGTATAACACTGTCAGGGCTCCTAGGAACCTATCTATAAAACATAGTGTAGAACACTGTCAGGGCTCCTAGGAACCTATCTATAAAACATAGTATAGAACACTGTCAGGGCTTCTAGGAACCTATCTATAAAACATAGTGTATGACACTGTCAGGGCTCCTAGGAACCTATCTATAAAACATAGTGTATGACACTGTCAGGGCTCCTAGGATCATATCTATCCAATTTGTAGCTCCACCAAAGTTATGTCAAAGTGAAAAAAGAAATTATTATACTTTCTCTTCAGACCCCAGGGTATAATAGGTGAAGGTCCATGGGAGGTAAAAAAAAAAACAAAAAACATTCACACTCACCTTCTGTTATTTCTTTTGGGCCTCCTTCCCGTGTCTGGCGCTCTCCTGGTGACGTCTGGTGTTCTTCTGTGACATCATTGGTCCAGGAGTCATGACTGAGGCCTGTGATTGGGCCATCAGTGGTCACTTAGGCACGCTGAGTGTCATGACGTCATCACTGCAGTCAATGACGAAGCTGATGACATCACCAAAAGAGCTTCGGATGCCACAAGGAGGCCCAAAAGAGGTATCAGAAGGTGAGTATGAATTGATTAAAAAAAATTTTCACCTCCCCTGGGCCTCCACCTATTATACCCTGACCCCAGAGAATAATGCGGCAGCCATTTTAGTTAGCCCAAGACAAATGTCCACTTGTTCGGTTTCGTAAAAAAAAAAAAAAAAAATTTAGTATATTTGGATCAAACCTGGCTCAATACGAACCAATTCACCCATCTCTACCATCAATATTTAGTGGGGTTATACTAGTGGCATGTCAAGCAATCTGCTGAATAAGCAATGCCATGCATATGGTCATACTGAGCTGTAGTACCACCACAATCAAGTACCTGGGTATCAAAGTGGGCGCCTCATTTTTTAGGGGCCAAGATGTTGTTTTTAGTTGACAAATTCCAATGGCTTCCACTAAAAATTGGTAAATCAATTTGCAAACAAAAACAATAAATAATAATATAATATAATATTTTTTTAATTTCTCGAAAAGTAGAGGTAAAGCAATAAACCCGGTGGTGACCTGGTGGTTGTATTATACGTACAAATACAAATGTTATGCTTTGTGTCTGATAACGCTACACGCTAGAATGGCTGGATTTCCCCAGGGGCCTCATTGTAGAGTAAAGTAATCATATAAGTATAAGGACAGTGCTCCCTTGGGTGCACATTTCTGTATTGGATGGCTGAGATAGTTCATCATTTCACAATTTCCAGGCTTCACTTACTTTGTCTCAGCACAACTCCAGTATCAGAGAGAAAGAGTTATTACCTGCAGCTCTCACAATTTGCTTCTGCTCCCAATTATTGTCTGGGTGTCTGTATAATAGAAATGGCTCGCCATTTAGTCAAGCGGCAAAATTCTTAAAGAGCCACTCCACCTGGAATTACGCAATTTGTGGTGCACAATTTGTGCAATGTCAACGAATAACAATTTACATCGATATCAATACTTACTTTTACCCCATCCATACATGTATTGTTGCTGTAATTATTTAATATGTAATATAGTGTTGCTGGTGGTCTAGGGTAGTGTTTCTCAGTCTTTTCAAGCCAAGTACCCCCTTGTAAAAAAAAAGTTCCCCCAAAGGACTCTGTGGTGTGCATCATGTGACACGTACTGCTCCCAATCTCAAATGGGCATGCCTACGGTGCCAAGCAAATCCTTTCTTCTACCCGCTGCTGTAGAGGAGAAACGCCGCCTTATCCCTGACCTTATGCCTTCTGATGCCTGCCTCTGCTTGGCAGCCACTGTGCCTCAGTATTTAAAAATTGTAGTTGGTTTGGGCAGCACGAGCCCCCCAGGAGTCCGGGTCCAGAGCACTCACTGAATCTGCCACTTCCAGAGTAGAGACAATCAGCCATGGCACGTACCCCCTGAGACTGCTCGGTGTACCCCCTGGGCAGGGGTGTAGCTAGCAAAGACTGGGTCCCCTTTCCTGGCCTCCACACAGTATAACTCCCCATTTACACACACTATATTGTCCCAAAGCAGCCCCTCCACACAGTATAATGTCCCATAGTGGCCCCTTCACGCAGTATAATGTCCTATAGTGGCCCCTCCACACAGTATAATGTCATATAGCGGCCCCTCCACACAATATAATGTCCCATAGTAGCCCCTCCACGCAGTATAATGTCATATAGCAGCCCCTCCATGCAGTATAATGTCATATAGCGGCCCCTCCACACAGTATAATGTCTCATAGCAGCCCCTTCACACGGTATAATGTCCCATAGCGACCCCTCCACACAGTATAATGTTCGATAGCAGCCCCTCCACACAGTATAATGTCATATAGCGGACCCTGCACACAGATTAATGTCCCATAGTGGCCCCTCCACACAGTATAATGTTTGATAGCAGCCCCTCCACACAGTATAATGTCATATAGCGGACCCTGCACACAGTATAATGTCCCATAGTGGCCCCTCCACACAGTATAATGTCCCATAGCGGCCCCTCCACATAGTATAATGTCTCATAGCAGCCCCTCCACAGAGTATTATGTCATATAGCGGCCCCTGCACACAGTATAATGTTATATAGCGGACCCTCCACAGAGTATAATGTTGCATAGTGGGTCCCTCCACACAGTATAATGTCCCATAGCAGCCCCTTCACACTGTATAATGTCCCATAGTTGCCCCTCCACAGAGTATAATGTTGGATAGTAGGCCCCTCCACACACAGTATTATGTCCCATCATGGCCCCTACAGTGTTCGTTGCAAATGTTTGGGGTACACCACCCTCAAACTTTTATTATACTCTGGGATCTTTTCAGACCCCATAGTATAATGATCTTCAATGATGTCACTACAGAGGCCAAAGACAGCATGGTGTCGCGCTGGAGAGGTGAGTAACATTGGTTTTTATGTTCTCTCACTTCCCCTGGGCTTCCGATCATTATACTCGGAGGTCTGAAGAGACCCCAGAGTATAATAATAGCAGTATTTGTTGGGGTTCGCCCATAGCCTTAGTTACTTAGCCTTGCTCACGGCCACCTCTGCTTCCCCTTCTTCCCTCCAGGGGGCTCCAGCGATGTGATATAGGATGCACAGGGCGCCCTGGAGGTAAGTAGGGGAAGTGGAGACGGCCGTGAGGAAGAATGGGGATTGGTAAGCAAATAGGGCCCATTACCTGATGGGATTACTCCAGCAAGTAATGGCCTATTAAAAAAAAAAAAAAAAAAGCAGGGGCCCACTGGGCCCCCTAAGGTCGCAGGCCCCGTGGCAGCTGCTACCTCTACTATAGCAGTACTTACGTCACTGCCCCTGGGGTACACGTACCACAAGTTGAAAATAACTGGTCTAGAGAAGGGGTTGTATGTCAAAACATATTGATTCCAAATGATAGCTTTTTGCAGTATAAATACTTTTCTAGTATACCATCAGCATCTTACATAACTTTTTTCTCCTTTCTTTCTTGGCACAGAAGGAAATGCTTCTTTGGGTTACAGCTAATATCCCATTATGCTAAACTTTCTACATATCTTGCTATATGATATTGCATTGGGTAAATAAGGGGTAATTCAGGGGCATAATTATTGCAGTCATAGGGATGTGACCACAACCTGACCTAGAGAGTTTAAGTTGTGCCTAGGCCCATGCCTCTGCTATGCACAGAACAAGCATCAGCCCCATCTCACTTCTTTCCCAAGCACAGGCACAATGGATTACTGTGTACACAGTCAAAGCTACTATGTTAAAGGGGTTTTCTAGACTTACAACTTTGATGACCTTTGG
The DNA here is from genome assembly GCA_947044405.1 of Leptodactylus fallax. Classification (NCBI taxonomy): domain Eukaryota; kingdom Metazoa; phylum Chordata; class Amphibia; order Anura; family Leptodactylidae; genus Leptodactylus; species Leptodactylus fallax. The sequence goes on along the minus strand of CAMRHE010000133.1, from coordinate 3,068,654 downwards.
ATGGGTCTTCAATCAAAGATCATGGGGGTACGACACCTGAAACCCTGGGGATCAGTTTATTGAAGAGACCACGACATTCAGATGCGAGCTGAAAACCAAGCCTGCTGTGAATACAGGACCACCCAGAATTAGCTATATACAGTATGTGACTGGGGTTACTATTGGTCACATTGAAAAAAGGTCAGTGACCTACTTCTAATGTGATCGGGAGTATCCTGATCATATTGAAGTGCTAAGTAGCGGTGGGGAGTGGGAGGAGGCAGTCATTGATGGCGATTCAAATAAATTGCCTGGCAGTTCTACAATGCAAATGAATGAGCGGACTGCCTGGCAACTCAAATGAATTGACAGGCAGTGTAACTTAAAATGTTAAAGAGTGATATTCTAGAATGGTAAAGGAATTATCCCTAGTGTTCTAGGGTGGTTATGAGTGATACTAAATACCTCTTGTGGCATAGTACGGGTTAGTGGATCACTTATCATTCTTGGGGCTAATCATCCTTTCTGTAGTGATCTAGGGCAGCAAATGGCTGAGGAGCACATATCATTTTATTCTGTTTCCCAATTTCAAAAAGGTCCAAAATTCTGTGCAGATTTTTATACTGGTTGGAGCTGCATTTTTCAGAAAAAGAGTTCTGAATCCCTTGAAACCCTTGCTTTACTTCTCAGACCTAGCAAGTAAAATGAAAGAAGTCTGGCTGCCTGGAGCCACCTCCAGATACTAGTTCAGGATTCTCAGAAGAACCTTGTGTGGACATGTCATTGCATAGTAATTTTTATTTGAAAAAAAAAACTCATTACAGTCCATGTCGGCCCACAGAGCTTACGTTGATCTTATGTCAAACAAACCAGATATTATTAGTTCCTTTCTTAAATTCTTAGTACAGTTTTCTTCCTGTGTCTGCTTTATATTTTTTTTTATTATTATTAATGGGTTTTTTTCTCTTTTTCGTAGTTTTTCGATTTGGCAATAACTTCAAAATTGAAATAATGATTAGAAGATAACTATGGGTAGCCATAAGGATATCTGCCATGAGCCCTGAAACTTATATAAAAAAAATTAAAGAATTTTTTATGGTTTTATTTTTAATTTTCCATGTCACTATGTATCTATTTAAAAAAAAAAAAAAAAAAAACCTTGTGCAAATTTGACTCTGGCCACTAAGCCTAATAATAGACTGACACTTTCCAATTCTTTAGGGAGTTTCTTTGCAGCAGCCACCTCATTTACATTACAAACAGTATTACAATAGAAGATAACACCTCTATAGATAACACTACTGACTCATCATTACATCCACTTCTGGCAATAGATGATGTCACAGCTTATCTCCTCCCAATCCCTGTACAGAGCATATCTAGAGGGGTGTCACATCAAATAGCTTTATCTCCAGTTTTATACAACCTAGAACAGTGGTTCTAGTGTCTTATGAAAGCTCTCATCCTGAAAAAAAATGGAAACATTACTAGTTAAAGACAAAGTCAGGAATGTGACCTTTATATACAGCAGTTCTTGAAACAAATAAAAATTACATTTCCAACTGTGACTTTAGTGATACCTCTGTTCTTTTTTATAGCTAGAACTGCAATCTTGGTACCGTATGGAAGCTGAGGATCTGTTCTAGGTGGTATAAGCTGGAGATACAGATATTTGAAGTGACCCCTACCCTTTGGTCACAGCTGCATCTCTGTATACTGGCAATACACAGTGTTTGGATTCTCCCTGACAATGTTTACAGATGCATCTCAATAAATTAGAATATTTTTGAAACATTCATTCATTTCAGTAATTCAGTAATACAATCCATAATCAGCGTCTTCCATGATTGTGTGTCCTACTGAACCAGACTGAGGGACCATTTAAAGGCTTAGGAAACCTTGGCAGGTGACACTGAATTTACAATACTGAACTTTTTTACAATATTCAAATTTTCTTAGATTTGGGTTTTCATTCCCTGTAATCCATAATCAACATTTACAGAAATAAAACACTTGAAATAGAAGACTCTGTGTGTAAGGGAATTGCCAGTTGAGCAATTCCCCAATAGCTGCTGTAGAACCCTGGGGGGAGGGGCACAACAAGACAGTGAGCCCTAAGCTGAACCCCCCACTGTCCCTGGCTAACTTGCCTGATCTGTCCTAGGCGACAGCCAGCAACTGGTCGACAGGCCCTTCCTAATATAGGTGACAACACAGAACGCAGACAGGACAAACAACAACAAAGGGAGGTCGGCTAGCCAAGGGGTCGGTAACAGTCGATCAGTGCAGTACAAAATCACAATCCAAAAGAATAGTCAGAGGCAAGCCAGAGGTCAGGAACAGGAATACAGGAAATAGCAGAATAGGTGCTAGCAGGGACAAGTCACAAGACAGAATCAATAGCCAGCGACCATGTGCAGGCTGACAACCTATTTATAGAAAGTCAGGACCTGCACCAGACTGGATTGGTAGACAGGCTGTCAATCACACAGGCAAGGCTGAGATTAACTATTAGTGGAGCAGAGGAAAACCAAGGTGCAGGAGACGGGTGTGGCAGAAAATCAATTACATAGTCTAGGACAGTGTTCAGACTGAGCAACAAAAATCTTAAATAAGGAATCAAACTGAGCACGCCTCCTGCGCCGCAGCGTGCAAGCAGAGGGTGGCGCAGAGACCCGAACAGGCAGAGACGTTACAGTATGTAAAGAATCTAGAAAATATAGGTCACTTTTTTAATTTAATCACTGAAAGAAATGTTTCAAAGATATTCTAATTTATTGAGATGCCCTTGTAGCTAGAGGATTGCAAGGAAGAGACTTTAGAGTCTGTTTGCAACTAAAAGGAAGTTAAATTGGTTAATAAAGTATATTACAAAATTGTTCGCCAAACATCCTCCTACTTGACAGTGAAAAAAGTGAAACAACACTGACACTTTTACACTTTAAACTTTATAACAAGTGCTAAAAGGCTACCGAGAAGAAGAACGTCTATTACTGTCTCCAAGGTCTCTTTATGGAGGGATTTTCAATAGAATAGTCATTGAGTTTAATGAGGCTGCTTTGTCCTCTCTATACATTGAGATGGAAATTCATTATAATTATATACATACATTCTTTGTAAGTCGGATAGAGCCGTAATAATCTGTCTGTAAATATTTTTATCACCGCTCAGACATTTTCAAGAGTATTCGTGCGCTGAGAAATACATTTTACAGAGCAGTCATGTTTTTATGACATTGCTTTGCAAATTTTATTTTTTTTTTTTTAACCAAATAGAAGTTGGCTCTTTTTCTTTCCTACAGATATCGGGTATTTAATGTGGTAAAAAATGTGCTCTAAAAATATATAGAATCATGAGAAAAACAAAGTAAACCTCATCGGAATTTTAGGGTTTTATGTATCAGGATATAATTAAAAAAAAATTGGTCCTAAAACAGTCTTAAACTAACTCGGTCAAAAATCAAATGCAGGGTCGAAATAAGCACCCGACTTACCTGGGCAAGTGCCGGGGCCCCAAGCTCCTGAGGGGGCCCACTCAGCTGCCGGGTGCTGACTGCAGCTGCTGCTTTATTTTTTTTACATAGGCCATTACCTGCTGGAGTAACCCCAGATAACGGGCCCTATTTACTTTGTTCTGGTCAGATCAGTTACCGCTATATTTTCCTTTGTTCATAAATTAGCTTAGAAAAAAATTCAAGAAAAGAGAGAGAGAGAAATGCTGGAGATAAAGCCGTAGACAGCCAGTCTGACAGGTTTTATAGTGAATGGCGTTCTGCAGCCTGCTATGTATTGGAATGCGTGGAAACTGTAGAAAATAAACAGTCCAAAAAGTTTCATAAAAATCCCATCACAAAAATTATTTTGTATGAAATGAAATAACAAAAATGACTAAAGTGTCTATAGCCTTTAACAATTTCCTTGCCAAAATGAACATTTGGTAAACTGCAGGATTTCATCTTTGTCTTTGTTTGCTTTTACAAGCATTCATAGCAGTATCAGCTATTTTTGCCTTTACATTTTTGTACAGTATTCCTATGGACGTTTATGCCAATTAGAGGCATCTAAAACTGGGTAGTATAGAAAGGAAGGCTACTTAGGACTAGGATCCACCGGGCTTTCCATGGTTAAAGTAACAGCCGGTTGGGAGGATTGGGGTGAAGGGCGTTGCTGACCTAGATCACCCTTCCAGCCAACAGCAAGTCCCGATTTCATCTATATCTTCAGGACACAGATACAGTTGAATATAATGGTGGAGCATGATGCTGTCAGCTCTCTCATCCACCATTCACTCTGTGAGCCCTTTCATCTGTGTCTTTACAGTGACAGGCACAAACGGTGACATTATCATGCCAGCTAGACTGTGTCGGGGCATAGTATCAGGCATGTTGAGATTCTGCACCAAACCTTTTTTTCCCCTGACATCATACTTTGAGAGACAATTGGCACAACCCAAAGCATGGCAGGTTCTACCAACTTTGCTTTTGCAGGAGTAGCAAGAAGGCAATGAATTGTGTTCAACTGCGCAATGTAAAATACTGCAAAACTAGTGAAACACGTATTAAGAAGTCAATGTCACTTCAATCAATACAATACTGACTACAAAAACGCTCTCCAAAAACATCAAAAAGACAAGAGAAGCTTCAGAGACATCACCAGTCACTTTGAAGACACTTACGAATCAAACACTGGCCTACATAACACTGGCCTAAGAAGGTGGCTCAAAGAAAGGCACTAATCGATAAGAACCATGTTAAAGAAGATCTAAAGAAAAAAGGAGATGTGAAAATTAGGTCATGTGTTCAATATGTCCAAGGAGATAATCTACATGGCATTGTATGTTCTCCTTGTGTTTGAATAGGATTCCTCTGGTTTCCTACCATACCTAAAAAAAAAATATACCTCATAATGTTTGGTCAATTCCTATGAATTCATCCCCCGTGTCTCAGATACAATAAGTATGCAAATTGGCAATGTCAGCCAAACCAGAAACTTCTCCCAAATGATAGGTTACTCTACGTTTGGAAGAGTCTTTGGCTTGGCCAACATGAGCTACATATAATTTGTAAACTTTTTACCATAGAGTGTTGCCAGTAAATAAATCTCTGTACACCCACAAGAGCTCTTCAATGAGAACAAGTACCCTCTTGAGAAATTGAATTGAAATTGAAATTGAAAAAAATTGAAATTGAAATTGAATTGAATTGAAATTTAGAACTGGAGACAGGGAATGATGTGATGTCTGTCGAATATCTTATCTTGAATATGTGGCGTTAAAGCATCATGAAGTTGCTGCTCCCCATATGAACCCTGAAGGCCTCAACTGTCCCCCAGGGGGACTTGACATCAGCCAGATGAAAGGTCCCCGAGGGACAACTAAGCGTGACATGAGCCAGGGATGGCCCCAAGGTGGGTAAGAGAAAATGTTTATTATATCTCCCCTGGGCCTCCACTTATTATACTTTGCTGTCTGAAGAGACCCCAGAGTATAATAGTGATTTGTGGCCAGTAACGCCAAAAGTTTCAGGTTCAGTCCGGCCAAAAACTTTTAGAAAATTCAGGTTGGATCTGGTTCGATCTGAGCCAATTTACCCATCTCTATCCTAGACCTTGTAACTTTAATACATCCTCTTTGTTACCTAACCTATATTCCACAAATCCTTGTCCCTCTTTTGCCCATTAGAAACTTTGCAATCCAACAAATTTCAGCTTTAAAAAAAAAAAATTGTGATAAACTTGACATCAGAAGAGGATTTTTCCAATGCACGATGACCGTCTCGTTGGCCATAAATGCCCTTCGACGCGCGACTGTCTATAACTAGAAGGAAGATTGAGGCTAGGCTAGCATAACAAAGATATTAGCAAGTACTGGGAAAAGTATAATAATGCAGTGAAGTGCTGTAGGGGAAAGAAAGAATAATGTAAGCTATTTTATATCAGGCTTGAGAAAAAGATTAAAGGGAAATAATTGACAAGGCATGGCGGCAAACATATGCCGGATCAAGTCAGCATAAGGTCAGACAGCAAAAGATAAAATGCAGAAAATGGAGCCTGAGCTCTGCTGACCTGGTATATCCCATCATGCCTTTGGCTTGTTAAGCTGACAAAACAGAAACTTCTTCCTCTGTGCAGAGATTGGGTCTTCACACTGAATGGTGAGATGGAAGAATTACAAAAAGTTGCTTTAGAGATTAAAATATTGACTTTATGAAACTCCGTGCTCCACGACGGAGCTGTCCTCATTATTGGGATTTTAATTGAATTTCTTAGCCGAAGTTATTAATATAGACATTACAGTTTGACATCTCCGGCTACTTTGTGCTTAAAAATGTTTGCCTTCCTTTTACTGGAGCCAAAAAGGAGTGTGCTAATGTGAAAGCTGAACAAATGCTGATGTATTAGAGAGTAACCTTCTGGGGCAAGAGAAAGGTCTTCATGTTTAATATTATTGCTCTAGTTATAACAGGGAATTTTTTCGGTGTCCTCTTAAAGGTGAAGTCCCAGGATGACAACCCCTGTCCTTCGGAATTTCTGGATGCCTTTCTGTGCGTGCTGGCGCTATACTGTTACTGTTTGTATTTACATTTCTGACCTTTGGCTTTTCTTGTGACTACTCTCTTGGATTTTGACTCTGTACTGCGCTGCTCGACTGGTTCCGACCCCTTGGCTAGCTGACCTCCTGTTTGTTGTTGTTTGTCTTGTCTGCATTCTGTGTTATCATCTAAATCATAAGAAGGGACTGGCGCCCAGTTGTCCTCTGCCGCCTAGGGCAGTGAGGCAAGTAAGCAGGGACAGGGGACAGGGTTCAGCTTAGGACTGTCTTGTCATTCCCTTCCTCCGAGGGTTCACCAGCAGCCACATTGTAGTAGGAGGATGCGTCTTCCCTTAAAATTAGTCAGGCCCCCGATATCGAAAAGGCTTAATTTGGGTGGATTTGGGTGGATTTCATTGCTGTATGTTGTATTTATTTTTCATAGCAAGGTTTTGGCACATGCAATGCATAGGCATTTGGTAGTTATTGCAAAAATACCAGGCACCTCTGTCTGCCTCCTCTCTTCTCATTTGCAATGGTCCTTGTTTTCTAGGCTTGTGAATCGAAGATCTGTCCTTACATTGGCATGGGTCAAAAGACCTCAATGTCAGCGTGGCTTTGGTGGAACATCTACTTTGGAAGCTGATGAGAGACTTCTGAACTGCTATGGACAGGGAGGACTTCTGCCTTGGGGAAGGATTTTAAGGCTACCCTCCTGTGGTGGCACGGGGACCCGTGAGACTTTACTTCTATTGGGTGTGGAGAGCCAATTGTCTGAAAGAGTCATTTTTGTAATCTGACAAATGTTCCTCACCTACAAATTATGATTGTAATATATTACAACTTAGGTGAATGACTTAGGTATATGACGATCTTAAAGAAATGGCACATTCAACTTTGGGGTCTTGGTCTGGATCTATGACTGTCCATCTGGGCCAGGCATTGTTCTCCTGGTGCATAGAGATCACACAATGGGCACGATAGCCATTGTAGATAGACATTCAAGGGAGGTCGGAATCTGTTAAAGGTAGCGGTGTAGAGGCCAAAAGGACAGAAAGTGGTGCCCCCATGAGTGGTGTATAGGTGGGGCAAACTGTGATAGATGGTAGCCCCTCAGAGGCCCTATTCTACAACCACTTTGACACAACCCAACCTGGTAGGAACTCGAACAGAGCTTGAGATCTCCAACTCCAGTTAAGGACCTCTCTAAGTCATCCAACATGTTAGGCATGTTCATTTGCAACATCTGTATTCTGGAAATCCCTTCTCACATGATACTTTAGGGTTCAGATGGTAAGAGCAAGGGTGCACAGAAGGGCCTCAATTAGAAGGTGACTTTCTCCTTGGTGGACCTTTTATGTGGCTTAAGAGATCTGCTATAGGATATTACAATCTATCCCATGATTGCTTTTTTTTACATATCTGCCATTTAGCTTACTGTCACGTATGTTGTAGGGGCCAGCTCTGATATTACTAAAAGGGTACGCAAAGGGTCTAAGGTTTAAATGTACAGTAATAAGGAGAAATCACATTATAAATCCAATGGGGTTGGGACCAATATCAGCTCATTCTCGCTTCAACGCAGCAAAACATGTCTGCACTATGCAAATAACAATTATAGATATTATAGTAAATTATTGTATGACCACGAAGACAACTAGAGCGAACATCAAAGATACAAAGAGATGAATATTAACACAATAATGCATTTTTAATTTGATTTCTATCGCGGTGCCATAGTGACAGGATCGCGGCTGATGAGTCTTAATAGGCAGTTTGCTAGGAAGGAATTTTTAAAAATGCGCGAACGGTACGCGACTATCAAAGTGAAAGCTTTACTATTAATTGTCTTGTCCATTATCGCAGGATAAAGATCACATTGCCACATGAAAAATTCATTAAAAAGTAATTGGGAGTCACAATATGTTAAGCTAAAATGATGCGGAGTGTGAGATACAGAATGTAATCGTATACTGTTAGCTTTTTATGGTGATTTTTGTTTTTATTAAGCATGCAAGTCCGTCTAGTTACAAAGCTTTACCATTCCACATCCACCATTAAAATGGAGTTGTTCCCTACTTTCTTACGCTCTTCTAGGAAGGCTTTCTATAAAATTTTTGAGTGGGAATTTTTGCCCTTTCATCCAGTGGGATCAGAAACTGATGTTGAATGAGAGGGCCCAGGTTCCCAATCTCCATTCTAGTTCTTCCCAAAGGTATTGAATGGGGTTAAGGCCAGGGTTCTGTACAGGTGGGTCATGTTTTTCCAAGCCAGACTCACTCTACCATGAACAAGTCGTGCCACAACAGAAAAAAAGACTTCCCCAAACTGATCCCAGAAAGTTGGAAGCATACAATTGTCCAAAATGTCTTGGTATGCTGAAGTATTAGGATTTCCCTGCACTGTAACTAATGGGTCTAGTCCGAACCTGAAAAACAACCCCATAGCATTACCCCTCCTCCACCAAATATTACAGTTGGTACAATGTAGTCAGGCAGGTAACGTTCTCCTGGCATTTGGCAAACCCACACTAGGTCTTCAGACCACCACATAGAGAAGTATTATTGGTCACACAGGACATGTTTCCTCTGTTTCAGAGTCCAATGGCTTTACACCGCTCCATCCAACACTTGGCATTGTGCTTTACACTGCTTCATCCTACACTTGGCACTGTGCTTTACAATGCTCCATCCTAAACTTGGCATTGTGCTTTACACCACTTCATCCAGCACTTGGCATTGTGCTTTACACCGCTTCATCCAGTACTTGGCATTGTGCTTTACACCACTCCATCCAAAACTTGGCATTGTGCTTTACACCACTCCATCCAACACTTGGCATTGTGCTTTACACCACTCCATCCAACACTTGGCATTGTGCTATACACCGCTCCATCTAGCACTTGGCATTGTGCTTTACACCGCTCCATTTAGCACTTGGCATTGTGCTTTACACCACTCCAACCAACACTTGGCATTGTGCTTTACACCACTCCATCCAACACTTGGCATTGTGCTTTACACCACTCCATCCAACACTTGACATTGTGCTATACACTGCTCCATCCAACACTTGGCATTGTGCTATACACCGCTCCATCCAATACTTGGCATTGTGCTTTACACCACTCCATCCAACACTTGGCATTGTGCTATACACCGCTTCATCCAGCCCTTGGCATTGTGCTTTACACCGCTTCATCCAGCCCTTGGCATTGTGCTTTACACCGCTTCATCCAGCACTTGGCATTGTGCTTTACACCACTCCATCCAACACTTGGCATTGTGCTCCCCCCCTGCCCTTTGTTTTCCCGCTCCCCCGCCCCCCTTTACGCCGCTCCATCCAGCACTTGGCATTGTGCTTTACACCACTCCATCCAACACTTGGCATTGTGCTTTACACCACTCCATCCAACACTTGGCATTGTGCTTTACACCACTCCATCCAACACTTGGCATTGTGCTATACACCGCTCCATCTAGCACTTGGCATTGTGCTTTACACCGCTCCATCCTACACTTGGCATTGTGCTTTATACCACTCCATCTAGCACTTGGCATTGTGCTTTACACCGCTCCATCCTACACTTGTTATTGTGCTTTACACCGCTCCATCTAGCACTTGGCATTGTGCTTTACACCGCTCCATCCTACACATGTTTTTATTTTTGTTTTGAAGTATACCGTCCACACCAAGTTGTTGTTTTTATTTTTGTTTTGAAGTATACCGTCCACACCAAGTTGTTTTTATTTTTGTTTTGAAGTATACCATCCTACACTTGGCATTGTGCTTTACACCACTCCATCCTACACTTGCCATTGTGCTTTACACTTCTCCATCCAACACTTGGCATTGTGCTTTACACCACTCCATCCAACACTTGGCATTGTGCTTTACACCACTCCATCCAACACTTGGCATTGTGCTATACACCGCTCCATCTAGCACTTGGCATTGTGCTTTACACTTCTCCATCCAACACTTGGCATTGTGCTTTACACCACTCCATCCAACACTTGGCATTGTGCTTTACACCGCTCCAACCAACACTTGGCATTGTGCTATACACCGTTCCATCCAATACTTGGCATTGTGCTTTACACCACTCCATCCAACACTTGGCATTGTGCTATACACCGCTTCATCCAGCCCTTGGCATTGTGCTTTACACCGCTTCATCCAGCACTTGGCATTGTGCTTACACCGCTCCATCCAGCACTTGGCATTGTGCTTTACACCACTCCATCCAACACTTGGCATTGTGCTTACACCGCTCCATCCAGCACTTGGCATTGTGCTTTACACCACTCCATCCAACACTTGGCATTGTGCTTTACACCACTCCATCCAACACTTGGCATTGTGCTTACACCGCTCCATCCAGCACTTGGCATTGTGCTTTACACCACTCCATCCAACACTTGGCATTGTGCTTTACACCACTCCATCCAACACTTGGCATTGTGCTTTACACCACTCCATCCAACAATTGGCATTGTGCTATACACCGCTCCATCTAGCACTTGGCATTGTGCTTTACACCACTCCATCCTACACTTGGCATTATGCTTTACACTTCTCCATCCAACACTTGGCATTGTGCTTTACACCACTCCATCCTACACTTGGCATTGTGCTAAACTCCGCTCCATCTAGCACTTGGCATTGTGCTTTACACCACTCCATCCTACACTTGGCATTGTGCTTTACACCACTCCATCCTACACTTGGCATTGTGCTATACACCGCTCCATCTAGCACTTGGCATTGTGCTTTACACCGCTCCATCCTACACTTGGCATTGTGCTTTACACTGCTCCATCCAACACATAACATTGCACTTACAGTGCTCCATCCTAAACTTGGCATTGTGCTTTACACCACTCCATCCAACACTTGGCATTGTGCTTTACACCACTCCATCCAACACTTGGTATTGTGCTATACACCGCTCCATCTAGCACTTGGTATTGTGCTTTACACCACTCCATCCTACACTTGGCATTGTGCTTTACACCACTCCATCCTACACTTGACATTGTGCTTTACACCACTCCATCCTACACTTGGCATTGTGCTTTACATCACTCCATCCAACACTTGGCATTGTGCTTTACACCACTCCATCCAACACTTGGTATTGTGCTATACACCGCTCCATCTAGCACTTGGTATTGTGCTTTACACCACTCCATCCTACACTTGGCATTGTGCTTTACACCACTCCATCCTACACTTGACATTGTGCTTTACATCACTCCATCCAACACTTGGCATTGTGCTATACACCGCTCCATCTAGCACTTGGCATTGTGCTTTACACTGCTCCATCCAACACTTGGCATTGTGCTTTACACAGCTCCAACCAATACATAACATTGCACTTACAGTGCTCCATCCTAAACTTGGCATTGTGCTTACACTGCACCATGTACTTGGCTTTGCACTTGCTAATGCTAGGCATGCATGCAATTGCTCAACCATGGGAACCCATGCCATGAAGCTTCCAATGGGCATAGTTTTTATGCTGATGTTAATGCCAATTGAGTCAGCAGAACATTGGTGACTTTCATTCACTATTCCTCCTCAGCAGGGGTTTAGCTATAAGGGGTGGAATAGTAGCAGTTGCTACTGGACCCTGTACCCTTAGGGGGCCCCAAATGTAACAAGGAAGGTAGCACCGCATTACAGATTTTGAGGCTCAGGAGCTTCAAGTTATGCCTCTGCTCCCCAGGACTCAGTGGTGCCCTCTTTCTTTAACTTAACATGGCTTCCTTCCACTTTTAAATAATACCACTCACAGGTGATAGTGGAATATCTAGGGCAGACATTTCACAAAGTGACATCCTATATCAGGACCACGTTGGAATTTGGTGAGCTCCAGAGAACTGGTCACTAATGTTTGTAAGGATGACTGCATGACTAGGGGCTGAGATATATACATCGGAGCTAGAGATGAGCGAATTTTTCAAAAATTCGATTTGGCTTATTCGCCAAATTTTCCGTAATTATTCGATCCAAATTAATTTGCGACGAATTGCTTTAACCCCTTCCCAACATCTGCCCTAATAGTACAGCGCTGCCGGGAAGGACTTCACGCAAACCACCTGTGTGAGGAAATCGGGATTCGATGCGAATCGAATATTTCCTGAAATTCGGATCAAATTCCACATCGTCAGCTTCGATTCGCTCATCTCTAATTGGAGCAATCGGGCTGAATGGAAAACCTGCATATGATGATTAATGCTGGGGACTGATACATCTCTCCATATAGTGTATAGCCACCCTTACCTATTCCCAGACAGTCCTATACAGTCAAAGAAGTTATTAATATGTGCAATTAATCTTCATTATTATTAGTATTATCTCCTGCACCAGCATAAACCAGATGCAACCTCCTCCAGGCTGGGCACTTGCATTGAAATCTACGCTAGGTCATAATTGTTATAGGATTCAGCCATTATTTACACCAGTAAACCATCATAAATGGTCATAAATCTGATGTCGCTGGTGGTCCACATCACAACCATCAAGAAAGTGGCAATAACAGTATAAAAATGCTAATTCCACTAAAAATTGAAGATATTTTCAGAGCTGAAAAAGACTTTGATGGTGAGAAGCTCAAGTGCCCTGTGGTGAGAGATGGGCAAACATCATGAGATTTGTTTCATGAATATTTGTGAGGTTCGCCTGCCAGTTTTATTTGGTCCAAACCAAAAGTTCTGCTATTATACTTTATAGTCCCTTCAGACCCCAAAGTATAATAAGCAGAGCTGCAGGGGAGGTGTAAAAAACTTATTGAATACTCATAGTCACCTCTCCTGAGCTCCCCTTGCAGTTTCTGGTTCTCCTTTGGAGGCATCTTTGGTTCCCTTCCAACCTCTTCTGGTCTACTGGGTGACATCAGGGGCCCTGCAAGTATTATGATGTTGGGGCACCCTACATCACAGACCTCAGCCATCCCCAGGGGTCTCTGTCGAAGAGGACCAAAGATGCCCATGAAGAAGCACTAGATGCCGCAATGGACCACAGGAAAAGTGAGTGAAGGTGAGTATGAGTATCCCTTATGTGTCCACACTTCCCCTGGGTCTTATTATACTCTGTGGTTTGAAGGGACCCCCAAGTACAATAACACCACACAACAAAAAAAAAAACTTTTCGTCTACTACTGGGAAACACCATTTGTCCTATACTAAATCGAGTGTGGGGATTCCAAATCCGAAATCAGAATTGTTGTAACACGTCAGGAAATTTTTCTATGCATAAGTATGCCTAAATGAATTAAGCACTTGGAAAGCATTGAATAATTTTGAAGAGAACGAGTTTTACTCCAACAATTACCTTGATCTTCATCAAAGTTTTCGTAGTAAACAGTGTATGAAAATGGAATGGAATAGCAAAAAGTCTTGTTTTTAAGTTTAAAAGTCTTACTTGAGCAAGGCCCGGTACTGTTAAATGTGCTTCAGGCATCTGCTTTTGCATTTGTGAGCGGTCATATTTTCCAGCAGTAGTCCCCCATCATGTTGGGATTCCAGCGGCCTTGATATCTGTTCTCCATTGTAGAAATATCTTTATGGAAACGCTTTCTATATTCGTCACTTACGTGTCCAAAATTGGGTGGGAAAAACTCAAGATGGGAATGTAAGAAATGCATTTTCAATGACATTCGGCAGCCAAGTTGTTCATATGCTGTAAGCATTTGTCTACTAATTCAGCATAGTTTTCAACTTGTCTGGTCCCAAGGAAGTTCTGCACTACTAGCACAAATGCATCCCAAGCTGCAAGTTCCAGAGGGTTGAGTTTTGTTCTGAATGTGTCATCATGCATTAGTTTGTTGATTTCAATAAAAATTCCAGCCTTTATTTTAGCCTCAATTTTCAGTGTGCTAAACTTCTCCTTCAAATACTGGAAACCATTTCCATCACGAACAAGTGCACTTACAAAATTTTTCATTAAATCAAGTTTAATGTGAAGTGGTGAAAGATAAACTTGAAGTGGATCGACCAGTGACTTGTGTTGTACATTGTACTGACCAACTGTGTGCTCTATTCTGAGAGGCCACTGTCTCATTTTGTAATGAGCTTTTATCTTGATCACCAATTTGACAAAGTAATACTTGTAAGCAAGACGCACTCACTTTGTCAGATTCTTGCGCTGATCATAAGTAGTGTATTTGCCACATACGTAGCAGAAATTGTCCGGATCGTTAACACATTTTGCATTTATCCATCTTAAGTTTCAAAACTGATATTATTATTATTATTATTATTATTATTGTTTATTTATATAGCACCATTAATTCCATGGTGCTGGACATTATTATATTAATTCCATGGTGCTGTACATTATTACATTAATTCCATGGTGCTTTACATTTGCGGATTTACATACGATACAGAAGATATACAAAACAGATAATACAAACAGTGATCAACTAGCACAGTGGGATAGAGGGCCCTGCCCGCAAGGGCTTACAATCTATGAGGGAAGAGGGATAGAGACAGAAGGTGAGGGTAGAGGCTGTACAGATGGTGGTGTGGTGACAGTAGTGTTATTGGAGGTTGTAGGCCTTCCTGAATAGGTGAGTCTTCAGGGCCTTCTTGAAGCTCGTGATTGTGGGGGACAGTCTTATGTGTCTTGGTAATGAGTTCCAGAGTATGGGGGATGCACAGGAGAAGTCTTGGAGACGGTTGTGTGAAGAGCGGATAAGAGCAGAGCAGAGTAGGAAGTCTAACGGGTAGCCAGTGAAGGGATTGGCAGAGGGGAGCGGCCGATGAAGAACGGGGGGAGAGGTGTATTAAGCGAGCAGCACAGTTTAAGGTGGACTGGAGGGGGGGCGAGAGTGTTTGCTGGGAGGCCATAGAGAAGGGTGTTACAGTAGTCTAAGCGGGAGATTTTGAGGGCGTGGACTAGCATCTTTGTAGTTTCAGGGGTGAGGAAGGAGCAGATTCGATGGATGTTCTTGAGTTGGAGGCGGCAGGAGGTGTTGAGGGTTTGAATATGTGGCTTGAAGGATAGGTCAGAGTCTAAGGTTATCCCAAGGCAGCGGGCCTGTGGGACTGGGGTGAGAGTGGTTCCATTAATTTTGATAGATGGGTCAGGTAAGGGGGTCATGCGTAGAGGGGTGAAGATTATGAACTCCGTTTTCTTCATATTGAGTTTGAGAAAGCGGGAGGAGAGAAAGGAGGCTACGGCTGCTAGACATTCTGGGACTCTGGATAACAAAGAGGCAATGTCTGGAACAGAGAGATATATTTGGGTGTCGTCAGCATAGCAGTGATAATGGAAACCATGGGATTCTATGAGTTGGCCAAGGCCTAGGGTGTAGATTGAGAACAGGAGGGGTCCTAGGACGGAGCCTTGGGGGACACCTACAGAAAGAGGGTGTGGCGGGGAGGTGGTGTGCGAGTGGGAGACACTGAATGTGCGGTTGGTGAGGTATGAGGAGATCCAGGAAAGGGCCAGGTCAGAGATGCCAAGGGATGAGAGAGTTTCTAGCAGGAGGGAATGGTCAACTGTGTCAAAAGCAGAGAAGAGGTCGAGGAGGAGGAGGACAGAATAGTGACATTTGGCTTTGGCAGTTAGAAAGTCATTAGTGACCTTGGTTAGGGCAGTTTCTGTGGAGTGATGGGGTCTAAAGCCTGACTGTAGTCTGTCAAAGAGCATATTGAACGAGAGATAGGAGGACAGTTCGGAGTGGACGTGTTGCTCCAGCAATTTTGAGGCGTATGGGAGCAGTGAGATGGGGCGATAGTTGGCTGGAGAGGACGGGTCCAGGGAGGGTTTCTTAAGTATAGGTGTGACGGTAGCATGTTTGAGGGCGGAAGGGAAGGATCCATTGGTTAGGGATATCTTGAAGAGATGGGTTAGGGCAGGAGTAATGACTTCGGAGAGTTTGGGGATGAGATGTGACTGGATTGGGTTGAGTGCACAGGAGGTGAGGTGGGATTTAGATATTAGAGTGGAGAGCTTTCCATCAGTGACGGTGGAGAAACAGGTTAAAGATGAAGAGCACCGAGCAGTTGGGTAGAGTGGTTGTCGGGGGTGTATTGTGAGACTGTCTCTGATGGTGTCAATTTTGCTTTTGAAATAAGAGGCAAAGTCATTAGCTGTGATAAGTGATGTCAGAGGGGGCACAGGAGGACGGAGGAGGGAGTTGAAGGTAGTGAATAGCTGTTTGGGGTTGCGGGATAGGGCAGATATTAGTGTGGAGAAGTAGACCTGCTTTGCAGAGGTGAGTGATAGCACTATAACAGATGACTTTATCGAAATCTGTCCAGCTTGCCTTAAATACTTACTGCTGACATCAGCCTGAGTGCGTCCGGACAGGTCTGGGCATGTCCATTGGAATATTTCCAATATATAATGCATTAATATTATAACTGAATAGCTTTGCATGTATAACTTACAATCTAGACGTGTCAGGCAAATTCCGAGTTCATATTTGGAATCAGCGCGCTCATTTTAGTATGAATCAAATATTTTTCTCTCAGTAGCAAAATCATTGTTGCACGGTGTAATGATTAATGTTGAACCCCAGAAAACTTGGCTTAGTTTGAACAATCCTGGCTTCTTATGAACCTGTTTGCTCATCTCTACCTGTGGTCTTCTCCAGCCATATACTATACAGTACACAGCTCCACGTAGCTGTATATCCATACTGGCACACTGTCAGCCCTTAAATATCTTTTCTCTGCACAGCTAATTGTATCTACAGCCACAAAAATATGTTTGCACATCTTTACGCAGATATTTCAACTCGAACGGGATTCCCGGGAGTCTCCCAGTTTTTAGGTCCCCTTACCCAGTCACCCGATGAATAGACTCTTTCAACCAGCTGATGGCTTAGTATTCATGGTCAGGAAATCCTCTAACTTTGTGTATTGTTTTCATTAGGGATTTCCTGAAATGTGAACCAATGAAACAGAATATGCAAGGCCATTTTTCTACTAACTGAGCCACAAGCCACTAAGTATGCTTTTTTATAATATTAAGCTTTTTCTTATATATAAATTTTTTATATACAGTTTGGGAAAAAAAAGTATTTAGTCAGCCACCAATTGTGCAAGTTCTCCCACTTAAAAAAATTGAGGCCGGCCTGTAATTGTCATCATAGTTAAAGTCTTCCTATGATGTCAATTACAGGCCTCTCTCATGTTTTTAAGTGGGAGAACTTGCGCAATTGGTGGCTGACTAAATACTTTTTTTCCCCACTGTATATATATATATATATATATATATATATATATATAAATATATTAGCAGAAGGACCTGGCTTCACACGGGTATATTTCATTTTTTGTTTGTGTAGTGGCCCCATAAGAATTGGCCAGTTTTGCACTTGACATCCAGTATGGCAGTCCAGTATAGGTATAGTCTATTTATGGTTGTGTTGTTATGGAAACCTGGTAAATGAAATGTGAACTTATATTGGCTGATACACGTCATATGACTGAATATTTAAGGACCTGCTAACTGCTATTGACTCATACAGGTCATAGCTTGGTTGCTATGGAAAACTGGTGTGAAGCTATGTGTATGTCAAGACTGAAGAACCTGCGATTTTCCATTGGTCCATAAGCGTCATGTGATCATGTGTATCTCATTTTGGATATCAGTGAAAAACCTGCGATCGGTTGTTATGGAAAACCTGTGAGATTGGAGACTGGCTTGGGTCTGCTGAGAGTTTTCATTAGCTCGAGCAGCAGCCATGCATTTTGCTGTAGGAGGCATGAGTAGTTTAAAAACGTTTCAATTTATAACAATGCTGACATCCAGTATGGCAGTCTAGCCAGTGGCGTAAATACCGGGGTAGCAGCGGTAGCGGCTGCCACAGTGCCCTGGACATTAACACCAGCAGGTAACGGGCCCTATTTACTTACCGATCCCCGCTCCTGCTCACGGCCGCCTGCGCTACACCTTCTGCAGAGGCGGAAGGTGAATATAATGATTGGAGGCCCAGGGGAGGTGAGGGAACATAAAAAACAATGTTACTTATCTCTCCTGCGCTTCAGCAGTCTTCGGGCCTCCTTGGTGACGTCCCAAACATCGGTGGACCAGTCCGACGTCATTATGCATTGCGACGCATGCCTGGCTCACGTGACGTCTGGTCCAACATTGAAGAGGTAGCGGGAAGTGCGCATAATACTATATGAAGGGGCCACTATAGGGCATAATACTGTGTACAGGGGCCACTATGGGACATAATACTGTGTGCAGGGGCCACTATGGGGCATAATACTGTGTGCAGGGACCACTATGGGGCATAATACTGTGTGCAGGTGCCAATATGGGGCATAATACTGTGTGCAGGGGCCACTGTGGGGCATAATACTGTGTGCAGGGGTCACTGTGGGGCATAATAGTGTGTGCAGGGGCCACTATGGGGCATAATAGTGTGTGCAGGGGCCACTATGGCACATAATAGTGTGTGCAGGGGCCACTATGGGGCATAATAGTGTGTGCAGGGGCCACTATGGCACATAATAGTGTGTGCAGGGGCCTCTATGGGGCATAATAGAGTGTTCAGGAATGCAGTTTGTGCGGGGGGGGGGGGGTTGCCAGTGGGGGCCATGTCAAATGTTCGCCTTGGGGCCCAGCCATTCCTAGTTACGCCACTGAGTCTAGTATAGGTCTAGTCTATTTATGGCTGTGTTGTTATGGAAACCTGGTAAATTAAACGTAAACTTACATTGGCTGATACATGCGATATGACTGAATATTTAAGGACCTGCGAACTGCTATTGACTCATACAGGTCATAAATAGTTTGGTTGCTATGGAAACATGTGTGCCTGGGGAGAGTAAGCGCCTGCCAGCTTCTATTGGCTGATAAGGGACATGTGACCATGTGTATAGCAGTTGGAATATGAGTGAAAGACTTGAAGGCTTGTATTAGCTAATGCAGGTCATTTTTTGGGAATACTGTATCTCAGGAACGGTACGTTCTAGAGAGCTGAAACCCAGTCTAAAATCTTCCCGGACACCTGATGTACCTGTCTGCCAAATTTGATTTGAGGATCGGCCCAGTCGTTTGGTCGCGCATAAAGAACAGACAGACAGAAAGACAGAAACTCATTTTTATATATAAAAATAAATGTATAAGAGATGATATATATATATATACTGTATATATATACACATGTGGACAAAATTGTTGGTACCCCTCGTTTAATGAAAGAAAAACCCACAATAGTTACAGAAATAACTTGAATCTGACAAAAGTAATAATATATAAAAATTCTATGAAAATGAACAAATGAAAGTCAGACATTGCTTTTCAACCATACTTCAACAGAATTTTTAAAAAAAGAAAACTCATGAAACAGGCCTGGACAGAAATGATGGTTCCCTTAACTTAATATTTTGTTGCACAACCTTTTGAGGCAATCCCTGCAATCAAACGATTCCTGTAACTGTCAATGAGACTTCTGCACCTCTCAGCAGGTATTTTGGCCACTCTTCATGAGCAAACTGCTCCAGTTGTCTCGGGTGTGAAGGGTGCATTTTCCAGACGCCATGTTTCAGCTCCTTCCAAATATGCTCATTAGGATTTAGGTCAGGGCTCATAGAAGGCCACTTCAGATTAGTCCAATGTTTTCCTCTTAGCCATTCTTGGGTGTTTTTAGCTGTGTGTTGTTAGTCATTATCCTGTTGCAAGACCCATGACCTGCAACTGAGACCAAGCTTTCTGACACTGGGCAGCACATTTCTCTCTAGAATCCCTTGATAGTCTTGAGATTTCATTGTACCCTGCACAGATTCAAGACACCCTGTGCCAGATGCAGCAAAGCAGCCCCAGAACATAACAGAGCCTCCTCCATGTTTCACAGTAGGGACAGTGTTCTTTTCAAGATATGCTTCATTTTTCCATCTGTGACCATAGAGCTGATGTGCCTTGCCAAAAATTTCGATTTTTGTCTCATCTGTCCATAGGACATTCTCCCAGAAGCTTTGTAGCTTGTCAACATGTAGTTTGGCAAATTCCAGTCTGGATTTTTTTAAGTTATTTCTGTGACCATTGTGGGCTTTTCTTTCATTAAACGAGGGGTACCAACAATTTTGTCCACGTGTGTATATATATATATATATATATATATATATATATATTCTGGACCAATAGCACAATTGTTCATTGTAATTATCAGTGGGGTCTAATATTATTATATGGAGTCTGGATATAGTTTACAGTGCCCTTTTATAAAGACCACACCCCTTATAAAGGCCACTCCCACTTTGGCTGTGACTTTCCATTCACGACTCCCCCTGTGAAGGGCTCTCCTAGGTTGATGTCTCTATTTACATCCCCTACCCAGCCCAGTCATCCAGTATTAAGCCATATTGCATCTGACAGATTCTGTTTTCCACCACTTCCTTCTGTGTCTTACATACAGAGTACTCTAGCTGTACACAGTACCATAATAAATAAATGTGATCAGTTGGAGTCCATCTGTTGTTCACTTCACCAATTCTTGGAAACAGTGAACATGGAAAGTAGCCTTCAGACTGAAACAAGGACTCCATGTGAGGTCATTGCACTCATTTATATAGCGCCAGCTTATTTCTCAGCATTGTACAGAGATTAACATCACCTACATCGCTTCCAGTCCCCAGTGGGGCGACCTTTGATATATGATAAGTGATGATCCGGTCCCCACAGATATAGCCCTGATCTCAACATCATCCAGTCTGTCTGGGGTGACCTGAAGAGACAGATGGATTGGAGCAAGCCTACATCCACAGAAGATCTGTGCTTAGTTCTCCAAGATGGTGGGAACAACCTCCCTGCCGAGTTCTTCCAAAACTGTCTGCAAGTACCAAGAAGAACTGATGGAAGGCAAAGGGCAAAGGTCACACCAAATATCGATGGGATTTACATTTCTCTTTTCTTCATTCACTTCATTCAAATATAAACTATTAACCCTTCAGTGCTTCAGTGGAAACAGATGGAGAGGAGTCATTCTCTAGATTTCCATTTTCTTTATTATTCTCTATGGCAGAAGCTGCTGGCAATGAGAAGGTTATGATCTCCAGACAATTTTTTGACTTGTCGGATTCTCAGTAGAAATCAGGTAACTGTGTTTCGGAGCACCGCGATATTGCTTGCCCTATTAGTGGCTGCCTGCCAAGCGCTCTTCCAGGACCGTGTTGTGCCTCTGCTGTGCGTGCTAACAAACCGCTCTTTACAGAAGTCATAACCAGGTGTCAGTGCTGCTGGCCCGAGTCCTGCTTACCCAGCTGTTTCCTTACACAAAAAGTTATGGTAAAATGGAAATGAGAAATCAATGTACCCAGAACAAACAAAGACTCGCGTCACTATAGGACATCTTCCATGTTGAGTTATCATTATTTCTGGCCGTAGTTTTGGCCGTCAGGACACAGCATAGTCATAACTTTTGCTACATAATATCTTTTTGCATTACCACTGTATTTTTATTATATTATTTTGCACCATTTTAGTGATGGTGCACACGATTGGTGTCACACAGAATCACTTGGATATGACTCCGAGCTGTAAAGCCGTACCTTAAGGGGTTAATACGCTGTTTCGGGCGTTTCTTCTGCTCCTTGTTGACAGTGAGAGCGATTGACTAATGCAAAATTTGACAGAATTCCATTGCAAATGGTGCCAAGATGGAGCCCATGGTGGGCTTATCCCTATGTATCACATTTTGACAATTTGCACATCTATTTCGAAAGTTCTGTAAAGTTTTGTAAAGATTAGCTTTTGGGTAAGAGGGATTGGAAAATGAGGAAGGCGACAAAAATTCATTACTTTTTTTGGCATGAATCATTGGTTTACATGTATGCCAGCCGCCGGGGAATGTAGGAGGTGGCACTAGGAAATGTGTCTTCCATATGGAATCTACTGTGTTGTGCCAACTATGTTATACTATATGCACCATTTTAAGACATTCATGCATCTTAAGGGACTATGACTGAATCTCTTCCAGGTGTGTATCTATCAGATTATTATAGTTTTTAGGTTACTTAGTATCAGTGGCGTAACTAGGAATGGCTGGGCCCCAAGGCGAACATTTGACATGGGGCCCCCCTCCCCTGAACCGGTTATGGGTCCCCAAACAGTAAAATATGCTCAGCAGAGGCCCCAGATAGTATTATATGCTCAACAGTGGCCCCCACACAGCATTATATGCTCCACAGTGGCCCCCATACAGCATTATATGCTCTACATTTCTCCCCACACACACAATATAATATGCTACCCACAGTGGCCCCACACAGTATAATATGCTCCACACAGTGGTCCCCACCCAGTATTATATGCCCCCCATTGTAGGCCCCACCCAGTATTATATCCTCCCTACAGTGGACCCCATACAGTATTATATGCTCCCCACAGTGGTCCCCACCCAGTATTCTATGCCCCCCACAGTGGCCCTCACCCAGTATTATATGCTCTACAGTGGCCCCACCTAGTATTATATGCTCTACAGTGGCCCCCACCCAGTGTTATATGCTCTACAGTGGCCCCCACCCAGTGTTATATGCTCTACAGTGGCTCCCACCCAGTATTATATGCTCTACAGTGGCTCCCACCCAGTATGATTTGCTCTACAGGGGCCCCCACACAGTATTATATGCTCTACAGTGGCCCCCACCCAGTATGATATGCTCTACAGTGGCCCCACACAGTATGATATGCTCTACAGTGGCCCCCACACTGACGTCATTACGCGACCGCGCCCCATGTGACCGCTGGGGCCTAATCACAGGCCTCAGTCATGACGGAGGAGCGCCGGAGAGAACGCTGCGCCCAGGAGAGGTGAGAATATCTATTTATTATTTTCAGTCACCTCCCCTGGACTGCCATCTATTGGAAAGGGGCCTACAATATGCCAGGGCCCCTTTCCAATAACAGTATGTATAGCGGTCGGGGAACCAGGCTTTCCCCGACTGCTATCATAATGGTCCGGGGCCCGGCCATCTCCAGCTGGCCGCGGGCTCCGTAACCTGCCGGGTCCGTTACGCAGGGGGTGCGACCGCGATCATTACTGGTTTGTGGGGTTCGCGGTAGCATCTGCCACAGGGCTCCGGGGCCCCTAATGTCCCGGGCCCTGTGGCAGCCGCTACCGCTGCTACCCTGATAGTTACGCCCCTGCTTAGTATATTTTTCCATGGAAAAAATTAAATGGAGGAGTTTACTGATATGTAGGCTGCCATGTGGATTGTTTTACTTGAAAGGTGGGTATTAAAGGGGTTGTCCAGGATTTGAAGGAACCTCAGGCATGGCCGAGGTGGGTGGAAAAGTAGAATAAAGACATACTCACCTATCCTTGGTGCCCCATTTTCCACTCTTGCTTACGTTCCACTAACATTCCGGGGCTCACAGTCCATTAAGCAGAAAAGTTCAGATGACAGCTGAGACTCACATACATCACCAGTTCTAACCAGCGACCACTGGTATCAGCAGTCACGTGGCCCTCATGGCTACCAGTGTTACGCATGGAAACATGAGCAGGACCGAACAATGAAGTGCCATGCATAGGTTGTTCCAAATCCTAGATAATTCCTTTAAGGCTGAGTCCACATGTTGCGGAAAAACAGCTTTTTTTCAGATTTTGCTGCAAAGCCAAAGCCAAGAATGGCTACACAAGGAATGGGAAATATCTAGGAAGTTTTTATGCTTATACCCCTCTACTAATTCACCTCACCAAGTGACTAATTTAATAAACAACTTACGAAATTTGATCATTTTTGGTCCTTTTAGCTGCTGGGACCATGTTGTGAAAGAACCTCCCAGGACCGCAGAATTGACCTCAAAATCCTGGACTGTCTCGTGGTGCCCCTTATTGACATCAGTCCAAGAGCTGAGCCTTCCCCCACCCCCCGAGCCTTCACTTTTTTCCAGCCTTAATACTTATGCCACTGCCGGTGTGATAGATGATTGTCATTGTCATCAGTCTGTCACCTTGTTATTGGAGTCCTCTGCGCCATGTAGGGTGATGTTTCCATCTATTTCAGGGTAGGATTTGTCCATCTTCTACAGACGTCCGAATGACCTTCAAATCCAACAGAGTGAAAACCTGAGAACAGGACACTCAAGCCTGTATCTTACCATATAGGTTCATTAGTTTTTGTTACCTATGATTGTGTTTTTGTCTTTCTTTTTGATTGGTTCCTACAAAACTTTCTTTGCTTGTCTTGATATCAATTTTATTGGTGTTATTAAATTTTGGGAGGAATGGTGATTTCCTCCTCGGAGATGTGTGAGGACACCCGCTGAGAGCTGCTGTGGGAATTATTCGCTCTGGAAGTCTTCATTTGATGTAGGGGCACTGTGTCTCATCAGGAGCTGAAGGATAAGCACAGTATCACTTAACTTGTGTGTATAGGGCCGTGTTGTGTGAATAGTGTTCTAAAAAATTGCTCTTTTCCATACCCCTTGCTCTATGCATATTGTACAATGTTTCTACTTATTTGTATTCTGTCCTCAGTATGAGCACACATCCTGTAGATCTGTCCGTAAATTGGTGGGCACCCTCTGTAGGACTTCTGTTGGTACCCCTATAGGATGTATTACTATACAGAAGGGTCTGCCCTTAACTTTGCTTCATTTTGGTTATGGATTCAAATTGGCCATGAAATCAATTTATTGCAATATTGCCATATATTAGCAGAAAAACAGAAATCCTAGCTCATATGGAACCGTCATATGGTAGACACAAGTAGATCCTGATGTACCCCATTGACTATAATGGTGTCCAGCCTGGGATAACTCGCGTCTATATTTAGTAGTCTGTTCTTGGATCTGAATTTATTTAGGGGGGGGTCTATCAAAGTATCTACAATAATTAAAGGGGTTTTCTAGACCCAAATGCAAGCTTCATACTCCATGGGATAGGTCATCCCTATCTGATGTGTGGGGGACCAACACTCGAACCCTGCACAGATCAGCTGCCCTGGCGGAAACTGTTACAGTGGATGGGGAGTGAAAGCAGTCTGTTCCTATACAAGTACCATGACGAAATAGTAGACAGGACTGCAAGTCCCCTCCTATTTAGAGATGAGTGAACTGGTTTAGATTGAACCAGAGTCTACCCAAATTTTCCAAAAGTTTAGTGTTTGTCCAAACACAAAACTTTTGGGGTTTATCGCCCGCGAACTAGAAGGGAAATTATTATAGTCTGGGGTCTTCAGGTGCAGGCCCAGGGGAGGTGTAAAAAAAAAAGGTCTCAGCATTGACACCAGGACTGAAACGAACCAGTGAGTCGACTCATCTATACCCGGAACAGCTGATCTGTGCAGGTTCCGGGTGTTGGACTCCCACAGAAAAGATACTGATGACTTATCCTAAGGATAGATCACTAGTATGAAACTTGCATTTAGTGCCAGAAAACCCCTTTAAGGGCCCTGGCTTGGGGTCTGCATTTATTTAGTGATATGGTCTGGAGTCTGAATTTATTTAGGGGTCTGACTTAATTTTTGGGTCAGGTGAGGGATTCGAATTTTGGATTCAGCTGTGTGGTCTGCATTTAATGAATTTGGTTTTGATGCCCTATCCTTACAATAAGCCTTCAATACAAGATCCAGGGGCGGAATAAATGTACCATGGGCCCCTGGCTACTCAGGAAGAGAGTACTCCTTTTCACACCAAAGATCCCCGTGATGGAATAATGTCCCATAGTGGATCTTCACACAATATAATATCCCATAGTGGCCACTCCACACAGTATAATGTCCCATAGTGGCCACTCCACACAGTATAATGTCCCATAGTGGCCCCTCCACACAGTTTTATGTCCCATAGTGGCCCCTCCACACAGTTTTATGTCCCATAGTGGCCACCCCACACAGTATAATGTCCCATAGTGGCCCCTCCACACAATATAATGTCCTATAGTGGATCCCATGCAATATAATGTCCCAGATAGAGGTGGGCAAACCTCTCAAGATTCCTTTCGGGTGGCTCAGGTTCCTGTTTCATTTCGGTTAGAAGTTCAGATATACTCTGGGGTCTCTTCACTACCTCCACTAGGCTCCCATGCCCAACAACATTAACATTATGCCAATACACTTGATTACAAGGTTGTATTACAATGGGGGCAAATGGGCAATTACTTGCTGCTGGGCCCCGGTTACCACATATTCCACCCTTATTCTGATCCTCCCCTGATAAGATTCATGGAGGGGATTTCTTCTTCCACCACCCCCTCCTATTGTATTAGCGGACACTCGAGGGAATGCCATGTCCCTATATTACTGTATTTACCAGGCACGGCTCTGTACATTCTGTAGTGACCGTGCCCTTCAACGAGACAACCCTTTAATCTTATTACGCCTAGCAGATTTTGGAATCCCAAACCTGAGCACTAGCTGAGCAGTTGTGGTGAGCGCTTTCCTCTACCGATGATGCTAACGCTTTCCATTGCCCGTGTAATGATAGTAGTAATAAGCCCCGGGTGTACACCTGTAAATTGCAATAATTGTTATAGCGCGGGCTTTGTGTCAGCGCCGGCTGCATTGTGTTCTGTTATAATATAGCAGTTTGACATTAACAAGCGTTCCCAATTCTCTCCAAGCCACAGACAATTTAGGGAAGCGATAGAGAAAAGCCGGCACCACTAGTGTAATGCAGCGAGAGGTGAAAATGGAAAATATTTCAATGTTCTGTAATACTGAAACATTTATGTGGCAGAAGGGCAGAATAAGTAACACGTCTGCAAAATTTATAAAGAACTTGGTTGCTTTCAGGTTACTAAGTGCTTTGCCTTGGAGTATTTTAATAATTTTTGCTAGGTAGAGGTAGCAGGGATGAAGTTTCTAGGTGTAGTAGGGCTGAGTTTATCATCGACCAGTGGCGTAAATACTGGGGAAGCAGCAGGAGCGGCTGCCACAGGGCCCGGGACATTAAGGGCCCGGCAGGCCCCTGATGTTTTTTTTTTTTTTTTAATAGGCCAGCAGGTTACGGGCCATATTTACTTACCGATCCCCGCTCCTGCTCACGGCCGCCTGCGCTTCCCATTCTGCGGAGGCGGCTGTGAGCAGGAGCAGGGATCGGTAAGTAAGGTCACGGGCCCGCAAACCCCACAAACTCTGCTACCATTATACTCTGGGGTCTTTTCAGACCCCAGAGTATAATGATCGGAGGCCCAGGGTAGGTGAGTGAACATAAAAACACTGTTACTTACCTCTCCTGCGCTCCGGCAGTCTTCACCTCCTTGGTGATGTCTCAGACGTCACGTGGGCCAGGCCGCAAGGTCATTATGCATCATTACGCCGGCGTGGCTCAAGTGACGTCTGGTCCAACATTGAAGAAGGCCGAAAGTAGCGGAGAGTGCGCCGGAGCCAGGGAGAGGTAAGTAACATTGTTTTTTATGTTTGTATCCTCCCCTGGGTGTCCGATCTGAAAAGACCCCAGAGTATAATAATTGTTCATGGGTGGTCCACAATGGGACATAATAGTGTGTGCAGGGGCCACTATAGGGCATAATACTGTGTTCCGGGGCCACAATATTGTGTGCAGGGGCCACTATGGCGCATAATAGTATGTGCAGGGGCCAGTATGGGGCATAATAGTGTGTGCAGGGGCCACTATGGGGCATAATAGTGTGTGCAGGAATGCGGTTTGTGAGGGGGGGCGGTTGCTGGGGGGGTCATGTCAAATGTTTGCCTGGGGCCCAGCCATTTCTAGTTATGCCACTGTCATCGACCAATACTTGTTGGGATTATACAATAGGTTACTTGTTGTTTTTTCCATGCCTACGAATAAATCTGCAGAATTTGACCCCATCCAACCATCAAGTGAATGGAGCCATGATACCGGACCCATAAAGGTTTGGGGGTCCCATGGTAGCCCCATAAGTCATATGGAGGCATCTAGAGGAGTTATTTTGTCCTAAGCTGTGTACATGTTTATTGGATTCTTCTAGGGTGAATGAGCCTTTAATATGGCACCGTACAGACCACCATATGGCAGCACTTTCAGAAGGTAGACTTGGGCTGAGGAACATGAATGATGATAAAAACTCTCAGAATAACAATGCCGTAATAACTTTTACATTTTAGTAACATTTTACTTTAGTGCTGCATAATTCATGTACAATGTGATTTATTCCATCCCGCAAAAATGAATCTGCTAATGCATTGTGGAAATCCGCCAGAATTTTACATTAGCATCTTACGTATGACATTACAATTCCAATTGAAAGAACTTACCTGTTATTCTGTCATGGTGAAGACTTTAGAGTGCAGAACAGACTCTATGGTAAACAACTACATGGATGTGCAAAAGCTTTAGAACAACTTTTAGAACTTTGGCATTGAAAACGACTTAATTCCTTCAAGTTTCGTAGGAACCTATCTATAAAACATAGTGTATGACACTGTCAGGGCTCCTAGGAACCTATCTATAAAACATAGTGTAGAACACTGTCAGGGCTCCTAGGAACCTGTCTATAAAACATAGTGTATAACACTGTCAGGGCTCCTAGGAACCTATCTATAAAACATAGTGTAGAACACTGTCAGGGCTCCTAGGAACCTGTCTATAAAACATAGTGTAGAACACTGTCAGGGCTCCTAGGAACCTATCTATAAAACATACTGTAGTATAGAACACTGTCAGGGCTCCTAGGAACCTATCTGTAAAACAGTGAATGACACTGTCAGGGCTCCTAGGAACCTATCTATAAAACAGAGTGTATAACACTGTCAGGGCTCCTAGGAACCTATCTATAAAACATAGTGTATGACACTGTCAGGGCTCCTAGGAACCTATCTATAAAACAGAGTGTATAACACTGTCAGGGCTCCTAGGAACCTATCTATAAAACATAGTGTATGACACTGTTAGGGCTCCTAGGAACCTATCTATAAAACATAGTGTAGAACACTGTCAGGGCTCCTAGGAACCTATCTGTAAAACATAGTGTATAACACTGTCAGGGCTCCTAGGAACCTATCTATAAAACATAGTGTATAACACTGTCAGGGCTCCTAGGAACCTACCTATCCAATTTCTAGCAGTACAGAGACAGATAGTTAGTTCCAGAAACCGGACACCCCTGCACACCGTGATAAACAACGCTGAGCATCCAGCTGCTCCCGAACCAATCCGAAACTAGCCTCCAGAGGTTTTCACCAGAGCTCCTGATGGTGGTGATGAACTTAGCTGCTTCCTTTGGCCAGAGTAGCAATAGCCCAGAGGGTGTAGGACACACAGCGCACCACAAGTCACAGCAAGCCCAGAAATACGAAACAACTCACCTGAGCACGTGCAGTGGTTGATGTAGGATCAGAAGCAGAAGAAGATGCAGTAGCAAGCAGGTTCCAGGTGGAGGCAGAGGATCAATAATTAGCGTAGTTGTACAGACCACTCAGCAACAGGCGGGAGCGCAGTACAGAGGGATGAGGCGGAAGAGTAGTCAGCAGGCTGGGTCGGTATCAGGAGGTCAACGTAGTACAGAATTGGAGATCAACAAGATACTGTCTAGAAGGCAAGCGGTGGTCACAACAGGAGGGAGTGGAGGTACAGAATCGGCAGGCACAAAATGAAGTCAGGGAGCGGGAGCAAGAACTCAGACATCAACAGTAACAAGAGACGTAGATCCAGAAGCTAACAGCCAGAGAAACTGAATAGCCAGCGGAGCAGGAGCGGCGGAAGTACGCAGATATAGGTTCAGGAGTGAGAAGACAGGGGTCACAGCAGAGGCCTGTGATTGGACCACCAGAGGTCACATGGGCACAGCGGGTGTCATGATGTCATGACACTCATGGTGCCCAGGTCACTGGGACCAATGACGTCACAGAAGAGCACCGGATGCCACAAGAAGACCCAAGAGAGGTAACAGAAGATGAGTATGAGTTTTTTTTTATTTTTGTCACTTCCCCTGGGTCTCCACCTAGATCTTAGAGTATAATACTGCAGCCATTTTTGTTCACCCGAGACAAAGCTCTATTTGTAAAAAAAAAATTAACAATTTGTAATAATAAAGGTAAACTTTACTTTCTGTTTATACAGCATTCTAAGTACATAGGTTATGTTTATGCAACATACAATTACAGTTAATACTGTATATTCAAGCATGATTGTAATGTTGTATAACCATGATTAGTAGAAGAGACATTGCATGAATGAGGTGACAATGTGTATATTACCAACTGGTCCACTTCTTTTATATAAATAAAGCTTTGAGGTTTGCTTCATCAGAGTCAGCCTGCCTGATACTGACGCTATTTCTGTGTCAATGTCATACTCTCCAGCGCGCTGAAAAATATTAGAAGACCTAAGTAAATCTTTTTTCATACTTTTCATATTTTCCTTCCCAGCATTCCAAAATTCATAACTTTTTTATTTTCTGTCCACATAGCTATCTGAGGGCTTATTCTTTGCGGACCAGTTGTACTTTCATTTGCCACCATTTTGGGGTACATATAATGTTTTGATTAGCTTTCTTAAAATTTTTTGGACGTCCACGTGATATAACACACAATTCTAACATACTTTTTTGCATGTTCTACAGCGTTCACTCTGCATTAATAATGACCTGGCAGCTTTGTCTGGCGGGTCATAACGAATACGGCGATACCAGATTTATATTGGTTTTGTCATGTTTTGTCACTTTTACAAATAAAATGCCACCTTTTGAAAATGAGCGATTTTCCTGGGGTCACCGTATTATGACACCTATAACTTTTTTAATTTACTGTTGATGGAGATCTGTCAGGGCTCATTATTTAGGGGATTTGTTGTACTTTTTATTTTGTTTGGTATGTAGGACTTTCTGATCACTTTTTATTGTTATTTTTTTGGGAAAGCAAAGTGACCAAAATACGTTAATTTACTTATTGTGTTTTTTTTTTTTTTTTTTGCTGTTCACCGTATGGAATAAATAACACTATTTTTGGATAGTGGGTACGCACATGGGGATACCTGACATGTTTGCTTATTTATTTTTGTTTACATTATATATTTTTTTAAATATAAAGGTGTTTTTTTTTTATTTTTTATTATTTGTTCATTTATTACTGAGTGTTGTAAACTGTGTGTTTTGTTTTTTTTTTTCACTTTTTACATGGTCCACAAGGAGACTTGAAGCTGGGATCTCAGATCCCCTGTGCAATGTACTGCAACACAGTATGTCCTATTGGAACTATGCAATGGCAGTCAGGAGGCCGTGACCCGGCCTCCTGGCTACATGGCAACCCCTCGGAATTTGTGATCTTATTGCGGGGGGTCCAAGGGGTGACAGAGAGGGGCGATTTTGCCCCCTGACCTCCTAGGATGCCGTGATTGCTATTGGGAGGGGGGTTTAATCTGGGAGCTAGTCCCGGCCCTCGGCTGTGTGCCCAGAAGTAATGCCATAGCCACAGTTCCTGTGCCCGTGGCATAACAGCACCGTACTATTACGCCGCTGAGCATTAACTATTCGCTCATGTGACGTAATAGTACGGCGCAGAGTGGGAAGGTGTTAAAATTCATGATGCATTGGGGGAGGCCTTTTCCATTGTGGCGCTGGTCCCAAAGCATCTCTACGACACCCCTATACTGTACAAATGGACAAGGAATGTCCTAATGGAACGATCTCTTTAAATAATTTGTATTCATTTTATAATTATTAGTTTTTTAATAATTTTATGCATTATTAGTTTTCTTTTAATTCTATTATTTTATAGCAACCTCAATAATCCCAAAAATTCTACCTAAATATTTCCAATTATTTTTGTAATGTCTCTCTTTCTACTACGCGGGTATTTTTACTCACCTAATTAACGTCTTGGAATGAGTCTTTTCTTTTTAGCTTTCCGGATTGGGTACCGCCTTGTTGCCTGGATTAGAATACCTGATAAGTATTGGGAAATGTATTCTGAAAGGTTTATCTGCCTGAAAGGAGCAGAAGCTGCGCTTACCATGGCCGCCTTTCAACCGTGATTACTATTCTTTCATAGACTCCAGTATCTTACTTCAGGCTGATTATATAGACTTCTTAATGGCAGAGGAGAGAATTAGTAGCTATTGTGATTGTTTTATACATGAATGGATTGGAAATTGCTGTATTGCATTTCAAAGAGAAAAGTGAGCAGACTTTGTACGAGACAAAAAGAAAAAAAAAGCAGCAAAAAAAAAAAAAAAAAAGTTAAAAATTGTGATCACCATATTTTAGTAGTTATCTTGTTTCTAGTGCTGTACGAAGCTATCGCTGGCAACAGATTCACTTATCTCAGTCTTTTCAAGGACTAAGACATTCACAGATACAAAGTGTATAATTCCAGGGAGGCAACACAACTCTTTCAATGACACGTCGGGCTGGTTTATTGCTGTATTTGCAACAGAATTAATTTTTTTAAATTGTAAAATTATCGAATGCCTGGTGTTAAAAATAAAATAGTATCAAAAATAATTCAAATACTGTTGTTCAGCATTGCCTTTCGAATAAACAAAAAAATAAAAAACATAAAAACTTCTCCAGTATCCATGTTCCAGGGCTTACAACTAGCACTTGTTCTGCAGGGGAAGGGGCCTTATACAAAGCCGTGAGTGACAACACTGGATAAACCAGAACACAAACCTATTCTGATTAATCTGAAGAAATAATTACATAGGAAAGCCTAGGACTTTACAAGTTGTAGTCGTAGTCAGACTTTGCTTCATCTACTGCAGTGATGGATAACCTTTTGAGATCGGTGTGCCAAAATTTGTGAAAAAAAAACTTAACTCGGGTGTCTTGTCACTTCTTTTTATGGCCCTCACACAGTGTTTGACCCCTTTTTATGACCCCCACATAGTATATGACCCCCTTTTTTACCCCCCCACAGTATATGATCCCCCCTATTTATGGCCCCCCACACAGTTTACGACCCCCTTTTATACCCCCTCCACACAGTATATTTTTTTAAAGCCCACAGTATATGACCCCGTTTTTTTCCCCCACCACCACACTAAGAGTAGCGGCCGATAATTTTTACTCACCTGTCCACGCTCCAGTCATGGCCGCCCTTCGCTGCTGCCTAAAGGGTGCTCTGTAGACAACGCTGAAGAATGTACAGTGCCCTGTGTTCTCCAGTGTTGTGACATAAGTGTAGCTCCACCTAGAGGAGACAGCGAAGGGCAGCCAGGACAGGAGCATGGACAGGTAAGCAAAAATGATCGGCCTTTGCTTATTATTACTGAGGGATCCCTGGTATGGTGAACCCGCTGCTTCTGAAGCTGAAACGTCTCCTCTGCTTGTCAAAGGAAATGCTGAGTAAGCAATAAGACAGTGAGACAGGATTACTGCAGTCGTACTTGCTCAGCATCTCAAAAATAACCGGCTCACCACACCAGGGATCCCTCGTATTCCTAAATGAGCAGAGAAAAAGAGAGTCAAGAATAAGCCTGGTGTCCACCTTGGCACATCTACTGAGGTGGACACACTAACAACAATTCATAGAAACAGTAGGTGGTGCTATTCTAAAACTATTCCTTAATATCTGGGGGTGTGCTCATTTTTTGAAAAAAAAAAAAAGTATATATACAATATGCTTAGAATTATGGGGCTGGATTTATCTGCAGCAGTCACTCCATTCATATCACATACATTATTACTATAATAGAAGATAACACCACATAACATCCATCATTATCTCCACAGTAGATGATGTCACAGCTTATCTCCTCCTCCTCCCTGCACACATCATGTCTAGAGAACTCTCCCATAGACCTCAGTAAATCATTTCCAGACTATTGCTGCCTATGGCCATGCTGTAAAGCAGATCACTAAATGCTGGTAACAGAGCAGAGGAGAATAGAATGCGAATAGAGAGACCCGAGCTTGCTTAACCAGCTCCCCCTCATTGCAGGAGACCTTTGTTCTCAAGATCTTATAGCTGTGGGTTCCCAAAGGAGGAGGGACCCAAACCTATTGGGCATTTATGCACATCCTGTGGATATAGCCAAAAATGCCCAGGTGGAAATAACCTTTTCCTGGTTGCACAGAGCGCTCATTGTACATAAGCATGCCAAATAATTACCTGTGGGCGGGGGCTACACAATAGGAATGAGCCCTCCCCTGCGGACCACAGGAAGACTTTACATGGTCTTTGGATTTATCATCACTGCTTTGAACCCTTATAGTTTGTCCAACTGTGGACCATGCTGGTCATGTGACCCTCTGATGACATCACTGGGTTCATAGTATAATGTTTGGATGGAATTCTCAGCATTGTTTGGCACTCTCAGTAATTTATTCATTTTGTGCAAAATTTGTAATAATCGTTGATGATCAGTTTTGAAGAGCATCGCAGCTGGAGCCTCTTGTTTATGGTAAAGAGACACTTGAACAAATTTTATTCTAATTTTTGAAGTTGTTACTTTGACAATTTTTCATTATTGAAATTGCATTAAAGGTTTCCAACTCATCATGGTAGAGAATAGCTGAAAGGAAAGGGGCTATGACAACCAGGATCGGGAGAAGTTATTGATACACACTGTAGCATTCGGATCTGTTTCACATGGATCATGAATATGGTATTCTGAGGACATACTAGTGCATTTCAATAAATTAGAATATCATCAAAAAGTTTTTTTTTTTTTAGTAATTCAATTGAAAAAGTGAAACACATATATTATATTGAGTCATTACA
Source organism: Leptodactylus fallax (assembly GCA_947044405.1). Lineage (NCBI taxonomy): Eukaryota > Metazoa > Chordata > Amphibia > Anura > Leptodactylidae > Leptodactylus > Leptodactylus fallax. The sequence goes on along the minus strand of CAMRHE010000133.1, from coordinate 3,033,564 downwards.
AACAGAGTGAACTTTTTCAAGTGTTTATTTCTGTTAATGTTGATGATTATGGCACAGCCAAGGAAAACCAAAAGTCATTATCTCAGAAAATTAGAATAATTAATCCAAAACAACTGCAAAGGCTTCCTAAGCGTTTAATAAGGTCCCTTAGTCTGGTTCAGTAGGCGACACAATCATGGGGAAGACTGCTGACTTGACAGATGTCCAGAAGGCAGTCATTGACACAATCCACAAGGTGGGTAATTCTGATGATATTCTAACTTATTGAGATGCACTAGTATATTACAGTATGAAAAATGAGAGGCACAATGAGGTTTCTTTTTACTTGGAGGTATTTTGGTTATTTTGGCGGTATTCTCTTCTAGAAGCATTGACCATAAAGTCTTCTTGAGTATCAGCTAAAGGGGAGGTATAGATAATGGAGTAGGGCCAAGACAGGGATATAACTTTAGGGGGTGCCAAGGGTGCAGTCGCATCTGGGTCCAGAAGCCTTAGAGTGCCCATAAGCATTGGCTTACTGATAGAGGCTGCAGCTGCCACGAGGCCTATAGCCAGGGCGGCCACTAGGGCTGATGGCTGACAGTCTGTGCATCATAAATGTATTACCCCTGCCCTCTGGTGCACTGGAACAAGACAGGGGAAGAAGATTTATGATATACAGCCTTTCACTGATAGAGAAAATTAACCTTTTAATGTCAAAAAGAATAGTTGTTCAGCAGCATATAGTCAAGCAAAGATGCTGTGGGTGAGGTTAGGGCACAGAAGAGGGCACAATTACTGTCTGGGGGTCACCGACAGGGGATGGGAATGATGGGATGTCTTCATCATGTCTGATGTGAGGAGAAGTTGTGCAGGGAGCCCAAGATGAGATTTTGCACCGGGGTCCATAAGCCTTTAGTTACGCCCCTGGACTAGGAAGAACCTGGAGGTATCGGAAAGATGCATATATTGATGCGCTGTGCAACTATGGTATGACTAGCAGCTGCTGAAAGGAGTAGTTAGAAAGAGATAAAAAAAGGGAGTTTTGGTGCCAATGGACATGTGTGCAGCGTCTATCTAGGCTACTGTTGGCCTGGGAATATTAGACCTGAAGCTTGTTCCACATGTTTGGGTTGAGGTATGCTGAAAACCAGTGCTGGAAGCCAGTCTTGTCTTGGGAGTGGTGCTGGAATGGAGGCTTGGAGGGGTTCTCCCACTAAGGAGATTGGGGGTAGGCTGGAGGCCAGGCGGTATGAGGCAAGGCTGGTGCGAGAGTCATCTTTGTGTTAAAGGGATTTTCTGGAACAGAGTATTTTGCTGCTTCACCATGTAAGGCTTGGTTGTCACAGGGGCAGATGATGAGCAAAATGGTTGAGCCAGAGGCTAGAAAGTCACTGCCAATAAAGTGGTATATCATGAGATTCTCTTCAGACCCCAGAGTATAGTAGGTGGAGGCCCAAGGGAGGTGAAAAAATAAAAACTTTTATACTCACCTTCCCTCATTTCTTTTGGGTCTCCACCAGGCATATTCCTGGTGACATCATTCACTTGGGGTCCTCACTGAGGCCTGTGATTGGGCCACAGCAATCACATGGGCATGCTGAGCATCATGATGTCACTGAGGCGATTGAGAGAGAGCGCCCAACAATGCAAAGAGCCCCCAAAAATGGTGGGTAAGGTGAGTATAAATGTTTTTTTATTTTTTACACCTCCCCTGGACGTCCACCTATTATACTCTGGGGTCTGAAGAGATAAAGTCTGCCTTGAGGAAATGGATGTGGTTCATGTGGAATGAGCAGGAACCAGAGATTACACAAGGGTTACACAATTGTTCAGTGGTACTCTATTCAGGAAAAGGTTGTCCAACTTATTTTTAAAAAATTGGGTAAATGCCCAGACTGAGCTAAAATAATAAAGCAACACTGTATTTAGGCCCGGTTCACATCTGCATTCGGGTTTCCGTTTGGGGAGTCCACTTGGGGACCCCCCGAACGGAAACCTATACGCATAAAAAAGCGGTTTACCTGGGAAACCCGCGGACCCCATAGACTATAATGGGGTCCGTGTGGTTTCTGCTCGGTTTCCGCACGAAGCAAGCAGCACTTTACAATCCACATGTTTCCGCATGTTTCGTGCGGAAACCACACAGACCCCATTATAGTCTACGGGGTCCACAGATTTCCCAGGTAAACTGCTTTTTTATGCATATAGGTTTCCGTTCGGGGGGTCCCCAAGCGGATTTCCCGAACGGAAACCTGAACACAGATGTGAACCAAGCCTTACCCATTAGGTCCCCCAGAAATTGTTAACGCTGCACTTGATCACTGATCTCAGTGGTTTATGATTGTGTGTCTCTTCTGAGTGTTGTAACTATTAGGTGTATTGTGCCAGTAAAGTGACCAGAACCATTAAGCTTAGTTATTATTGTTAGTGAAGAACTGTTATCCCCTTCGCGCCAGAGGCATTTTTTGATTTTTGATCTTCGTTTTTGACTCCCCGCCTTTCAAACCCCATAACTTTTTTATTTTTCCGTTCTCAGAGCCATATGAAGGTTTAATGTTTGTGGGACAAATTGATCTTCTTAATGGTACCATTTAATATTCTGTACAATATACTGGGAAGCTGGAAAAAAATTCAGAATGGGGTGGAATTGGAGAAAAAAGTGCATTTGTGCGACTTTCTTACAGGCTTTGTGTTTACGACGTTAACTGTGCAGCCAAAGTGATATGCCACCTGTATTGTGAGGATACCAAATGTATATAACTTTTTTACATTTTAACCCCTTAAAAAAAAATCCAAAACTTTGAAAAAAAAACATTTCTTGAAGTCGTCATGTTCTCACATCCATAAGTTTTTTATATTCCGATGTAAGGGGATACATAGGGCGTCTTTTTTTGTGGGGCCAGGTGTACTTTCTAGTTATACCATTTTGTGGAATGTCTGATGTTTTGATCCGCTTTTTATTAAAATTTTTATGGGAGGCAAATTGGCAAAAAAAGGCAGTTTAGCCCTTTTCATTTATTTTTTTTCCCACTACAGTGTTCATCGCATGGGAAAAATATTTTTGTATGTTTATAGTAATTTTCAGACGTGGAGATGTATAATTTATTTATGTTAGGTGTTCTGGGGAAGGTGAAAAAAAATAAAAAAAATAATACTCACCTGTCCCCAGTTCTCCAGTGTCTCCCTGGTTCTGCTGCTCCATGGGTCTTGTTTCAGTGGAAGTCCTCGCCGCATGTGACCCCTGAGGTCTCACCGGCCTAAAGAAAGGACATGGGATGTCACAGGTGAGGTATGCAAGTGACATCCCGGTCCCTTCCTTAGGCCGCCGATTGTCCTCAATGGTCAAGTGTGGCGAGTACTTCCGAACCATGGCGCTGTGGGACCGGACAGTGGTGGGAGACTCCAGAGCACCCAGGACAGGTGAGTATGTTTTTTTATTATTATTATTTTTCACTTTCCCTGGCCTCCTTGCAGAACACTGTATATCCTGAGCAACCCCTTTAATGTTAAACACATTTTAAGGATAAGGCCCCAGGTAGTGGGCCACAGTGAAAAAGTGCTCCAGGTAAAACCATGACGGAAATACATTGCGCTTTTTCCCACAGCGCTTTCCTCTACAGACTTTCTGCTTCCATTATTCTATTATATACACATGTGGACAAAATTGTTGGTACTCCTCGTTTAATAAAAGAAAAACCCACAATGGTCACAGAAATAACTTGAATCTGACAAAAGTAATAATATATAAAAATTCTATGAAAATGAACAAATGAAAGTCAGACATTGCTTTTCAACCAGGCTTCAACAGAATTTTTTAAAAAAGAAAACTCATGAAACAGGCCTGGACAGAAATGATGGTTCCCTTAACTTAATATTTTGTTGCACAACTTTTTGAGGCAATCTCTGCAATCAAACGATTCCTGTAACTGTCAATGAGACTTCTGCACCTCTCAGCAGGTATTTTGGCCACTCCTCATGAGCAAACTGCTCCAGTTGTCTCGGGTTTGAAGGGTGCCTTTTCCAGACGGCATGTTTCAGCTCCTTCCAAAGATGCTCAATAGGATTTAGGTCAGGGCTCATAGAAGGCCACTTCAGAATAGTCCAATGTTTTCCTCTTAGCCATTCTTGGGTGTTTTTAGCTGTGTGTTTTGGGTCATTATCCTGTTGCAAGACCCATGACCTGCGACTGAGACCAAGCTTTCTGACACTGGGCAGCACATTTCTCTCTAGAATCCCTTGATAGTCTTGAGATTTCATTGTACCCTGCACAGATTCAAGATACCCTGTGCCATTTGCAGCAAAGCAGCCCCAGAACATAACAGAGCCTCCTCCATGTCTCACAGTAGGGACAGTGTTCTTTTCAAGATATGCTTCATTTTTCCGTCTGTGAACATAGAGCTGATGTGCCTTGCCAAAAATTTCGATTTTTGTCTCATCTGTCCATAGGACATTCTCCCAGAAGCTCTGGCAAATTACTTTTGTCAGATTCAAGTTATTTCTGTGACCATTGTGGGTTTTTCTTTCATTAAGCGAGGGGTACCAACAATTTTGTGCACGTGTGTACATAAGTAAAGCTGAACTGTGCAACTGAATTTGGTCTGCGACTGTCTTCATTTAACCAGTTCTGGATCACCCATAAAGTATTTACATCTGGGTGGTCCCTCTCTTGTTCTGTAAGGACATACCGGTATGCCCTCGCAGACTTAAGCAGCTGCAGCAGCGGGGAGCACTGTATCTGTATCTATCTGTATACACAGCTATGGGAGCCGCCACATCAGCTCTGTAGTTATGGGCAGGAGGCTGTTTTCCTCCTGTAACTGGGGCTAAATGTATCAGTCCTAGTTACAGGGTAAATCAGCCTCCCCCACCAAAAAAAAAAAGTAATCAGATGTCCCCAAAGGTCTATTATGACCTTATGGGGACACAATGTAAGAAAAATAAATTAATAAATAAAATGAATAGAAAAAGTAAAAAAAAAAAAAAGTTAAAATCATTTAAAAAATAAATAAATAATACCCCAACACCATGCCCTCATACCCCCGACAACACAATACAAAATAAAAATTACCGCAATGGAGAGGAAAAACTATTTTAATAAGCTTTTTAGTAGCGCTTAGTGATATTAATAAAAAAAAAAAAAAAATGTGAAACGTGAAATAGAGACAGGGTTTCCCTCCTCTTTTGTTTATACTTTCCCAGATCTAAAAAAAATAAATAAAGAAACATGGAAAAATAAAAATAACATAAAAATAAAGCCCTATGTGTCACCGAAAAAAGATGCAAAAATTGGTTGATAAAAAATGATAAAAATGTTATAGCCCTCAAAACCGCACATACAAAAAAAAAAAACACAAAAATGTGTCTGGTCCTGAACCAGAGAGATTGGCTGGTACTGAAGTGGTTAAAGAACTAGTCAAGAAACATCATGTTACATGTTGAGAGTGATTGAAAGCCATAGAATCCAGCAGGCTTATTCCCGAGGACCCCCCATGGGCAGATGAGGATGACATATCCTTGTGATACGCTGTCACTTTGTGCTGTCACTTTGTGCTGTCTCTTTGTGCTGTCTCTTTGTGCTGTCACTTTGTCCTGTCACTTTGTCCTGTCATGGTAATTACAAACCACTCAGCTTTTTCCGTATCCCCTACAATGGAGATAACTAGTGTGCACAGCTGCTTCATCACCTCTTTGGAGTGCCTCACAAGGGAGCAGGAGATCCCCCCAATAGGTGGAAGTCCTAGAATTGTAACCTTCACCTATCAGACCATATAGCGTGTATTATATACCATGACCCCTGAGAGCCGTACAATGTGATAATATGAACCTCAGAGCAGTAATGTATGCGCGGTTCTATGCACAGTGAGTACAGACACCGACTTCCCTTGCAGCGTCTGAGGCCCAGTAATTGCTGACAGCTGGCAGTAGTCATTGCCGTCTTTAACCACGGAGGATTCCTACCCCCACCGTGTGCCGTACACCGAGTTAACATGGCCTGAACCCGTCTCTGCAACCATCAGGGGGCTGCTGATTGATTACTGATAGACTTTACACAAAGACAAGTCCACAGACAGCAGCCGCTCCCCAATGTACACAGGAGCAATATACCATTACCCTGCCACGGCGTGGTGACAGCTCTATTATTAGGAGCTCAGAATAAGTCAGGAGAAGCCTGTGATGTAGGTGACAAGGCGTTATCATGTGCTCACAGTGACGGATACACGCCATAAACTGGATGATGTCGGCGCTATACAGGCACCTGAGCAATTTATTAATTGGAAATCCTGGCAATACATTGACATGAAGGCTGGCGAGAGGTTGACATGTCGCGCAGTATCTCCTCTGGTTGATGTTGCTTGAAGAGCATTTTTCAGAAAAGTTCTCTGGTTTTAGGTTAATAAAGTATTCTCACTCCATACTACACAACTATACCAAATTTATGGGATTGTTTCTGGATTTGGAACGTTTTGGGGTTGTCCCAGGTAAAAAAGATAAAAGCTACATTCACAACTATGTCGGAGGCTTCAGAGCAGAGTCTGTCTAATATATCAGGAAACGATCCTCGTTCCTGCTCACGGCCGCCTCTGCTTTCCCTTCTACCCTCCCAATGCACAGGGTCTCCTGGAGGGCAGAAGGGGAAGCAGAGGCGGCCATGAGCAGGAACGAGGATCGGAAATAAGGCCGTTGCAAACTGAAACTGCAGACCCCCGAGTATAATTATGAGAAGCCCAGTGGAAGTGAGCGAACATAAAAAACACTGTTACTTACCTCTCCTGGGCTCCAGCAGGACTCCCTGTTGTCTTCGAGCCTCTTTAGTGATGTCACAGACATCACGTGGGTCAGTCCAGTTCTACAACTTCCTAATATACTTTATAGGGTTAATTTATTAAGATTGGCATTTCTCGCACCAGTCTTAGTTCATGCCTGACAGGTGTAAGAAACACAAGATTCTTGTGTAAGTAGGTTCGTTCCTGACTGGTGTAGAGTTGTTGTATAACGCATGCCTAAATTTCTGCCCCTCTCCGCCCACAGTCTAAAAAAGTGGCAAGTGGGGCACAGGAGTTGAGATAGGCCATCATGTGCCAAGTTCGACACTTAGGCTGCTTTCTCGGCACAGCAGGCTTACTAAATCTGGGCTGAGAAGTGGAGACAATTGTATCCGGTCTAGACAATGCTCTGTGAGCAAAAACTCATCAATACTGTTAAATGCTGCATTTTTTGTGATTTTATCCTAAATTTATTTATTTTTCATAATTGTGCATTTATTTGCAGTAGAAATTTATTCTTTGTTTGATACGATTATGGTGATATCAAATTTACACATACGTCTTATTTTTCTTATTTTTTTATCATTGTATTAAAGCATATCTACACCGTCAGGGGATTTTGTAAGATGAGCTGCAGAAATAACACTATTTCTGGCCACAATATGACTTGCATTCTACATTTTTATCAGTTTTCCCCTCTGTAGGCCTCATTTCTAATTCTCAGTTCTCCCTGAAGCACTGGGTGGAGAATGGAGACTAGATGCTATGATGTCTCCCATAAACAGCACATGGAAAAAAATGGAGATTTTACTCCCTAAATCTGTTGCTGAGAAACAGAGGTATTATATAAAACATTATAGAGGCGTACTGAACAATACTGATGTGAATACAGAGATTTGTGGGAGAGAGAGAGAAAGTTTACTATTATCTGTAGTATCATATGTGTCTGTATCTCTGATTCTCTCTCACTCAACTCCTCTCTTCTCTCTCCCCTCTATACATATCACAAGGCATTATGGGAAAGGAGCTGGGAGCTCATAAGCCCTCTGTTGGATGTAACAAATCCTCAGTTTGCTTTTGACTCACCGAGTCTTGAGACAGCAAAAAGGATTTTAGCCAAGCCAGTATCACTTATCTGCATACAGCGCCGTTTCAGGATTTTTGTCCCTCATCAGTGCAGAGCAAAGTGAACTGGCTGGCTTTGTTTGAGGCAATGAGTGGGTTATGGACAGGGACATCTCTCCTTGAGGAGAGCACCAGTGAAGGTGTGTAGAGTTTTGAGTTGCCTTTCGCCCTCTACCAAGCATCTGCATATCACAAGGCATTATGGGAAAGGAGCTGGGGAGCTCATGCGCCCTCGGTTGGATGTAACAGATCCTCAGTTTGCTTTTGACTCACCGAGTCTTGAGACAGCAAAAGGGATTTTAGCCAAGCCAGTATCACTTATCTGCATACAGCGCCGTTTCAGGATTATACATAGACTTCTATAGGCACGTGTAATCCAATCTCTTTGTGAGTAGACAGTCCGTCTTGGGAGATCAAGATGGACTTAGCAAAAAATTGAAGAAGGAAATAAGCAAAGAAGCACAATAAGCGCAATAAGCAAAGAAGACATTTTATCTGATAAGGCATATTACAAAGCTTTTTAGATCCAACAGAGACTCTAAAATGCAATTGCTTGTACAATAGGCTACAAGATTTCTGTATTGCCGTGTATTATACTTTTCAGTGTAATACTGACAGGAATTCTATTAGGACCTTAGTATAGCAAGTATAGCATACACATTTATATCAGTACACATGTTTCCTTACCTCTTGGTTCAACATATGTAGAGCAAGATAATCAGCTTTAAAAAAAAACATTATTATGATACTCTGTCACAAATTGTCTATTATGTATGTGTGGCCGCCCAGTGGTTGTGTTGTGAATTGCAGCCTGTCAACTATTTTAATAGTATGTCCTGATATCATATTGAATTTATATCATTAGAAATTGGAGTCCTTAAAGTGTAATTCCCATGTTTTTTTTTTGCTATTGTGTGAGCATTTTTGCAATATAGTTTGTTAACCTATCTAACTTCCTTTTTAATACAAAACAGACTGTAACATTCTCCTTAGCAACCCTCTATCTGAGCTGTTACTAAGGAAATTCTGTACACATTTGCATTGTGAATATGCAGAGCTGAAACATTTACTAAAGGGAGAGGATGGTGACTTCAAATGGCTATAGCTCCGGTTTTATACCACCTAGAAAAATGGCTTTTACATCAGGCAAGTTTGAAGTACCAGCTATAACAGACAATGAGATATCTGTCCTCGGGTGTGATCTGCTCTTACAGTATTTCCTATAGCTAGTTAACCATGAAATCATGGGGGGAAAAAAAAAACAAAATGATTGGAGTTATGGAGGACTGATTTTTTACATTTTTTTTTTTCAAGTGATCCAAACAGCTAGATGAAAAAGAAGGATATAAATAAAAAGAAGCAATCCACATATAACAGCCTTCTGAGTGCTATGCTTAGCGCAGCATGACAGAAGCGTAAATCCTATTTCACGCTACTTCAGTCCATTCAGGGTTCACTATCAAAGACGATCTGCTTGGGGGCCACAATTCCACGTCTGCAGATGGTACAGGTATAACTTACTTTGAGATGTAAAAATATACTGCCGCCTGTCCGGGTCACTAAAAGTTCCACTGGGAATCCTCACCTGTACAGGACTTTATCCTATTATCATTACTTAGATGGCCATACATGTTAGATGCTTGGCCAAGCATCTCAGTAGGAAGAAGGGAGAAAGCTGCTACTTGACTTATCTGGCATCGCTCCTCCAAAAGGATTGGGAGTTGTAATCCAACTGGGTAACATATTACTTATACCTTTCTCAGTCAGTGTACGAAAGAAATAGGACAGGGGTTCACTTGGTGATACCACATGGACATCAATCTTCTTACTCGTGAGGAACCATCATATACTTCCAGACCTGGCAATGGCTGTGTAACTCATGTACTAGGACACATTATGGATGTACTGAACCACCTGACAGATATTAGTACAGGCTTAAAGGGAACCTTTCACCCCCTCCAAAAATCCAGCTCTTTGCATCCTTTAATAGATACTGCAGTACTGATTCCAGCACAGTTGGATTTTTTTCTCTAGCCCCAACCGTCCCTGAGCAATCAGTGCAGGTTACTTTAGTACCTGATATACCATTTGGGCTCTCTACTGTCAAGTGGGTGTTCCCATGTAGAAGCAGGCAAAGGGGCGTAATTGACACTGTCCAATTAGATTGCCTGCTCCTGCCTGACACCAACCACCTGACAATAAATAGAACATTAGGCACCCAAACTAACTGCACTGATTGTTCAGGAATGGTGAGGGCTAGAGAGAAAATCCAACTGTGCTGGAATCGGTGGAGTTGTGCCTATTAAATGATGTAAAAAGCTGGAAATCGAAGAAGTGGTGACTTTTTAAGGGCTTTTATGTGGGGTAATGATTGCCCGAATGATCCTTTGTACGAGATGATTCCTGATCATTGCGCAGTGAAATCTATTGATCAACTTCTTATATTGTGTTCCTATATCGTCATTCAGTACCTGCTGCACTGTGACCGACCATCAGGGATCAGTATATGGCAAGGCTTAGTGTGGAGCTACAATGATAGCCACATTGTCCACCACTGCTTTGATCACCGATGGCTAGCTTGTGTCCAATGTCATAAGCCTCTGTTAAAAGTGTATGCCCTCAGTGAGACGGCTGGTGCAGAGGTCATACTATTAAAGGTTGGGTTGTACAAGAACTTTTTGAGCTTGGGACTAGTGCATTAGTATTACTGCCACAATACCGAGACCCCCGATAGTCTTGTCCAACCAAGCCTAGCTCTGCCCTGAAACTGGCCTTAGGCTAAGGCCCCACGTAGCGGGCCGCAATGAAAAAGCACTGCGAGAAAAAAATGCGGTGGAAACGCATCGTGGTTTTTCCCACAGCGCTTTTCTCAGAAAGTCCACAGAGTTTTCCACTGCGGACTTTTTCCTTCAATTACTGTATATCTATAGGGAAATCGCCGGCATTGCCGTAGGTATAACTGACATACTGCGATTTCCAGAAAGCAACAGTTTTGGAAATCGCAGCATTTCCGCTGTGGGTATTTTTCTGTAATGTGTGTATAGGATTTCGCTAGAATCACAACCACTTTGCATAGACTATAAAACACTCCGTGGGGCCCCAACCTTAAAGTGTTTTCTGTTCTTCAGGATTATAAAACATGGCTGCTTTTTTTCAGAAAGAGTTCCACTTCCTCTTCCCAGGGAGTGACATCATATCCTTTGTTCACATGGCCCTGCTACAGCTCAGTCCCATTCAACCAGGCATGGCAGAACTGCGGCAGGACCATGTGAACAAAGGATATGATGTCACTCCCTGGGAAGAGGAAGTGGAGCTTTGTGAAAGAAGGTAGCCATGTTTTATAACCCCGTTAATCTGAAGTTGAAGGCTGGTTCTCTCTGCAGTGCCTCTGCAGGTGAAACCTGGTACTACATTACATTCCAACAATGCAAATGGAAGACCCTGACTTCACATTCTCAATTAGACAAATGCCCTAAAGGAACTTAAGAATCACAAAGTCTGTGTTATATCCTGAAATTCACACATATTATTATATAATATACTGTAACATAAAAATATATTTCCATAATGGGTGACGCAGAGGTAAAGTGGAAGCTATCAGGCGCATAACCATGTAACGCTGCCATCTATCCACATTCAGGTGTCATTACGCGGGACATACTGTAGTGTTTTTGTGTGAATTATTGATTTGTTTAGCTTGCAGAGTGATTTCAGATCAGTGACCAGGGTTATCTGAGCACAGATTTATGTATTTTGCATAAGTACTAAAGCAAGTACAAGATTTTCATGGCAAAAATCCTACTTTAGTGATGTCTCAAAGGAAAAACATAACATAACAGCAACAGCCTAATAAACAAGCAAATATTGGGTCTCCAGCTGTTATTATTTATCTGGCAGATTAACAAATCCCAGACCATGCTGAGACTTGTGGTTCATTAGCAGCTGGTCGACCACAGGCGGTCCAATTTTGATGCAATTAATAGCCAAAGAAATATTGTTTACTCTCTATCCCCTCCTTCTGGTCATATGCAGCACTGCTAACGTAGAATTTTTTGTTAAATAGGCTGGAAAAGGGTGCCTATAACTTTAGAACAATCCAATCAAGGTTGGATTATTGGAAGGAGGAAATAGGCCAAATAATAATGACATGCTGTATGAGGACTTGTTTTTGCAGGACAAGTTGAGGTTTCTACTGACACCATTTTGTGGCTAATATAATTTGTTAATTTTTAGAATTTTTTTTGTATGAGGGTGAAAAACGTACTTGCTATTTTTTAACATAGTTTCTTGTGTGATCACTTATACAAATATAATAAATCCCATCATGAATAGTGCGTTATGATTTTGCATATGTTATATTTATAATATTTATTGACTCATTTTCAGAAATTTTTTCAAACAAATGGAGAAAAACTGAAAATCTGACTTTTTTTTATACCATGAACTGTGCAGAATAATTAAAATGTATTTATATGTATTTATTCTTTCTTATTTTTTTTTCTTATTTTTTAAATTCTATTTGTTGTATATGACAGTACCATATATCTATATTTCTTAAAGGGATTTTCCGGCTGAAAATACTGATGACCTGTCCTAAGGATCATCATCGATATCAGTTCTGTGGTGGTCTAACACTCAGCACCCCGATCGATCAGCTGTTCTCAGCAGAGAATGGAGCAGGAAGTAGACAGTGCTGTTCTGTTTGTAGTGGCTGAATGGAGTCACTACAGCTTGAATAGATCACCTGATCTGACTGCTATACATAGAACGGAGCTGTCTGCTTCCTGCTCCATTCACTGTGGTTCAGCTGCATAGAAGGTGCCAGGTATCAGACCCCCGCCAATGTGATATTCATGACCGATCCTTAGGACAGGTCATCAATATTATTAAAACCTTTTAAGGATTACAAAATAAAAAAAAATATAAAGTTTTTTTAAGAAAAAATTTATGCCGATTTTTACTAACCATTAATTAATTTTATTTCATTTTTTAGCCCCAGTTTATAGCTTAATTCCTTGAAATACTTAATACCACTGACCGGCAATCTATTGTCGCTATTGACTACAAAATCTAATGACCAGGATCAAAGGTTTCTGATCACATGAGCGTACCTTGTGTGTTACCGCACAGCAATGCATGATGGGTGGTGGGGATAAATGTTAGAAAAGTGAGAAAATATCTGGTTATATGAGAGAAACTGTGAATTGCAATTTTATTATTGACAAGCAATCTATATACTCATATATCCCTTGTTTATGGAATCAATATACTGTACAGTCATTCACTGCTCCCATGGCTTCATGTAACCGCACTGAATGGATCACATTGTAAAACTAGCATTGGATATTAATAATGCAGAGCTGAGTGTGTTCATTCTGTGTAGATAATACAGTGTATCATACAGAACACTATATCTATCTATCTATCTATCTCATATCTATCTATCTATTTCTATCTATCTATCTATCTATCTATCTATCTATCTATCTATCTATCTATCTATCTATCTATCTATCTATCTATCTCCTATCTATCTACTACCTATCTATCTATTCAACTATATATCTCTATCTATTCATCTATCTCATATCTATCTATCCGTCTGTCTATCTTATATAGTTGTAGCAAATGCATTAGATATCAAGTTAAACTTTACTACCTTATACCTTCATATTTCAATCAAGTTCCAGCACTCTCATCCTAAAAATTTCACCTCTGTCACTTGGCTTTGTCAAACGACTTGACAGTTCATAGAAATTCCTCTGCAGCGGTCGATGTTGAGCTCAGAGGAAAGTTCTTGCCAGCACTTCTAAAAATTGTCCACAGTGTGAGCTAAAGTTGTAAGAAGTAAGAAATGCATTTAGTAAATTCTCTGCTTTTACATTTTGTGTTTATTTTACACTTTATCTTTCTAGGACCCTATCATTTTCTTGTTCATATGCAAATACTTCAAGCTAATCTAACCATGCAGAAAACTTAACAAAAATCAGTAGTACAGTGTGTACATAAGGAATACCTATTTCTAATCATTATATGACCTCAAATTTTCAGTTGTCCCTGAGCTGGAGGGTTTACCATACACTGCACACAGAACATAGGGGAGAATCTGCTGCATAACTTTCTCTCTCACACACAAAGGTAACATAAGGACCATATAGGACATTCTGGAGAAGTAATGATGTGTATTGATGTGAGTAAAGCACTTGGGATGAGATAGAAACTGTGATTCACCTGCTGCTAATGAACCATTTTGCTCCAGCAGCTTCTGTCTGCCTCTCCTCTCTCACTCAGCTCCTGCACACCCCTTTTCTCTTCTTTGACTTCTATGTAATCTGATAGCTATGTGAGCTGTAGCACATCTTGCTCTATAGAGGTGGAGGGAGGATGCAGCTGCAGCTTCTCATTTAGAGCTAAAAAGTGAAAATGGATGATACAGTGTTGTGCAAAAGTCTTAGGCTGTTACAAGGATAATATGTTTTATCAATTAACAAAATTAAGTGAATGAAGAAAAGAGAAATCTAAATGTTACATAGTTGGTGAGGTTGGATGAAGACGCCGGTCCATGAAGTCCAACCTAAACCTACAATTTTGATCGATCCAGAGGAAAAAAACAAAACAAAACATTAGGTTGATGCCAATTGCTCCATGTCAGGGTAAAAAATTCCTTCCCGACTCCAAATCTCATCAATATTTGGTGTGACCTTTGCCCATTGCCTTCCATCAGTTCTTCTAGGTACTTTTGGCAAAACTCGGCAGGGAGGTTGTTTCCACCAACTAACCACAGATCTTCTGTGGATGTAGGCTTGCTCCAATCCGTCTGTCTCTTCATGTAATCCCAGACAGACTGGATGATGTTGAGATCAGGGCTCTGCAAGGGCCATATCATCACTTCTAGGACTCCAAAGGGTAAAGTTCATACCAAATATTGATGGGATTTACATTTCTCTTGTCTTCATTCACTTTATTTTTGTAATTGACAAAAATAGACTAAATAAAGTTTTGTACTGTACTGTACATCTATATCAAAAAACGAAGGAATGGAAAAATACCCAAAATATTTAGATTAAACACAACATTTCTGAACCTTCTACTGCACCTTTAATATACTGTACATGAAGAGCTGCGGAATCTGATACTTCAAAAATTGTCTTTGATGATTTGAAACCTGTTTTATCAGTTCTTTTACAGAAAAGATATGACATTTGGCTCTATAAGTCAGCTATGTTGAGAATCATGGCTCTGTCTGAAGATAAATGTGCTCCTAAAGCTAATCTGATGTCTTCTCTTGCAGGCAATGCCTTTGTAGTAAGCCTGGCCTTCGCTGACCTGGTGGTGGCCTTGTATCCCTACCCATTAGTCCTGGTGGCTATTTTTAAAAACGGCTGGGCTTTTGGAGATATGCATTGTAAAGTGAGTGGATTTGTCATGGGTCTGAGCGTCATCGGATCCATCTTCAACATTACAGGGATTGCCATCAACCGATACTGCTACATCTGCCACAGCTTTGTCTACGATAAGCTCTTCACCGCTTGGAATACAATGCTTTACGTGTGTCTTATCTGGGTGCTCACGGTTCTGGCGACAGTCCCAAACTTTTTTGTCGGTTCTTTGGAATATGACCCTCGTATCTATTCCTGTACTTTTGCTCAGACGGTAAGCTCCTCGTACACAATCACGGTGGTGGTCATCCATTTCATCGTTCCAATCACAGTGGTCACATTCTGTTACCTCCGAATATGGATTTTGGTCATTCAAGTGAGAAGGAAGGTCAAATCTGAGACCAAGCCAAGGATGAAGCCAAGTGACTTCAGGAACTTTCTTACAATGTTTGTAGTGTTTGTCATTTTTGCTTTTTGTTGGGCTCCTTTGAACCTCATCGGCTTAGCCGTGGCCATCAACCCTAAGCAAGTCGCACCCAAAATTCCCGAGTGGTTGTTCGTCTTAAGTTACTTCATGGCTTACTTTAACAGTTGCCTTAACGCTGTGATTTATGGACTTCTAAACCAAAACTTTCGGAAAGAATACAAAAGGATTTTAATGTCACTGTGGATGCCAAGGTTATTCTTTCAGGAAATCTCCAGAGGAGGGACCGAGTGCCCAAAGAGCAAACCTTCTCCTGCCCTGAATAACAATGATCAGATGAGAACTGATACCGTCTGACTGCACTGTGAAGGACAGATGACCGAGAGCCATTGAACATACACATGCCGGTGTTCACTTTCTTTTACATTGAATTGTTTTGGCTGCATATTTTTTTAAAGGAAAAATGAACCTCGAATTGCTATTTTTTACATCGTATAAATGTATAGATTGTTTAACAGAACTGATGAGATCATTGTAATAAGTATTTATTGTATGGAAAGCATATGCCATTGTCCCAAATCCTTCCAAATGGACTATATACACATGTTCCCATAAGTACCTCTTCAAAAAGACTTCTCTTATATTCCTCGGATCTCGAATGGCTAAAACTGGTCAACCAAAATTGTTAACAATCTAAAGGGAATGTATAGTTTTGCAACCAATTTTTCTGTTCCAATGCATCAAGACTAGCCTTGGCTAATGGTATATTACAGCTTGTGTATATAGACAGTTATTATGTAGACCTGTGTGTCTTATGGATACAACTAGAGATGGGCGCTTCGTCTGCTTGTGTCTTTTTGATCCAAATTTTTGCAGATCACAAAATGGTCTCCATAAATAAATGCAACAATTCAGCCACTTATCAGATGCAGTGCACCAGATTCTACTGTACTTCTTCTGTTTTGGGGGACACTGTGTTTATTTTTTGTAGGGGTGCTTCTCTTCCAAACTTAGCGACAAGCCAGGTGTAGGGCTGTGTCCCATCTAGGGTGGAGCAAACCAGTTTGTAACAATCTGGAGTTGTTACAAATTTTCCAAAAATTTCAGGTTCAACTGAATCTGAGATTTTTGAGGTTTGGCAACCACAAATTATTATTATACCCTGGATTCCCCTCAGAGCCTAGAGTATAATAATTGGAGGCACAGACAAGGTTCCGTAAAAGAAAACACAACTCTTTGCTTCACCTCTCGGGCTGCATCTTCATTCTCAGGTGTCTCTGTTGTCTTCTGGCCTACACTGTGACATCAGCAGCCCTGCTTCATGACGTCAATGCCCCCATAAGAACCCTGAACCCCAATCAAAGGCCTCAGTGGTGACCCAGGGTCACTGATGTCACAGAGTAGACCAGAAGTCAACAGGATACCAGAAAGGTGAGGAAAGGTGAGTATGAGTTGTTTTTGTATTTTTCCACACCTCCCTACTGCCACCATTATACTCTGGGATCTGAAGAGACCCAAGAGACTTTGGTCTGAACCAAAACTTTTTTAGTGTGCAGGCAACCCTTGCATAATATTTGCAAGATGAATCTTGCAATGTTCACCCATCACTAGTCCCAGCTCTCCCCAAAAGCTGATCTGTCATGTGTATGGGGGTGTTGGGAGGAGTAGTGGTTGGCCAAACAAGTGTTCAGACCACACGTATCTTAGGCTTTATGTACAAGTGTACAGTGTACGGGTCAGTATAAATGGAATGGATGGAACAAGGAACACTTGAATGAATAGACCGAACCCCAAAAAAGACAATATAGGACCTGCTCTATATTTTGCACCCAGACACACATCTGTAATAACTACGGATGTATGTATGAGACCATAAAAATAAGTGGGTCCATATATTATGTGCAATTACAGTCCTGTCACTGTGGATAATATTCGGCAACAAACTATGATCGTGTGCATGGGGACTAAGGTGTATGGCCACCATAACACTTGACTGTAAGGTCAGACTACTGGCAGGGTTGATATGTAGTCTGTAACCATGGAGACACATACATCTACAGAGAAGCTGAATACACAATCATGACTACAGTAGCTTCATTTTTATAATTTTAGATGCACTGGAGCAATGAGAAGAATTGGTTGCAAAAGTACACATGTCCGTGAATAGATCTGACTGCTAATACATTGTCAGAGCAATAATCTGAGAATCTATGGTGAACAAACATATTGACCCACTGAAACAATAGCACCGAGCAACTGTGGCTGAGCGCAGACTTTAAATTCAGTTGACTAGATTTATTTAAAGAGGGCAGTGGGGGACGGAAGTGTTGCCTTTATTATATAACGTTTAAATACCAATGTAGCAGCGCTGAATCTGTCACTTTACTGCACCATAACAACTAGGACCAGTTTATAGGAGGCGGGAATTGCCATAGTGGCTTCATAATCAATTAACCTAACCACATGAAGCAAGCCAGATGTCACATGGCCTGAAGGAGGTTTCATCCATTGTCCAGGACATTAGTAGAAATACAGCTGGAAAGTAGAATTTATAATGTACCAGATGCTGATGGGAAGTGACTGTGAATTTGAGCACTTTATGACAGTGTTATTATTGGGAACTATATAACAGTGTTATTATTGGGCACTATATGACAGTGTTATCATTGGGCACTTTATGACAGTATTATTATTGGGGATTTTATGACAGTAATATTATTGGGCACTATGTGATAGTGTTATTATTGGGCACTATGTGACAGTGTTATTATTGGGCACTATATAACAGTATTATTATTGGGCACTTTATGACAGTATTATTATTGGGCACTATATAACAGTGTTATTATTGGACACTATATGACAGTGTTATTATTGGGCACTATGTGACAGTGTTATTATTGGGCACCTTATGACAGTATTATTATTGGGGACGATGACAGTGTTTTTTGGGCTTTTTTTTTTTTGGCCTTATGACAGTGTTATTATTGGGCACTTTATGACAGTATTATTATTGGGCACTATATGACAGTGTTATTATTGGGCACTATATGACAGTGTTATTATTGAGCACTTTAAGGGATTTATAACATCTATTGTTTGAGTATTTTATAACACTTATTTTTCGGCACTTTATGGCACATATTATTTGGGCATTTTATAACATTATTGAACACTTTATGGCACTGTTATTATTTTGGTACTTATGACACTATTATCACTGGGCACTTTATGGCACTGATATTATTTGAGTATTTTATAACACTATATAGCACTGTTATTATTTTGGTACCCATGACGCTAGAATTGTACTTTATGTCACAGATTATTTTGGTATTTTATAACACTATTTTTATTGAGCACTTTAGGGCACTGATATTTTCTGGGTACTTGTGACACTACTATTATTGGGCACTTTAGGGCTTTATGATGTGTCATAGCAGGTATATTGGACATAGTGCTTCCATGAGGCTCACATTGCCTAATTAATCTACAAATTATTCTTGTTATTTTTTTTTTTTCTATTTTATTTTTTTTATTTTTATTTAAGGGGGAGAGTTGTAGCAGAATTTTATGTCCCAGAAACCTCCTCACATGTAACATATTCTATGGAAAACCACAAATAACAGATCCTATCATTGTGATGAGTTGTGACAAACTCAGCTCTGCTATGTTTATATAATAATCCAGAGTAAATGTGGACAGATAAACAATGTGGCGGTATTACGGATCTGTATGACTTGACCTATTATATAGTAAACACCAAAACTATTCTCCATTAGAAGCATCATACAGTGGACATGAGTTCAGAATTCAGAATATAGAACCATATGGGACTAAATGTGTCACCATATGGGGTAAGGCAAACAGCCATATACATAGTCCTTAGTCCGAGACTCCAATGTGTCGCCATATGGGATCATGAGAAAAGCCTTATACATGAGTGCTTAGGCCGAGACTCCAATGTGCTCATCACAAGAGATGGATGGAAGGTGCGGATGTTTATGTACTGCCTCTGTATATAGGAATTGTCAACTTCCTTTATGAGAAAGACACATTTCCAGATATTTAGAGCGCATTCACATGTGGCTATAATATTGCCATACAATTACATATATTTTTGATCATGAATTTGTCGCAATTGTGGTAATAGTTCTCAATATAATGGGAGCCAATATTCCATATTATGCCATAAGACCACATCAAAAACCCAATGACACTTCTGACGGGCCCTTTACCACTGCATGTGAGTGTACCCAACCCCATGTTATATTCACCTCATAGGGGTCAACTGGTTGTAGCACCCCAACAGCATGGAGAGCCACTCTGAAAGTCTGAAGGTTACCATCCAAGCCACTTTTTTATATTTCTGGTTATATTTTACAAAATAAAGAGTATATATAAATCGGAGATATTTCTTATAATTCCAGCTCATTGATGTGGTGCTCTATATAAAACAATAAGACAATATTGTAGACTATTTTACTTTTACACTTCTGGGGACATGGATTGTATCGCGGTTTATTTCAGCTATTTTTGTACGTCATAATGTTATCTACAGAAGGATTTCCCATTAAAAGAATGCAATGTTCCTGCTGTTTCCTAACTTTTTTTATAGTATGAAAATTCACTGGAATCTATCAAACTAAACAAACACCGCAAAATCCTACACCAACCAGAAGAGCCATAATAATGACATACACAACACAGGTAACAGTGTCATACATAGATATATAGTGAGCAAACAGCAGCGCCAAATAACTCAGAAATAAAAGTGCCAAATAGAAATGAGCAAATCTGTTAGAATTTGCCATTTCTCTCAAGTTCCTATAACACAGCCATATTTTCCTATGCAGGAATACATTGCGGTTTTTACTGCAACGCTTTTCACAGGTATAATTGACATGCTGCGATTTCCAAAAATGCCACCTTTTTGGAAATCGCATCATTTCCTCTAAAGGGACTGTAAAACGCTGCGATTTTTGCTGCAACATTTCTGCCACGGCTAAACTGTGGCGTTTTTGCCACATGGGGCCCCAGACTTAATGTATTTCAGCCATCTTTGCCAAAGATTATTATCTTCACACAAATGTTCCGATTTGTATCCTGTGGCATCCAATTTTTTTTTGCTTTCAATGGGTAAGAGATCGATCCATGAAAAAGTAGTACTGAACAGTGGCGGAACTAAAGTCTGGTGGGCTCCGGTGCACTTTTGTCCGGGGCCCCCTACCTCATCCCTACAGAGAATTCTTGATAGTGATGGTTACGGGTGCTAAGGAGTTTAATCAACCTTAGTGTGGTTGGGGTAATCTGTGGGTCTCCTTGGCTTATGGGCCAGATGGAAGCTGCAATCTCAATACTGATGCCAGTGCTTATGGGCCCCTAAGGCTCCTGGGCCCCGATGTGACTGCACCCTCTGCACCCCCTCCAGTTACACCCCTGGTACTGAACAGCACACAGCTGTGAAGCTATTTGTTTAAATATGTCCTATGTTTGAGTCTACACCTTGGTGTTAGGGCCGGGAAATGTGATCCATGGCTCAAAGGAACTGAACTCACAGCATTATAAAGGTCTGATATCCTGTAAATTCAGATCATTCAAGACACAGAAAAATGTGGCCATCACAAGGACGAGTGAATTCGGTCTTAGTTGCAGGAAATCTATCTCCCCAAATCACAGCGATATTCCATCCTCTGACCATGTGTATGTCACAACAACCTGCATTGGGGCCCTTACAAGAGCTGATGCAAGAAAAACAGGAATGTTAGAAGTATACATATCACTACATAGACATACACTGGCATATATAATATAAAGTATCCCTCCTGCTCAGTATACATATCACTGCATAGACATACACTGGCATCTATAATACATATAGTGCTGGCCAAAAGTATTGGCACCCCTGCAATTCTGTCAGATAATACTCAATTTCTTCCAGAAAATGATTGCAATCACAAATGCTTTGGTAATAATATCTTCATTTATTTTGCTTGCAATGAAAAAACACAAAAGAGAATGAAAAAAAAAGTCAAATCATTGATCGTTTTACACAAAACTCCAAAAATGGGCCGGACAAAAGTATTGACACCCTCAGCCTAATACTTGGTAGCACAACCTTTAGACAAAATAACTGCGAACAACCGCTTCCGGTAACCATCAATGAGTTTCTTACAATGCTCTGCTGGAATTTTAGACCATTCTTCTTTGGCCAATTTCTCCCGGTCCCTGAGATTTGAAGGGTGCCTTCTCCAAACTGCCATTTTGAGATCTCTCCACAGGTGTTCTATGGGATTCAGGTCTGGACTCATTGCTGGCCACTTTACAAGTCTCCAGTGCTTTCTCTCAAACCATTTTCTAGTGCTTTTTGAAGTGTGTTTTGGGTCATTGTCCTGCTGGAAGACCCATGACCTCTGAGGGAGACCCAGCTTTCTCACACTGGGCCCTACATTATGCTGCAAAATTTGTTGGTAGTCTTCAGACTTCATAATGCCATGCACACGGTCAAGCAGTCCAGTGCCAGAGGCAGCAAAGCAACCCCAAAACATCAGGGAACCTCCGCCATGTTTGACTGTAGGGACCGTGTTCTTTTCTTTGAAGGCCTCTTTTTTTTTTTCCTGTAAACTCTATGTTGATGCCTTTTCCCAAAAAGCTCTACTTTTGTCTCATCTGACCAGAGAACATTCTTCCAAAACGTTTTTGGCTCTCTCAGGTAAGTTTTGGCAAACTCCAGCCTGGCTTTTTTATGTCTCTGGGTCAGAAGTGGGGTCTTCCTGGGTATCCTACCATAGAGTCCCTTTTCATTCAGACGCCGACGGATAGTACGGGTTGACACTGTTGTACCCTCGGACTGCAGGGCAGCTAGAACTTGTTTGGATGTTAGTCGAGGTTCTTTAGCCACCATCCGCACAATCTTTCGTTGAAATCTCTCGTCAATTTTTCTTTTCCGTCCACATCTAGGGAGGTTAGCCACAGTGCCATGGGCTTTAAACTTCTTGATGACACTGCGCACGGTAGACGCAGGAACATTCAGGTCTTTGGAGATGGACTTGTAGCCTTGAGATTGCTCATGCTTCCTCACAATTTTGCTTCTCAAGTCCTCAGACAGTTCTTTGGTCTTCTTTCTTTTCTCCATGCTCAATGTGGTACACACAAGGACACAGGACAGAGGTTGAGTCAACTTTAATCCATTTCAACTGGCTGCAAGTGTGATTTAGTTATTGCCACCACCTGTTATGTGCCACAGGTAAGTAACAGGTGCTGTTAATTACACAAATTAGAGAAGCATCACATGATTTTTCAAAGGGTGCCAATACTTTTGTCCACCCCCTTTTTTATGTTTGGTGTGGAATTATATCCAATTTGGCTTTTTGACAATTCTTTTTGTGGTTTTCCATTGAAGACAAATTAAATGAAGATATTATTACCAAAGCATTTGTGATTGCAATCATTTTCTGGAAGAAATTGAGTATTATCTGACAGAATTGCAGGGGTGCCAATACTTTTGGCCAGCACTGTAGGCTCCCATGTGCGGTATACATATCACTACATAGGCATACACTGGCATATATAATACATAGGCTCTCATATGCAGTATACATTTTCTTTTTCTACTGGAACGCAAACCAATATACCTGACATACACCAGCCCAACAGAAAGCAATAAGACGCTATCTTAGGCCTCCGTCAGGTATAAGAACATATGGTGTATGTGCCTAGATACGTATAACATTTCCCTTTGGTAGCTTTAATCCACTGCCAAGACCTCAACTTAACTCCTTAATGAATGCCCGATGTCCTTTGATGGTGAGAGGTGGAGGTCCTTAGTGTACAATGTAATCTTTTGCCAAAATTGTAGAAGAGGGTAGTTTAATACATGGAAAGAATCCAACAAAAACTTCCATAGATGTTATTATGTTTTTATTAGAGTGGTAGAGTAAGGCACAAAACACCACCTTTAGGTGATCCATGGTCGGTAGGGGAAGGTGCAAGATGTTACCTTCTGGCAAACCATGGCCGGTAGGAGAAGACGCAAGATGCTACCTTGTGGTGGTACATAGCCGGTAGGTGAAAGCACAAGACGCTACCTCCAGTCAGTCTATAGCTGGTAGGTGAAGGCACAAGGTGCCAACCTCAGTCCACATCTGGTAAGTGATTGGGCAGCCTCTTCCTTCAGTTCATCCACATCTGGTAGTCCTTGTCTTTGCCACCACGTTTGTAGATGAGCTGATGAGATGGTTACATAGAAAATATGGTTGTAAGTTCATTAATTTCAGCTTAATCATTGCTTGCTATGTTGATCCTGAGGAAGGCGTAAAAAAAACCTGAGAATTAACTATTTGTTGTTTGTCCTCAAATTAGGGAAAAAATTCATCCCTGACCAAAATCTATGGCGATCGGAGTAAATCCCTGGATTATTAGTGCTGGAATCTCTTTGGATGTGAAATAGTGGAAGCTTTTGAAAATTTTTCACAAATCAGTGACTCTTAGCCATGTTTTTCACAGCCAGGAGTTCTTCACTGACCAAATCTGATGTCAATATGACCAAGAGGAGAATCAAATCAGATCAGACCAAGAAGAGGAAACAAATTTATTTATTACAACAATAATAATAATAATGGGGGATGTATCAAGTATTTTTTCACTCCACTTACAAGTGGGTGGGGCTTATCTGAAGAGGGTGGAGTCAAAACATGTCCATCAATTTTATTAGGTTTTCAGACAGAATATGTTGCAAAAAGCACCACAAATCTACTCCTAGTCATAGCAGCCATAAATTTAGCCATAAGATTGATGACCTATCCCTTGATCCTGTAGATCAACTCTTTTGAAGCAACAGCAGTGCTCCATGAGTGCCCTTTTCTGCACCACATGCCATGTAACACTACATTTATTGGTTCTAAATGCATGAAGGTGGCTGACCTGCAATACCAAGCACAGCCACTATACAATGTATGTCACTGTGCTTGTTTTTCAATGAAGAGGCTGCAGCATCTGTCTGAACTCTGCATGCTCTTCAAACAACTGATCGGTGGGGTGTCAGGTGTGATCTATCTCAGAAACATAGAGATACTGCATTAAAGGGGTTGTCCAGGCTAAAATATTAGTTTTTAATTAGGCGGGGGAGGTGAAAAAAAATTAAAAAAACATAGTCACCTGTCCCCGGTGCTCCGGGGTCCTCTCTGAGCGGTCCGGTCTTTCTGCTCAGCTGTCTTCTTTCAGTGGAGTTCCTCGCCAGCTATGACGTCCCCAGGTCCTTTCCAACCAGCGGCCTCAGTGGTCAAGTGTGGCAGGGACTTCTGCTGGAAGACAACAATGGAGCAGCATAAAATTTTAGCCCAAACAATCCCTTTAAATCCCTTTTAAGATTAAGTCATTTGAAATGTCAATATTAACCCCTTCTCAGGGGTTAGTACAGGGACACTCACTCAAAAGAGGCCCCGAATTTCTGCAATATCTCTCGCAAGGACAAAGCAATCTGAACAAAACAATATGCAGAGCAATGAACTAGGCGTCGGACAGCCGTTGTAATATTTAACCTCCGTTTGCCACTTTCAGGTGCACACCCCGTACCCCTTCACTGAGTTACTCGACTTCCCATCAGTTGGTGTACAGTATTGGGTCACGCGTCTTCGGAATGCAAACTTATTGGGTCACCAATTTGTTTAAGCAATATTAGATTGTCTTTGTGATGTACCCTCAAAGAGTGTTATTCCGATGATGGTATGGAAATTGGAAACAACGGGATCATTGATCCCTTCTCATGACAAAGAGAATCCAAAAATGTTGAAGGACACAATCAATGATGTGCAACATTGTCCAGGGCAGTCACCTACAAAACCTCTGAGACACCGGAGACTGGGAGAACAGATCTTCTGTGGATGTAGGTTTGCTCCAATCCTTCTGTCTCTTCATGTCATCCCAGACAGATTGGATGGTGATGAGATCAGGGCTGTATCTGTGGGGGCCGGATCATCACTTCCAGGACTCCTCCTCCAAAGGGCAAAGGTCGCACCAAATATTGATGGGATTTTAACTTTTCTTCATTCATTTCATTTTTTTTAATTCACAAAAATAAACTATTAACCCTTCTATTGCTGGAAGTATTCTTACTGTGCAACATTTTCCCACACCTGCCTAAAACATTGGCACAGTACTTGGTACAAATAAATATATATATATATATATATATATATATATATATATATGACATATGCATCAAATGTACCCATAGCGCCCCCAGTGTTGCACAGAATAGCATAATAATCTACACAGTATGCTATTCTATACAGAAGCATCAAGGGTGAAAACATATACCATGGATATATAGGAGTTTGCAACATAGAGACCTATTGTGAGATAAGTCACTGTATGAGTCTATACTGTAAGGATTCGCAACCTCCAGCACTCCAGCTGTTGCGAAATTACAACTCCCAGCTCTGCTGGTCATGGAAACCCCATAGAAGTGATTCGTAGTCGTAGTCATAGTTTCAGCTGGAGTGCTGAAGGTTTCTGACTCCTGATAAAGTGGCATGTGTCAGAAGTATAAGTTGGGGAACACACTCAACCAACAAATATGGGACAAATACACCAAAGGTCCAGTTTCCGCAACCTGCCATTATAAGGCACTGAAGCTGTAGCACGCCGTATGGTCCATATAGTATTATATGACAGTCATTCAAGTGTCTGTCTATATGATATAAGGACAGGCTGGGTCTCCTAGTGGGGTGTCTCCAGAAAATGGATCTCTTCAAAGTCCATAGGCCCTAACAGAACATATAAAGGGATTTGTCTTAATGAGATCACCCCTTTAACCCCAACATGGGCACCTTGTATTGAATGGTTTAAAAAGAAGCCTTTACAAAAATTCTTCCATGCCGATCACATTTCCCATGGGCTACATTTGGAACAAGTCGCGTCTCTAGTTTAAAGCCATTCTGCAAACTATGAACATTACAGAGAGTCCTTTATAATCCCATTGAAAGGAACAAGAGCAATATGTTCCCACCAAGCTGCCTGACACCGAGACTTTCCACGGTCACAGAATCATAGCGGCTGCTTAGATAGGAAGACTTGAAAGAAGCCGATGGACAATATCAGCTCCTCCAGGATCCTTATGTGACCCTAAGGGATAGCTAAATAATCTGGAGTAAGAAAGGACAATATTTTACCAGATGCCATAGTAAAGCAAGAAGAAAGTGTAAAATACAAGTCCGATGTACATGTACATGTTCCCTTGTGTATGAAAATTTCTAGTGCCGAGTCATGTATATTTTTGCTTATTCATATATATGATCTGCAGGGGGCAGATACCAGATTAACTCCAGGATCTTTGCAGAGGAAGGAGCTTGTGCCCTGTAAAAAATAAATCAAAATTGAGAAATAGGTGGCAAAACCCATCACCATCTAGCCCCAACTTTTCTTCTAAACATCTATTATACGAGTATATTTTGACAGAACTAAAAACTGCAAGATTAGGTGTGGGGGCACTGTTGTACTGGTGTCTATAGAAAGTTTTTCAGTAGTGGAGAAACATGGTACTGCAAGTGAGAAAAGTAACTAAATTGCAAACCCTGTCCCGCACCCTTTACATTTACATTTACCATATCTAATTCTAGTTCAGCTCTTTGCAATATCATACACAGCCTATGGACTAGAGTGGCGCCTAGAGATAGGTAAGCTTTGCAAGAACTTGTTTGGTCCGAGCCAGAAGTGTTTTTCTTACACTTTGGGGTCTCTTGAGAGTCCAGAGAATAAAAAGTGAAGACCCAGGCAGGGTGCAGTAATAATACGCAATAATACTCACCTTCCCTTATCTCCCTTGGGCTCCCTTGTAGCATCTGGTGCTCCATTGCAGTCCTCTTTGGTCATCCTCCAGACTCTTCCAGCTTCCTGGGTGATGTCATCAGCCCTGGAGGAACCCTGGGTCAGTGATTGGACCTTGGAACATGCCAATGCCACAACCCTTCCTGACCAATTAGTACAGTTAGTTTCAGCATCCTTAATACTGATAAGGCTCTCTACAATCAGATGGGCGGTCCCTGACTGTCTACATCAGCCCAGGACTGCCCACCTGACAGTAGAGAGCCTAATTAGGATATTGGATGCTGAACCTAACACCATAGCTCCCAACCGTCCCACATCTGGCAGGACAGTCCTGATTTCATACTGCTGTCCCGCGGTCCCGCATAGCTTACAGTTTGTCCCGCTATGCCCCTGAAGTGTTTTTCTGTTAAACTTTATTAGGGTCGGGTAAAGGCTAAATGGTAGATGCTACATCCTTGTGGGCGAAAAGACCTTTGATGACGTCATGACCATGTGATCAGACTCTTGTGTGGACAGAGCTATTCTGGATACTGCGGGACAGACTGTGATGTTACACAGAGGAAGCTACTGGGAACAAAGAGTGATCGGAGATAAGGAGAGAAGAGAGCATGTGTGAGCAAGAGGGGAGAACTGGGGGCAAATGTAGGGGGCAGTTAAACTGAAGGCAGATATTAAATTGGGGGCAGATGAAGGGGGACATTAAACTGGGGACAGATGAAGGGGGGCATTAAACTGTGGGGGTAGCTGGAGGGGGACATGTCTTCCTCTAGTTGCCTCCAGTTTAATGTCCCCCTCCAACTACCCCCATTATTTAATGTGACCCTACAGCTGCCCCAATTTAATGTCCCCCTCTAGTTTCCGACCAGTTTAAACTGGGGCACGAGGAGAGGGACTTAATACTGTGGGGCAATTGGAGGTGAACATTATAATGTGGGGCAAATAATGTTAGGGTGACTGTAGGAGCATTATACTGTGTTGGGGCACATGGAACAATAGATGAGAATGGGAGGAGTCAACGTAGAAGTGGGTGGGACTAAATTTGCTACAGCGCACCGCATATTTTGTCCCTCTTTCTATCCTTTGAAAGTTGGGAGGTGTGCCTAACACCACCAATTGCTCAGGAACTATCGGGGCTAGAGAAAAAACTCTAACTGCACCGGAATCAATGGAGCGATTCCTATCGAAGATTGCTAAGAAATGGAGTTGGCTGAGATGGTGAAAGCTCCTTTGTAACTATCAGGTCTCCTGGTGACTGCAGAATATTCAACAATATATGGGACATGAATACAGTTGAATGCGATGGTGGAGCAAGAAGCCATAGAAGAGAAAAGGGAAAGTGAACGACTCCTGGGAGACAAAATGTTCCCATTAAGGTGTCAAAAAATTGTCAAGACAGAATATAATGAACAACGTTCAGAAGGAGTTGAGGGCTGCACATGAAACCTTTGGCTGAGGTATTAATACCAAAAAAATAAAAATGTAGGATATCCTCCATGAGCTAAATTGCAGCAAACCATCAGGACAGGAGAGAAATTTGTGCTTCAGATCTACGTAGCTTAGAGATTCCATATTTTACATGTACAATTGCCCCATAACCCAGTAAAGTTGCCATAAAATTGCATACTGTAGATTCTATTTTCATCTCAGGTCACAGCCATTGACGTTGTACATACTCTCAAATTCCGAGCGAATGGTGAGCAGTTGACTTCAAAGCGAATATCTTTCACATTAGACACATGGATGGAACGTTCCGTTTCTTTGATTTAAAAAAAATATATCCATTTTACCTGGACATAAACCATTTTCCTGTTGTAAATGGAACTTTGAATATATTGTTTCCATAGAAAGATACGCAAATTATAAATGACTAAAATGCCTCCGATCCTGAAAGTCGCCAGATTATTCCATCCCTATCACATTTTATAATTGAAGATGAATCTCACGTCAACGATCAGCCATGGTCTCTGAGACGATAACTGAATACATAGAATATGTTGGTTTGAAAAACTTGCAGTTTCTCCAAAAATTTCTAATTTTGGTTTGATACTTAAAAAAAAATTAATCTACAAACATGAATGAGTAAATTTGTGTCTTGAATTAATTACCTTTAAGTCTAATTTTCTTCAAGTTCAAAGGATTCTCGCTTTGATGACAACCAAGTCATTTCAATCCGAGTTAATGAATTTGTTGCTAAGCTTCCCTGAGGCAAAGTCAGATTATTGACTCTTAAAGTTAATTGGTTGCTCAGAGATTTGCAGGACTCCCATTCGTTTCGGTGGCGAGTGTCCATACGTGTTCATTCATGTCTCTATTGAGGGTCTTGGCTAGGGCAGGCATGCTTTTGGAACCAGAGGTGATCTCCAATTTGCCCGTCTGCCAACCCCCAAATCCATGCAATGGAAATTTAAGGGATGCCATAGAGAAATATTTATGGTACATAGTAAATGACTACTGAGCTTCCCAATTTTGGGATCCTATATATAGGAAGAAAAGGGGTTCCCATGTCCACTGTACCCTCTAGGCTATGCTACAGATAAGCTTGCTTATGGTATAGTTGTGTCCTGCACCTTTCCCATTGGCTGGTCATGTCCAGATATATATTTCGTTAGATTCATAGCTTTTCATGATATATTTTCACAAACTGCTAGGGAGGCAGCTTTTTTATCCTGAGAACAAAATGATAGGGCATGATGAACACCAACAGCCTGAGCCTTCTTTCCCCAATATCTGCTATTGGAAGGTCCATATACATTAGGACGTTGACCAATCCACCCAAAATCTACAAGTTTGGCTAAACTTATAATGTATACGGCCAGTCTTAGGAATCCAAATTGCCCCACTTTGCGGAGAATAAGCACGGCAGTGGAAGAAAAGTAAGGGCAATCTTACCTGCACCCATAACTCCTCCAGACTATAATATAGTGAGTCCTACTTGGTACCAGTGGGCTCTCTTCTCTGCTTCTTCTCCACACCATCGAATGTGTAGGTTGATCCTACCAATATGGTAATATGCTCCAGTAACACCATGCAACTTCTGCCAAAAAACATTCCGATAGATATGAGATAGATAGATAGATAGATGACAGGCAGATAGATAGATAGATAGATAGATAGATAGATAGATAGATAAGATTATATTTAGATTGATGAGCATCAAGGAGGTCAAAATGGATGAGAAGCAGAAGGAATCCAAAGGATCATCAGTGACTTACGTTTTTGCAAAGTGTATGCAGACAGTATGTTCACAGCTATCCATCTTCAATGAGCAAAATGTTGAGAATAATGTCAATATAAGATACTATCAAGATACCTAATACAAGTTCAATGTCAGACTAGGGTCTCTAGAGCCCACCAGTAAAATTCAATTTGGAGGCCAACATGGATGAGTTTACATAAAGTAAAGTGAATGAAAAAAAAAAGAGAAATCTAAATTCCATCAATATTTGGTGTGACCTTTGCCCTTTGCCTTCCATCAGTTCTTCTCGGTACTTGCAGAAAGTTTTTGACAGAACTCGGCAGGGAGGTTGTTCCCGCCATCTTGGACAACTAAGCACAGATTTTCTGTGGATCTGGGTTGCTCCAATCCGTCTGTCTCTTCATGTCATCCAAGACAGACTGGGTGATGCTGGAATAAAGGCTATATCTGTGGGGGCCGAATCATCACTTCCAGGACTCCTCCTCCAAAGGGCAAAGGTCACACCAAATATTGATGGGATTTACGTTTCTCTTTTCTTCAGTCACTTCATTTATGTAATTGACAAAAACAAACTATTAGCCCTTCTATTTCTGAAAGCATTCTTACTTTTTCAGAATTTTTCCTAACCTGTCTAAAACTTTTGCACAGTACTGTACATTTTATAGCAGAGATCTTCAACCTGAGACTCTCCATCTGTTGCAAAACTACAACTTCCAGCATGTCCTGGTATCCATAGGTTGGAGATGACTGTTCTATAGGATAACTCACTGCAGTCAGCCCAGATAATGATGAGCTATAGTGATATATCCGGCTTCAGTCAGTCTGGACTGTTCAGGTATAAGTGTCTGCATTTTATCAGCTATGACTGTTTTATCTGGCTTCATATAAAGGAATGAGAGGTGTAAATTGGCCGCAGTCTTATATGTATAGATATTTCCTGAATATCATCTGCCTCCGTAATGCACCGTAATGCAGTCTTTTATATACTATATATTCATTCTGGGAATTGGTTTTACTTGCCATTCAATGTTTGGAAATGAACCATCGCCGAAGAACAGAGGCCGAGATTGGGGTGTCAGCTACATGGATGGACCTGATAGGAATCAGCCGCCTTACTGTCAAAGGACCGCTACTTGTTAATGAAAAATTCAGAGACTTAAAGCAGCTTCTTGAACATGAAGATCGTCCCACGTCCTATATCAGCAGCCCCATTGCCCAACTAACCTGAGCGTCCTTAGAGCCACAGTGGAGCAAACCCAACACTTCTGCGGCTGTTGACTGACTGCTGGAGATGGACCTGAAGAGAGCTACAGAAGAGTGAGACCGTAGGTATGAGACAGCCCTGTCTGATAGATAGCGTAAGGGTAAAAAGTGCACCCACAAAGCAAAGGACAGAGCACCCAATGAAGGTGAGGCCACTCCAGAAGTGTCACAAGACTGAATGCCGGGAAGTGAATTGGACACGTTCCATTTACTGTAGGGTAGGCCACACAGTGCACATTTCAACAACTGTCTATACCACAGATGAGCAAACCACTTTGTAACAAGCCAAATTTAATATGAATTTTCCAAAAATATCAGCTTTGACAGAACCTTAAATATTTGGAACTCGCCACCCATCAATCATTATTATATTCTCTGATCCTCAAACCCCAGAGTGTCTGGAGACTTTCGGGCCGCTACTTTTAGAGATTTTAAAGAATTTTTAACAGATAAGAAACTGACACAGTAGGTAAACAGTTCAATAACAATATACTTTGTGGGAGTCAGTAAAGGGGGCCATATACTGTGTGGGTCAGTAAAGGGAGCAATATACTGTGAGGGAACTAGAAAAGAGGGCAATTTACTGTTTGAGGGTCAGTAAAGGGGGTGTTATACTGTGTGTGGGCCAAATAAGGGGAGTGGAGGGGCCTATGATTTTAATTGGGAGTGTTAAGGTTGCCAGACCATACACTTTAGATTTTAGTTGGCCAAAAAATGGTCAATTCCAGCCTAAAATCGGTTATAAAAATACTGTAAATAACTTCCTTGTTTTGGATTTAATAAAGTTGACAACTGGAAGAAGTTATTTAGTTGACCCCTGTTCCTTATCAGTAAACCGTGAGTTACTTCATTTGCAACCCTGTCTCTTGAGTCTCATTCCTTCACCTACCATCATGGGCACTCCAAGCTCCATCAGGCTCTGAGAGGCTTTACTACTAGGGCATACCCTGAGCGTACACTACCACCATCAGACACTCTGTTTGTCCACATCAGCACTGCACCAACCTCAGACGAGTGTCGGAGCTCGGAATATTTGGTCCCCACCAACTTCTACTACTTCCAATCTCCTGGCCTTCTTCCCAACGGGTTCTTGCATCTGCATTGTGTGACTCTGTACAACCCTAGCAGTTGCCTATATTTTATTCGTTGGACTTTGAGATGAGTAACCCCTTTATTCCGGTAAGGAAACACCTAAAATCTCCTGGCGAAACTTTAGAAATATCATAAGCAGGACCGAAGAGAACATTTAACTTGTTGAGAACCTTTGACTATATGTTAATTCCAAAATAAAACAAACTCTCATCGCTCATTACAAGAAAACACCATATGGAGCGGCTGATACATGGCAGACTGAAGCCAGCGAAGCTCGAGTGCCATATATTGTCCTATTTATATAACGTGTCTATGCAACACATTTCTCATTAGTGTATAAATACTACTCCGCCACCGAAGGCATTTTTAATGTGCCAGCAGCCTAAATCCGTGGAGCGAAGCGCTGGTACCCTGTAATTTTAATGACGCATGGCTGCAGACAGTGTTTGCATTGGCATTTCGAGCTGTTTCTCAAAGACAGATGCTCAAAATTGAATCAATTTGCAGGCAACC